>CM038146.1:399410044-399827497 GCA_021437245.1 Aegilops speltoides | reverse complement strand
AACCAACTCGTAGCTAGTTGCGCCCTTACTTTGTTTGAGTCCGCTCAACAATTTAAGTGTCTGCGACTAGTTGCGACAAGGTTTCTTAATAGGTGGCAACACCTTGACGAACTCTTGACGTTCCGCACTCAGCGCTTCATGATTAAGGTGCCCTCGCCCGGCAAGTTCCCTAAGCGTGAGGCGAAACATACAAAGGAAGGAATCAAGTAAAGGAAATAACATAGCAATCGATACCCAAAATAAAGTTATATTACAAGATAACTTATAGCAGCTCTAATAGATTGTTCAAAATGCGTGACCAACAGCGACAAGAAAAGGAGAAGCAGGCGGCCTAATCTCTGCGACCGCCATCGACCCTCTTGACCTCATTCACCTTGCCCACAATGGGTGCGACAAGGGCCTTGGCGCTTCGGATCAGCATCCGGCTGGCAGCTTCTTGAGGGCGTTGGTGAGGTTGAGGCTGGGTTGCGGAAGGCCACCTTCACCAACACCTTTTGCAGAACTCTTACGCGAGATCGTGCTTGCGACTAAATCGACCAGCTGCTTTGGGATCTTTTCCGGAGTCGCTAAAGGGCCGTCATGCATATGCTGAAGAACACGGTGAGCTTGGCGCTGGGTTGAAGATTCTCGTCGGAAGGATACCCAAAATCCTCCATCCCAGTGCGCCCGACTCCTCGTCAATATTTGCAGGCGATGTTCACGAGGCCCTCATCTAGAGCTCCACCGTCTCCCTAAAGGTGTTACGGGTTTCAAGTGGCACTTTTCGTCGGCGGTGTAGGATCGAAAGTATGTCTAGAGGGGGTGATTAGACTACTTGTCAATATAAAAATTCTGCCTTTTGACAAAGAACAGTTTTGGCGATTCACAATTATGATCAAGTCAAGCATCACCCTACACATGCAATTCTAGAGTATAGGCAGCGGAAAGTAAATTGCACATGTAGTAAAGAGAGGTGGAGAAGAGCAAGCGCAATTTTGGAACCGGTGATTTTTCCGTGGTTCCGATAGGTGGCGCTATCGTACATCACGTTGATGGAGACTTCAACCCACGGAGAATAGCTTGCTGCGAGTCCACGGAGGCTCCACCCACGAAGGGTCCACGAAGAAGCAACCTTGTCTATTCCATCATGGCCTCGCCCACGGAGGCTAGCCTTACTCGGGGTAGATCTTCATGAGTAAGCGATCTCCTTGCCCTTACAAACTTCTTGGTTCAACTCCACATCTCGGCGGAGGAGGCTCCCAGCGACACCTAACCAATCTAGGAGGCACCACCCTCCAAAAGGTAATAGATGTTGTAGATGATGATGAACTCCTTGCTCTTGTGCTTCAAATGATAATCTCCCCAACACTCAACTCTCCTCACTGATTTGGCTGTGGTGGAAGAAAGGATTGAGTGGAAAGCAACTTGGGAAGGCTAGAGATCAAGCTTCATATGGTGGGAGTGGAGCAACTTGATCTCAACACAAGGGTAGGTAGTTCTCTTCTCGAAATGTAAGGTAGGAGTGGTAGTTCTTTCGATGGCTCTCTCCACGAATGAAGAGGGGTGGAGGGGTATAAATAGCCTCCACAAAAATCCAACCGTTACACATTTGAGCAATCTCGGTGGGACGAAGTGGACAACTTCGGTGAGACCGATAGTTCAAATAATGTGAGCGTTGGGATTTTCGGTGGGACGAATATACAATCTCGGTTAGTCCGATTAGTGCAATGACAAGAGCATGCCGGTTTGGTGGGACCGACTTCATCATCTCGGTGACACCGATTTGATGACGAAGGTTCTGAAACTTGGCAACTCATGTTTGGTGAGACCGAGTTGAATCGGAAAATCCAAGTTTACTAGGGTTTGGCTTATGGCTGAGGTGGTTCATCTCGGTGTGGTGAGTTTGGAATATCGGTGGGACCGAGACTACTTATGAGTGTCTATGGCGGTGAAAGTTCTTGATAGTTTAGGAGATGTATCACTAAGCACTTGAGCAACGGATCATCATCATAACCTCATCCCTTTTAATAGTATTGGCTTTTCCTATGGACTCAATGTGATCTTGGATCACTAAACCAAAAATGGAGTCTTGAGCTTTTGCCAATGCTTGCCTTAGCATTTTGGGGGTCCACTTCTTGATCCTTGCCATACCCATATCATTGAACTCTACGAAATGATTCTCAAGTAACTATTAGTTCAATGATATATATGTTGTTATTAATTACCAAAACCACCGGGGATTAGTTGCACTTTCAATCTCCCCTTTTGGTAATTGATGACAACATATAGATCAAAACCGACAAAGGATATAATCAATGAATAATATAAATAAGCTTTGAGAAGTATGTGATAAGCAAACTCCCCTAAATTTGTGCATTATTTAAGATTTGCGTTTGAATGCAAATGCACAATCGATTAGGATCATGGGTCACTCTTCCATGTCACATACATCTTGGTGGGCGCACAAAATGATAAGAATGAATAGCATGCACCCAATCACCAAGACATGAGTAAATGGTCATACGAGATAGGAATGGCATATGATAAGCATTAAGCACACATTAAAGCATAATGCGACCAAGCACTCATTAAGGTAGAATCAAGCGAATTATCAAACACCTTTGAATGTCTCGAAAACCAAAAGTATCTCAAAGAAACCGCAAAAGAGCGAAAGAGCAAAAGCGCAAAGACAACATCACTCTCTCTCTCGAAGCCCTATGATCTATACAATTTCTCCCCTTTGGCAACAAGTTACCAAAAGTTCGAAAAAGCATAGAGCTAAGCGTCCTTTGTGGACTCTGCTTTGGCGGCTCCGTGCAGGTTGATGTCGGAGTGGATATGGCGACATCGGCGAAGACTTGGTGATGTCATCTTTGGAGGAGTGGACAACTTGGAGCTGGAGCTGGAGTAAAGACAAGCTTCTTTGGAAATGTGGGAAGTCTTTGAAGCTGTAGTCTGGTGTCGATCAACTGGAATAGCAGTGATCGGGATCCTTTGGGAACCGGAGCGATCTGTCGATGAGAATCTGGACTAAGTCATCCTGCAACTCACGCATAAGCTCTGCCTTGTCTGCTTTGCTTCCTCAATATACGCCTCGAGCTTGTTGATGGTCACTTGTACTTGATCGACTTCACGTCCGAGGCGTGTATCTTCTCGTCAACAATCCTCTCTAAGCTCTCTGAGAGCTGTTCAATCTTGGCGAGGCGTTGTTCAATCCTTTGAGTAGCTTCAAGAATTTGCTCTCTGAAACTCTTTGGTTTAGGCTGCTGCTGCTTTCTTTGCTTTGTCGACTTTGGCTTTCTTAGCAGCTGCGATCTTAGCTTGACCTTCACGGATGTCGGATCCTCCTCATCCATCACAACAACATTGTCTTCATGCTCTGGTGCAGCGGTAAATGTTCTCTTCAGCGAAGAAGAAAACTTTTGACCTTGAGTCATCCATAATCTTTCCATCGGGGTAGAAGTGAGCTGTGGCATAAAATTGCATTATCATCTCATCGTTCCAACTAGTCAATTTCGACCTACAAAATCTGCAACTCCACATGCGGTGAAACTTTCATGCACATGTGGAAAGAAATCTCTGTGCTCTTAGCTATCAATGTACTTCCGATCAACATATCGGTATGCTGCGACTATGGGCTTCTTGTCCATCAACCGCAGTCTCATAGAAGTCCTCTTGCTCTCACGGTGTGAAATCTGGGATCTCTGGCGGTTCTTCTCCTCACGGCATATGGGTGAGTTTGTCTCCATAGCACAGAGACCTCTATCTTTCCTTGCCTTCATATCCTCGGCTTGAGGATGAGCATCGTATGGAGTGGCAGTTTTGGGCGAAGTTTGATAAAAAGCTGGTCCTTCATCGTCGAGACTCAGGTGGTGGCACATCATCCTTGTTCTTTTGAACCATTTGGAATGTTTACGATGGTCCTCTTGGGCTTGGCGGCGAGGCTTTCTTTGGGCTGCCTCTCCCAAATTCAGCTTCTTAGCAGTTGGCTGCTTGACTTTCTTTGGTGCCCTTCTTAGATTGTTGATCTTGTTGCTCTTTGGCAACAACCTTCCTTTAGGCTTTGAGGTCACCTCTTCCTCAACAACAAAATCTGAATCCTCATCATCTGAATTCCTCTTCTTTCTAGCTCTGGTGGCTGCGGGAGGCATGCCACTTGGTGTACTCCTCTCACCATCATCGGATGAGCTACTAGGATCGGGACTAGTGCACCCTCTGGAATATCGCAATGGGTGTCTCGACCTGTTCTCCTTTATCAGCGGCATCGACATGGTGACAACTTTGTGAATAGATAAGGTGTAGGCGGAGAAGAAGAGTCATCACAAAATCAGAAGTTTTGCAAAAAAAATGAGTTCAAATTCTAGTATTAAGTTTTCACGAAAGACATTTCGGTCGGACCGAGTTTAAGGTTGGTGAATCCGAAGTGTTAAGCAGGGCTTGGCACACCACTTTCGGTTTGACGAAGTGGGTTTGATCTGCCGAAAACACTAGGGTTTCACAGAATCTTCATTTCGGTCACACCGATTTTGCACAACTTCGGTTGGACGAAGGAGTGCGATCTGATAGCCATAGGCCAAATCGGTCATCCGAAAATATAAAATCGGTCTCACGAGATGTGTTCATGAAACCTAACCTAAAACTTTTACTCGAATCTAGTTCAAGCGAACCAATCGGTGTCGGGAGGATTTCAATCGTGGCAAGATACTAGGCAATCAAGCGTGCATTGAATCGGAGATGGGAGCACGAGTGGGATCAAAACTCACCTAACTTGGTGGAGTTTTCTCTGGCGACAACAGCTCGGAGGAGATGGCCGTTGGCGGCGGAGACTGCTGGCGGCGCCTGATGACGGCAACGGCGGCGATCCGGAGACCAAAGCGGCGGCGACAAAGGGTGTGAAAGAAAGCGTTTGAAGGAGGAATCAGCAGCGGCCCTCGGAATATATACCCCTTGTGTCGGTGGGACGAGTTGTAAAACTTCGGTGGCACCGAGATGGATAAGCTGCTAAGCGATTATGCACTTGATCCGCCGAAAATCACAACTTCGGTTTCACGAGATGAAAACCTAGATCGATCTAAATGCTTTCGGTTCGACCGAGTTTGAGTGAGTTAGTGCGACGAAATCAATTAGAAGGTTTTGAAATTAGCCCTTGACGGATCGGTGGCTCAGAGTGCTCCTCACCGGAGGTCGAAAATGACTTGTTCAAAATTTGTGATGTAAGCATGAATAGAATTTGAGACAAGAAAGCATAGATAGCTAGGGAGGTACTTAGGCATTCTTGTCCATCCATTTGGTCGAGAAAAATCAAAAGCGACCAAAACAACAAATGGATGTCCTCGAATGGATAAAATCATGCATCCAACATGCTCACACAATAAGATAGCAAATGAAATATGTGTCAAACATGCACAACCAAAACTCTAGCAACTAACACACAATTTGTCGATGACTAGGTCATCTTTATATGAGTATATTGACTTAGGAGCCAAATGAGAACATTTGATCATAGGTCATACTCATCGTTTAAGCACAAGTGGGGTTACCACTTTTACATAAAGCATTGATGTGTTCACATCATTTGAAGATGCTTTAGCTCAATTTTTAAACAAAGCTCCCCTAGATGTGAGAACCCTTTTAAAGGTCAAACTAACCTTGGGTTGTCGTAGAAGACTTCATGTAGATGTTGAAGATGTGGATGCTCAATGTTGATGGAGATCATCAAGAGTTGGGAGCTATCCTTTGGATTGGGCACTTTCAATACCTACATGGGTTAGTCCCACAAGGAACAAACAAGGATATCCATGGACATAGATTGAAGTTCACAATAGATGATGTCCATGAAAGCAATGATTACCTTGTCCTTGACTTACCAACAAGAGGTTTGTGACTCCATGAACTAGTGCACGATGTGGAAGTTGATTGCACAAGTTTTGCCAAAATGAATGTGAGTGAAGTATGTTGGCGGAGTCACCCTCAAGAACTTTCTAGTTCTTCTTCTTGGGATCCACATCATCTTGATGGGAATCCTTGGGGTTGTAGTTGAGCTTGTGAAGTAGAACTTGGCGTTTCCTTGGGAACCCACTTGACCATGGCTTGAGGTGCTTCAACAAATGCATCAATCTCCTCTTGAAGCTTGTCCTTGCCTTTTAGCTTGTGGTCTTGTGGTGGAAGGTCATCTTGAGCTTGTTCCACATTGGAAGAAGTAGGATCATACTTCTCCTTTTGAGGAACAAAGCTGTGGAGTAGGATATTGACCTTCTTCCCTCAACACCTTGGCGTTGAACTTTCGCTCAAAACCAATTCCTTGATTCTTCGGTGCCTTCCTTGCTTGCGAACAATTTCCTCAAAGTTCTTGCTTCGGCAAGGCTCTTGTGACACCTTTCTCTATGATCCCTTTCAATAAACTATTCTCTTGCTCAAGTGTAACTTGGCTTGAAACATTGTTAGTGGAATCAAGAGAACTACTAGAAGCAACAACATTGGATTTAGCATGGTTATTATTCTTGCTAGAGGAAGAATTTTCTTATGCTTGTCATGCTTAGTCTTAATGGGTGGCAAGAAATTAGACAAGAGAAGTCGTTTGGCAAGATATGAAGAACTCTTCTTTGAAGATCGTCATTGATTGCTTTTAGAAACTCATGTTCTTGCTCTAGAGTGAGCTTCTCGAGCGTAGCTTCTCATGAGATCTTAGGAGCTCTCTATGATCTTCTTGAGTTGTTTCATGAGCTAACTTAAGAGTGTTTAGTTCTTTAGTTAGGCGCTCAATCTCCTTCATAGCATTGTCATTCGACTCTTCTCGACTATAAAGACTACTAGCATGTTCATCGTTACTAGGCTCCTTGGATTTATCATGCAAGAGCTCATCTTCACCAAGCAAGTCATCCTCATCACTATCGAAGTCAATGAATTCAGGGTGTGATACCTTGGGGCCTTTAGCCATGAAGCATCTTCAATTCCCTCATTTGGTGAATCAAATAAGTCGTAGGAGTTGGAGTTGGAGGATCTGAGAGCAAGACCGGCAACACCTTCATCTTGGTTGTAGTCGGAGTCGGATGATAGCTTCCTTGGATTGATTGTCCGGTCGGGCGGAGACCCATTCACCTACATGAGCTTGATGTTTTCTTCTTGTGTAGCTCCTTGATGACTTGTCTTTCCTCTCGAATCCTTGCTTCTCCGAGAGGTCTTCGTTCATAACGATCATCTCTGCTCCTTCTCTCTTTCCAAGGTGACTCATCTCTTGAGCTTCTTCTTCTTGGAATTCTTCTCTTCTCTTGTGGGGAGCCGTACACTCATTTGAGTAGTGTCGGGTCTTCCACAATTATGCGATTCGATCACGACTAGAAGATCTCTTTTCATCATATGATCTAGACTTTGAGCTTCTCTCTTTGCCTCTATTCTTGTAGAATTTGTTGAAGTTCTTGACCATTAGGCTTATCTCTTCATTGGAAACTAACTTGTCACTTGAGGTTGTGGGAGCATCACTTGTAGCTTTATAAGCACCACTTGACTTGTTGTGAAGCTCTTCCTTATCCTTAAGTGTCATCTCATGAGCAACAATTCTTCCAATGACTTGGTTGGCTTGAGAGTCTTGTAGTTTGGCATCATTTGGATCAAAGTGCACACGGTGTCATACTTTCCATCAAAGCTCGAGAATCTTCTTGATGATGAATCGGTCGGTCATTTCTTCGCTTCCTAAGCCGGCAATCTCATTTGTGATGAGAGCAAGCCTAGAGTACATTTCAGCGACTCCTTCACCATCCTTCATCTTGAACTTGTCAAGTTGACCTTGAAGAATATCTAGCTTTGATTCCTTCACGGACTCGGTACCTTCGTGCATTTCAACCAAAGTATCCCAAATCTCTTTTGCATTCTCAAGGCGGCTGATTTTGTTGAACTCCTCGGGACACAAGGCATTGAAGAGAATGTCACAAGCTTGAGCATTGTTTTGCAACATCCATAATTCTTCGGTGTAACCCGCGATCCGGAACTTTTCCTTCCTCGAAGAATTCACCTTGCATACCAACACAAATAATGCCCCATCGGCTGGGTTATGACCAAGAATATGCATTTTCATTTTATGCTTCCAACTAGCAAAATTTGTACCATCAAAGTAAGGACCTCTCTGAAAATTACCCTCACTAGGCGCCATACTCTCCTAGGTTGTGAAACCAAGCTTATGGAGTCAATGCAATGAAACCAATACAATGGAGACCAAAGCTCGATACCACTTGTAGGATCGAAAGTATGTCTAGAGGGGGTGATTAGACTACTTGTCAATATAAAAATTCTGCCTTTTGACAAAAAACAGTTTTGGCGATTCACAATTATGATCAAGTCAAGCATCACCCTACACATGCAATTCTAGAGTATAGGCAGCGGAAAGTAAATTGCACATGTAGTAAAGAGAGGTGGAGAAAAGCAAGCGCAATTTTGGAGCGGGTGATTTTTCCGTGGTTCCGATAGGTGGTGCTATCGTACATCACGTTGATGGAGACTTCAACCCACGGAGGAATAGCAGCTGCTTGAGTCCACGGAGGCTCCACCCACGAAGGGTCCACGAAGAAGCAACCTTGTCTATTCCATCATGGCCTCGCATACGGAGGCTAGCCTTACTAGGGGTAGATCTTCACGAGTAGGCGATCTCCTTGCCCTTACAAACTTCTTGGTTCAACTCCACATCTCGGCGATGGAGGCTCCCAGCGACACCTAACCAATCTAGGAGGCACCACCCTCCAAAAGGTAATAGATGTTGTAGATGATGATGAACTCCTTGCTCTTGTGCTTCAAATGATAATCTCCCCAACACTCAACTCTCCTCACTGATTTGGCTGTGGTGGAAGAAAGGATTGAGTGGAAAGCAACTTGGGAAGGCTAGAGATCAAGCTTCATATGGTGGGAGTGGAGCAACAGATCTCAACACAAGGGTAGGTAGTTCTCTTCTCGAAATGTAAGGTAGGAGTGGTAGTTCTTTCGATGGCTCTCTCCACGAATGAAGAGGGGTGGAGGGGTATAAATAGCCTCCACACAAAATCCAACCGTTACACACATTTGAGCAATCTCGATGGGACGAAGTGGACAACTCGGTGAGACCGATAGTTCAAATAATGTGAGCGTTGGGATTTTCGGTGGGACCGAATATACAATCTCGGTTAGTCCGATTAGTGCAATGACAAGAGCATGCCAGTTCGGTGGGACCGACTTCATCATCTCGGTGACACCGATTTGATGACGAAGCTTCTGAAACTTGGCAACTCATGTTTGGTGAGACCGAGTTGAAATCGAAAAATCCGAGTTTACTAGGGTTTGGCTTATGGTGAGGTGGTTCATCTTGGTGTGGTGAGTTTGGAATATCGGTGGGACCGAGACTACTTATGAGTGTCTATGGCGGTGAAAGTTCTTGATAGTTTAGGAGATGTATCACTAAGCACTTGAGCAACGGATCATCATCATAACCTCATCCCTTTTAATAGTATTGGCTTTTCCTATGGACTCAATGTGATCTTGGATCACTAAACCAAAAATGGAGTCTTGAGCTTTTGCCAATGCTTGCCTTAGCATTTTGGGGGTCCACTTCTTGATCCTTGCCATACCCATATCACGAACTCTCTGAAATGATTCTCAAGTAACTATTAGTTCAATGATATATATGTTGTTATTAATTACCAAAACCACCCGGGGATTAGTTGCACTTTCAGCAGCGCTTCGTTGGCCTTGATCTCCTCCTTCAAGGCCACCTCCCGCTCCTTGGCGCCGTCCAGCGTCTGGGTCAAGGTGGCCAGCTTCAACTCAAGATCAGTGTTGGAGTCCTTGGCGGCGCTCAGCTCCTTGCCCTTCTCGACGAGACGGCCCTGCAGCTCACTGTGGGCGTGGGCGTCCTTCTCGCGCTCACGTTTGAGCGCGGCAAGCTCTTCATCCCTCGCCTTGAGATCGGCCCCTAGCTGCGCCACCTTCGTCTCCATCTCTTTCTTGGCGGCCTTAGCAGCTGCGGCAGCATCCTTTGCCTCCTTGAGGGCCCCGCCAAATGTTTGCTCGTGCGCAGCAAGCTCCTCCTCATGGCTGTCAAGATTGACCTTCCGCTGCGCCAACTCACCTTCCCGCACAGACAGCTCCTCGGCGGCAAGCCACTGTTGCTCTTCAGCTTTAGCCTTCTCGAGAAGGAAGGCTTTCCGCGCCTCGACGAGCTGCGCCCGCTCCTCTGCCAGAGACCGGAGGGCTTCCTGGTTGCGACTCTGGAGCTCCTCCGCATGCTTCTAGATATCCACTCCCGCCCTCGCGAAGCGCTTCTCAGGATTCCAGCTTGGCTTGTCGGGCGCGGTAGAGTGACACCAGCTTCCGCAGCAGCTGCTCCTCCTCAGACTCGCCGCTACTGCTGCTTTGCGCATCAACCAACGTCAACCCCGTGGAGGCGAGCACCTCTCCGTCAAAAGTTTCTCCTTCGACCGGCGCCCTGGAGCTTGAAGCCCAAGGGAGCTTGATGAAGACGCCATCGCCGGCCTTTAAATAGGCGCCGGGCTGGGGCTCTTGAACTGGCTGTTGTGTCGTGGCGGAGGGATCGGCGGTCGGCGTGGCGCCTTGCGCTCCTGCTGACCTCGAGGTCGTCGGTCGATCGCCGGATCCTCGCCCGACTCTGCGCCCGGCTTTGGCGGCCTCTTCGCCGGCGGGATCATCAGCGCCGACTTCTTCTTCGGTGGCGGCGGCGTCGTTGGTGTCGCCGCGCGCGTTCTCCTCGCCGCCGACCTCGGTCTCCATTGGCTCCGTGGCAGATGGATCTGACGACCGGAGAAGGAAGAAAAGTCAAGCAAATATCCAAAAAGAAAATCAGAAAAAGAAGAACCCAAGGGAAGTTTTCAAGCAAGAAGGGTTACCTGTACTGGGCTCCACAGTCATGGGCTCCACCACACGAGGGTGTTGGTGCTGTCCTTGCGGAGAACCGCCCCTTGGGGCTTGTCCCTTGCGGAGACTTCTCCCTTGCGGAGGCAGCTCCTTGCGGAGAATCCTCCCTTGGCGGTGTAGTTGAAGCAGATAGCATCTCGGGGGCGGTTTCTGGATGCTCCTGGTGAAGCTGCTCTGCTCCTACACAAACCAAGAATCAGATATCAGCAAAGAAAGAACACCCAGCCGCGCCTAACAGCGGGAAGTAAAACTATATACTTACGCTGGGGGCTGCGCTGGGGAGTAGTTGCTGGGTCCGACAAGGTGGTCTCGGACGCACCCTCTGTTGTCACGGTGGGTTCGTCCTCGATGACAACCAATGGGACTTTGGCTCTCTTTGCCGCTCTCTGGGCCAGAGTCCTGAAAAGGAATGGGTTCAGAGTAAATCAGGTCAGATACAAGACAAAACAGCAAGAATTGAAGAACTACAAGTAACAACAGAGAATCTTACTCTTCTTCTTCCTCGTCGGAGCTGAGTGCGGAGAGGTCGAAGTCCGGCCCACCTTCGGCGCGACGAGGCGGAGGAGTAGGTTCCTTAGCGCTTAGCGAGAGCAGCGGCGGTAGTCGTGGCGACCCGCTCCGATGCCCTTGGCGGCAGCGGCGCTCCCACAGCAGCATGCTTGTCGCGGTGGGCGTGTCGCCTGCGATCTGCGGCGACTGCTGACTTCGTCTGCCGCCCTGCTACATCCCGGCCTTGCGGAGGCGCCTTCTTGGTGGGGCTGGGGGCTCTTATTGGGGAGCTCCGTTTGCGACAAGCTGCCTGGAGATGGCGGGCCGCTCGCACCCTCGGCGGGTTCGCTCGACTCGGCGTCAGGCCCGGCAAGCTCTTCCTCGCCGTCAAGCCACTCTCGCTCGGCAAGGCTTGCTGCCTCTGCTGCCTCTGCCTCCTCCACGGTGAACCCAAATTCGCCGCGGCGGCCTACTGCGCCGCCTCTTCCGCCACAGTGGCGTCTGCTGCATCTCCTCGTCAGTGGTGTCGCGAGTGAGGCTCTTCTGTTCATCGGCGCGGACCGCCACCTCCACCAAGCCATCGAAGAACTGCTGCACGACATCGTCTGCAGGCTCCTGCCAAGTTGGAACAATTCCATGCGAGTCGCTGGGTATCATCATTCTTGCGGATCTTGGTCAAGCAAGGAATTGTTGCATAGCGGAACGACGCCCTGCGACAACCTGAACCATTCGGGATGCTGAGGGTCGTGCTTGAACAGCTCCTTGAGCATCGCGTCCAACTCCAAGACAGTGAAGTTGAAGTTGAGGCCCGGGCGCAGCCTCATGATGTCCGCCGGACCCCCGAACTCCCAGGCGGTTCTCCTCCTCTCTTGCAGAGGGGCGATGCGGCGGCGATTAAAATCTGCGCCTACGTCGCCTACAGTAAGCCCGGCAAGCCTGAGGCGCAGGATCCGGGTGACGACAATCTTCAACCTATCGTCTTCCGGCGCCAAGCTGCTCCAATCGTTGCAGCGCCTTTCTTTGAGGGCTTGGCGGCTGGGCGATGGCAACTGCGGGTTCTCGTCGGCGATCCAGCACCGATCTGCTCTCCTCCTCCCATTTCTTTGTGGAGCTCCCCCTCCGAATAGGCCTCCTTCTTGCGGCCCTCGAGATCGAGCGATCCCGCGGATAGGGGTTCCCTCTCTCAACCGGGGCATAAAAAGTGGCGAGAAGAGAGCTACGTTTGGGTGGACTCCGACAAAGTTTTCATTGAGATGTCGCGAAAACTGCCATAATCGAAACAACATTGGGGGTGAAATCAAGGAGGTGGAACCCGTAGGTGTTCATGATATCATGAAAGAATTGAGAGAAGAGGGCGAGCGAGCACATCGTGGTTCTAAGTCGACGATAGAGTGGGGGTAGGTAAGGAGAGGCAAGGTCCTAGCTATGGAGGTTGTGAACACAAGCGATGTCTGAGTTCGAGGCCCTTCTCGGAAGAAGTAAAAGCCCTCGTCTCGGAGCCTGAGGCGGTCAGTGGATTATGAGTGTAGGTATTACAAGAGTGCGAACCCCTCTATACGTGGAGGGGTGGCTTATATAAGTCTTGGGGACCCCAGCCAGCCCACATAATGGAGGGTTAAAAGTACATTAAGCACAGGGGCGTTCTTGGTAGCGCCCTCATAAAATGCCTTAACTATCATTAAGCCTATTCAATAGCAAGCCGTTGCGTTGCGAGTGCCTTGACCTTCGGTGGTGAGTGTGTCTTCATGGTGAGTGAGTCTTCCATGGTCGAGTCCTTCCGGTCGGTCAGTGGATTCCTCTTTGGTCATTGGAAGATGATTTCTTCGAGAGTGTCCTGGGTAGGGCGTTTAGGTCAGGCCTATGACCCTACCCTAGGTACATGAATCCATCATTAGCCCCGAATGGATTGAGGCTTGAGTGAAGGAGGAGTTGGCGTTGTTTCCGATTGTCTTTTGCATCTTGGCTATGTGTTGTTACGGATCAAGATCTTCTCTGCGATAACAAAGCAACTTTTCTTGATCGACTCGATCCATTCTTGTTCTCTAGTCGAGTAATCTTTTATACTTCATTGTTCCCGAGCAGACGGATCGCGAAACTTAGCGCTTGGCAAGTCGATCCATGGTCGCGGATTACGTGGGATCTGAAATTTGGGGAAGCCTTGGCCAGAAACGGACCTTGGCCTTTCGGATGGGACATAGCGGGGCGCCTCGATCTCGCGCCGCTTTTTCCGCCCGCGTATCGTGCGGTCTGCAACTGTTTGAGGATATGATTGGATTGCTCGGGTCCACATGTCATCCACTCGGAAGGATGTTATAAATGCAACTCGCGAGGTTTACGCACGATACCTGTTCTTCCTCCTCTGCCCCCTCGTCTCCGCCCACATTAGCTGCTGCCGCTCCGCAACTTCCTCTCTTGCGCATTCGCCGTACTCATGGGCAAAAGAAGGCGGCGGTCTTTGGGCCTTGAAAAAGCGTCGGCGGTGGAGAAAGCGTCGGCGGCGAGAAGGTGAAGGGAGATCCACCGGCCGCAGCGGTTCTTCGCCGAGATCCCGCTTGCGAAGGGCTGGGTCGAGGAGATTGGATCGATCGACCATCAAGGAAAGGATCTCCTCGATATAGCTGACGACGGGCTGATTCCCCGCACGGCGCCCGAGCTTCTGGTCAAGTGGCAACCTCAGCGGAAGAGGGTGAGTGTGTGCTCCTGGCCACTCATGTTGACCGAGGTTTTTATTGCCGCTGAGTGTTTTCTTTCGTGGGTTTCTGAATTTCTTTGGAGCCCAGCTCCACCATTTTACTCCAAACTTGTCACACCCTGCATTTTGTAACATTTCATTTTCATTTATAAAGCATGAAAATTTGGACCAACAAAAACTTTTTGCATTATTTGGCTTTTATTTGGAGTTGGACCAACAAAAACATTTCATTGGCAACTTTGTCCAAATAAGCTCAAAATGGGTGGAAGGCCCTAAATATATGTGACATTTCACCCCATGGAGCATCTTGGCCAGTGGGAGTCATTAGCTTACCCAAAACTTCATCAAACACCTTCTGGCAAAATACTAAAAAGCCTATTTTTGCCACTTTCACTAATCTCCTTGAGTTCATCTTTTTGCCACAACCCCTCCTCACTCCCCTCTGTCACTTAGACACTTTTCTACCCGAGGAAGCAATGTGGAGGAAGGGGAATCACGTTGTCCTCTCGGACAACAGTTTCTTCTCCCTCTCACAGCCACTCTCTCTCCCATACGCACCCAGGCATCCCGGGCCCTTTCTGGCCTTGTCCCCTTCCTTTGTAGCTTCAGACCCAGAAAAGGGCCAGCAGCAGAAAACCCGGGATGCCGGCCAAAATCGCTTCTGGGCGCTGCCCGAGCGCCGACCGTTGACACGCGCCTCCCGACCGCCTCGTGCCTTCACCTCGCGCCCGATTGATGTGTCTCGGCGTCTGCGACATGCCGCCGTCACATCCCCATTGTCTCCCCTCTCTCCCCTCCTGCAGCGTGCCCAGCGCCGCCCGGCTCGGCCAATGGCCCGGCCTCACACCTGCAGGCGCGGAGAACCTCCCGCTCTCTCTCCTTCTCCTGGCGCCCTACTCCATCCCCACGGCGCCGTGGACAGCTCAAACCTCTCCCCAGCGGCCTCGAGCCGATCCATGGGCGCCCGTGAAGCCACGCCCACGGTGAACCCGGCCCGGCCTATATAAAGCGCTCCAGCCTCTCTCTTCCTCCTGTCGCTCCTCCACACCCAATCAACCCCGGAGCCACCACTTCTCTCGAGGCCGCCCAGGAGCTCGAGATCGAGCTCGAGCTCCGCCCGCCTCGGGTCGCCGTCGATCTGCTGGTCAGAGCCTCCTCCACCCCTTTTCTCTCTCGAACTGGACTCCCTCGCCTCACTTGATGCTTTCCCTCTCTTTCCCCTTATTTTGCAGCAGGAAGCGGCCGGAGCCACCAGCGCCCGAAGCACCTCCGCCCTTGGGACCTCGTCGCCCGTGAGCAGGCACTCCGGCGACCGTCTCCACCACCACCAGAACATGACTCGCTCCACAGGTCAGCGGTAGCCTCCGCACCCCTTCCGTGCCTGTGTCGCCGCCCGGTGCTCGCGTCGCCTCGGCGGAGGTGAGCGGCGGCCGCCGTGGGGCGGCCCGGTCGACCCTCACGCCACGGCGGGTGGGCTCCACCGTCGGGTTTAAAAGCGTCTTGTGGCGTCTGCACCGACCCTCCGTCGGCTGAAGGCGTATTCAGCCTTTACGCCTTCGACGTGGCGGCCGCGTGGGCTGGGTTTCCCCACAGGCCTGCTTCTGCTTGTGGCCTCTCGGCCCGATGTACGCAGCGCCGTTTTCTTTCCTTTTCTGTATTATTTCCAAATATTCCACAGGGCAGAATATTAATCCAAATGCATTGATTCCAATTTCTAAATTCCTAGAATATTGTAACCTATTTAATGGTGCAACTTTCACTCAAATCCAACCACCTTTTCTTCTCTGTAAATATTTAAATGTGGTTTTTGGCATTTAAATAGGCCTTTGAAAATCCATAACTCCTATTTTGCTGCTCCAGAACCAAAACCAAAAGTTACCCCCTTCCTAGCCTTCCTCCTAGTATTTTACAAAAATAAGTTGACATTTTTTTGAGCACTTTGATTTTTCTGTTTTTTATTATTGTCTTATTTTCCCGTTGTTTTCTTGCGACGTTAGATCCGTGTTTGTGAGGTAGGCGAGGAAGAAGGAGGCGAGCACTGAAGACTTTGAAGATCAAGCCAACCAAGGCAAGCAGCCCTTTGACCATGACTATGATACCTTTATATGCATGTCATTTTAGCTCTTTATTATCGATGCATCGGAATCATGATGAGATGGTGAACCACGTGGGTTGGTTACCACGATTACTTCCTCGTTGATACTTGCATTGTGCATGGCCCTACCTTCTTATGAGGGTTATGCGGTGGGAGTAGATAGGATGCGAATGTAGATGCTACGCAAATGGGATGGGTTTGTGCATGGTGAAGGAGGCAATGTGATTTCAAAGTCTTTTGAAAACCCGTCGGGTGCCACTTATGCCGAGGGAGATGATGAGATGGGTGACCACTTGATGGCGAAGTGGTGTGCCAAGGAAAGTGTGTGTCGTTTTCAAAACGGATTGGTGGGAGTTGCGACCGTTATTCCAACCTTACATGCGCGACCACTCTACCCTTATATGGGAAAGGGCATTATTGAGTACCTAGACCGATACTAGCTTGGAGCCGCATTACTAGTGACGGGGAGAGTTGGTGCTCTCTCTTGGGACGGGGTCATGCCAGGTAGGGCGGCCATGACCATCTTTATGGGGCACGGACACACCGTTGGTACCCGTGCGGTATGTGATGGATATGGGAGCATGGCTCCACGAAATTGTTATGTGAGATGTTGGGCGCGGGGGTTCTTGCCAATCAGTGGACTCCATGTTAGTGTCGTCTAGGGAAAGGTAGTGATCGGTGCTTACCGGGTACTTGAGGTACATGGTCGTGGATTGACACGGAAGTTCCCGGATCTAGTGGGTAAAGTGTGCAACCTCTGCAGAGTGTAAAACTATTGAATATCCGTGTCCACGGTCAAGGACAGTTAGGTAACCGCTCTTGGGCTCGTCCACTTGTTTTCAAACCGGCGTGTGTGAGATGATGGTGTTGCCTCGGATCAAGTCAAAGGACTTGACACGGTTGAGATGGGTTGGTGCCCACTCTGTTTATGATAAATGGGTTGGTGCCCATTCTATTTATGTTGATATCTGTGACCAGTCCTTATGGTTACTTGAATTCTCTTGATGCATGCTTTATAGGATGTTGAACATGTTCTTGCACTCAAAACTAGCTTTATGCAAAACTTTACCTATGTCATGCATCAACTTGTACCTTGAACCAAATCATGGGTTGCTTGCGAGTACATTCAAAGTACTCATTGGCTTGCCTTTGGTTATTTAATTGACCAGGCATGGAAGAACCGGAGTTAGGAAGAGTTCTTTGGAGGCGATCATGCGAACTAGGGCGTGTCGGTCGAGAATGCTGTAGGGTTAAGGCAGATGGCATGGGTTCTACTTATCGGCAGCGATTTCGCTGCTATGTTTCATTTGATGTTCAGCCCTTAAGGCTTTATCGATGTAAGACTTGACCATGTTGGTCACTATTTGTGTAAGCGGTATGTATGGATGTAAGACTCTTGTTGTTCAGCTTACGTGTGTTCGGTGAGCATTGATCTGCGGGATCCTTTGTACCGCGTGCATTCGATGATCACGACTTGCGAGTCGGGGTCCCCACAGAGCTAGTACGAGCCATCGACTATAGGAAGCCTTAGTTAGCATGGGCGTTAGTTAGGCGAGACCAAGGAGCTCCTCCGCATAGATTCGAGATGAAGCGAGCGGGATCAAGAAGGATGGAGCACCCACTGGACAGCCAGCGATGGCGTGTCGGGCGGACGACCCCCACAGTCGCACATGCCGAGGATCACCTCAACCACGCCGTATGACAGCAAAAGAGTACATAACCTCTTCAAGGCATACCCGGCAAAAGCAGCGCCGTGTTCAGCTCCTTCGCTCCCCGCTTCCTCAAGCGATGAGGAGACCAAGACAGAGATGAAGATGAGGAGGAAGACCGGAGGAGCGAGAATACCCGACCGAGCATTCCACCACTTAGACTCCGTTCAGGACTAGGATAGGCTAGCTCGTAGCCTATGGTAGGATAGGTCGTGTACCCTCCCCTTTTGCGAAGTCGAGTCCTTGTAATGGTTCTTATGAAACCATGTTATGTTGCGTTTGCGTTCAGCTTGCTTTCATGAAGTCGTACTTTCCTTGGGAACTTATGCGACTACATTCCCCATTTGGTTTTAATGCATGAGTTTGGCCCTTGGCCTTTGTTTAACAATTTGTGTCACACCACCCCTTACTAGGCATTCCATCTATCTGCTTTCCCTCATTGTTGTTCCCAATCATGAGACCTTGACCGCTCAACGGGATGCTGTTGTAACACGTCTTGGTACCTCTACCCAGCCGCAAAGCGGGAGGTTCTGCTGAGGCGGAGCCAGCCGAGACCAAGCCCAGGGCAGTCTCCACCACCACCACCTCCTCCAAGCATGGATATGGCTCAGCTTCTCCAAGCCTTTCGAGAGGCGCCAAGCCAACACTGCAGCCCTCGGATGATTGCTCGGTGTCAACCGCCCGGCCCGTGAGAACCTGACCATGGGCGTTCCACATTGGTGGAGTTCAAGCATGCACCACCCACTTTCGTCGAGGCTGCTGAACCCACGGATCACGAGGCAGTGGGTCCGCACCATTGAGGATCTGCTGGCACTAGTCGGATGCGAGGACCGTGATAAAGTGGCGTATCTGCCTTGTCTCGGGGGACTGCGGAGCTTGGTGGGATGGATTCAAGGCTATTCATGTTGAGCAAGACATCACTTGGGACACCTTCAAGGCGGAGTTCCAAGGCCCACATTCATACGGGATCATGGCCATCGAAGCGTGAGTTCGAGCCTGAAGCAAGGTAGTAGCCTTGTCAAGGAGTACATCAGAAGTTCGGTGTTCTCTCAAGGTATGCCCCGAGGATGTCGGCGATCTTTGCCAAAGGGGCGCTTCATGGAAGGCCTTAACCAGACTCTGCGATGCTACGCTTGTTGTGTGTGACTGCCCAACCTTTCTGATCGGTGAACAAGGCACTCATGCTTGAGGACAAGCGGCGTGCCTTGGATGACACTCGTAAGCCCAAGATGATCGGCAAGGGTAGCTCCGACAACGAAACCTCGCCCGTGGCAGCCAAACCAGTCAAGCCAACCTATCGGCAACCAAGAGCTCCTGCACCCGCACCAACTATCCACCTCAGCGGTATGCCAACCCGGGCCAGCTTACAACAACCCCAATAACAATCTTTGGCAAGGCGTCGTCCCTAACCAAGTCACTTGTTTGGGATGTGGACAGCGGGGCATTACTCTAAATTGCCCCAACAAAAGCCCGGCGCCCGCGCCCCAATCTGCGAGAACCGGGACAAGGCCGTGGAATGCCACCAAGGAACCAAGCTCCCATAACTTGCCCAACAATGGCGGTCGTGTGAATCATGTCACCTTGGAAGAAGCCGGGAAGACCGGACGTCGTCTTTGATGCGTTCATTGTCAATTCAGCACCATAACTGTTTTGTTTGATTACGGAGCCACGCATTCTTTTGTCACCCAAAGTTTTGCATTAAAAAGTGGCATGACCCTACACCCTGAATAACCCTAAGGTGGTACAAACCCCCGGGGCAGAGATGAGAGGCAAGATAGGATGTAAAGGAGTCGGGATTACCATTAACGGGGTAGACTTCCTAGCAGACCTTATCATCCTAAAATCACAAGGCTTGGATGTGATCTTGGGAATGAATTGGCTCAGCAAGCACCAAGGCTTGATTGATTGCGCCAACGGACGGTCACTATGACCAATGACCGAGTCGAAGTCAAGTTGCCTCCAACCCTCCTCTGCTCAAGCCAACCAAGTCAAGCTGTCGTGAAGTTGGATTGGAGCAAGTCTTGATAGTATCACGAGTATCGATGTTTTCTGATGAGCTACCGGAATGCCTCTGATCGGGACATTGAGTTCATCATCGAGCTCATACGGGCGGACCCATCTATAAAGCCTTATAGAATGGGATCGGAGGAGTTAGCGAGAATTGAAGAAGCATGGAAGAAGCGGTTGAGGAAGGATTTATCCGCCTAGCGCCTCCCTTGAGGGATCACCTGTTACATTTGTGGCAAGAAGGGCGGTACCATCCGCTTATGCATTGACTACCGCTCCCTCAGCGAGGTTACAATCAGAACAAGTACCCACTTCCCAAGATTGAAGATCTGTTTGATCAACTCAATGGGGCCAAGGTGTTCTCCAAGATCGACCTCGGATCTGGGTACTACCAGCGAAGATCAGACCCCAAGATATTCGAAGGCGGCATTAAGTAACGGATATGGCTGTATGAATGCGGTCATGTCCTTTGGGTTGACCAATGCCCGGCTTACTTCATGTATCTCATGAATAAGGTCTTCATGGAATATTTGGACAAGTTAAATCGTCGTCTTCATTGATGACATTCTTGTCTTCTCGAAGTCGGAAGAAGAGCACGAGCAACACTTGAGGATGGTCCTAGACAAGCGAGAGCACCAACTATATGCCAAGTTCAGCAAGTGTGAATTACGGCTGCGTGAAGTTGGATTCTGGGTCATGTTCTAGCGAAGAGGATTGTCGATCGACCTGCTAAGATTGAAGCCGTGGTGGATGGCAATCCCGAACAATGTGAAGGAAGTCGAAGCTTCCTCGGACTCGCGGGATATTACCGCAAGTTCGTTGAAGGATTCTCAAGCATTGCCCGACCCATGACTCAGCTCTTGAAGAAGGACAAGAAGTTTGAATGGGCCTTGAAGTCGAAAAGCTTCGGGGAGCTGAAGAAGAGGCTAACCACGCTCGATTCTGGCCACACGGATATACACAAGGAGTTTGTGATATATTGTGATCGTCAAGAATCGGATGGGAGGTGTTACGATGCAAGAAAGCGAGTCGTGGCCTACCTTTCAAGGCAACTCGACCTCACGAAGAGAACTCGCTACTCATGACCTTGAGCTAGCAGCGATGGTTCATGCCACGAAGACTTGGCGACATTACCTCTTGGGTAGCGATGTGAGATATACACGGACCACAAGAGTCGAAGTATATTTTCACTCAAAGGGAATTGAACATGAGGCAAAGAAGATGGCTGGAGTTGATAAAGGATTATGACCTCGGTGTTCAATACCACCTGGTAAGGCTAATGTGGTAGCGAATCGTTGGCGGGAAGGCTTGCTCCTTGAATACTATGCTAAAGCGCAAGCTACCGCCTTGTATGAAGAACTTCGAAAGCTTGAGTTGGAACTGGTTGCACCAGGATTCTTGGCCAACCTCGAAGTTAAGCCTACCTTGATGGATGATATCAAGAAAGCTCGGAAGGGGCATGAGAGTATTGAAGGCATCAAGAGGAAGATCAAAGGCGAGCAAAGCCTCGAGTTCTCGAGAGGATGAGGAAGGAATTGTGTGGTTTGGGAATGCATCTGCGTGCCCAACAAGGTTGAGCTCAAGAACCTGATCTTGCAAGAAGCTCATGACAGCCCATATTCCATCCACCACAGAGGCACCAAGATGTATCAAGACACGAAGGAAAGATTTTGGTGTACGGGATGAAAAGGAGATTGCCACCTATGTTGCCAAATGTGGCGTATGCGGAGGTCAAAGCTGAACATCGGCGACCTCTTTGGATTACTCCAACCACTCAAGGTTCCAGTGGAAATGGGATAAGATCGGAATGGATTTCATCCTTTGGACTACCTAGGTCAAACAAGGGACATGACTCCATCTGGGTCATAGTTGACCATTTGACCAAGGTGGCCCACTTCATTCTGTCAAGACAACCTACAAGGGAACGAGTTAGCAGATCTCTACATCAACGAATTGTGAGCCTTCATGGTGTTCCCAAGAAGATTGTGTCGATCGAGGAACCAGTTCACCTCAAGGTTTTGGAAGAAATTCCGGAGGCTATGGGGACCAAGTTGTCCTTGACCTTGCTTTCCACCCACAGACCGGGGGTCGAGACCGGCGAGTGAATCAAATACTCGAAGACATGCTCCGAGCACGTGTCTTAGCTTATGGAGCTAAGTGGGAAGATTGCCTCCCTTTGCCGAGTTCTCTTACAACAGCAGTTATCGGGCCAGCCTTGAGATGGCACCATTTGAAGTGTTATCTGGGCGGAAGTGCGTACACCTCTCAACTGGTGGGAGGCCGGAGAAGGACTTGTCTTTGGGCTGATATCCTTCGTGAAGCGAAAGAGCAAGTCCAGCTTGTCGAGGCGTCTGAAGTCTGCCAAGTCAAAGCGGAAGAGCTATCGGACTCACGTCGCGAGAGACATAAACTTCGAGTTGGAGACCATGTCTATCTCGGGTCACCCCTCTCAAAGGCCCAGCGCTTTCATGTCAGAGAAAGCTCGCTCAGAGATACATTAGCCCCTTCAAGATCAGCGGCGGCGAGGAGAAGTGGCTTACCGGTTGGAACTTCCACGAACTTTCGATGTACTGGCGTGTTCCACGTGTCACAACTCGGAAGTGTCTCCAAGTTCGAGACAAGCCCGACCTCTACAAGGGCGTCAATCACCAAGCCATTGATCTTCAACCTGATCGACTTATCGTGAGAGGCCCATCGCATTCGGATGAGGCTGAGCAGCCTTTTCAACCGCACCATCAAGTACTTCAAAGTCAATGGAGCAATCACACGAAGCGAAGCAACTTGGGGCGTGAAGACTACCTTAGATCCGAATTTCCGTATCTCTTTTAAGCCTAGTTTAGGAATCTCGGGGCGAGATTCTTGTAAGAGGTGAGTCTGTCACACCTGCATTTTGTAACATTTCATTTTCATTTATAAAGCATGAAAATTTGGACCAACAAAAACTTTTTGCATTATTTGGCTTTTATTTGGAGTTGGTTTTCTCTCGTGTTTCTTTTCAAGTGCTTCTTGAAGTCAACTTCTCTACCCTCTATATTCCATCTCCTTACCCCAAGCTCGACCAATGACCATGCCATGTGAATAGTGCTATATAGAATTTTCTTACAAAAATAATTTGGCGAGAAAGTATTTTCTAAAATTAGTTTTCAAAAACCCTGAATTGAGGTTTGCCTTGCAAGTACTTGATTAAGGGCAGTAAAAATCATTCAAAAATATATTTGACTCCTATTAGATATAGGATGCCCAGGAACCACAAACATATAATTTTAAAAATTGTTTTACTATTTTATTTAAAAGCTTTTCTTAAGGCCAGAAATGGTCTTTAATAGGAAAAAATTACTTTCTGTTTCAAAATATTTGACAAAATTTAGGAAACTCATAGGACATATATTGTCCATATATAAGAGTTTCAACACCTGGTCATGTTCAAAATATTGGTCAAATCCTCTAAAACCCTTTACGGATATTTCAAGCTTTTGAAATATTTACAAAGGAATTATCCTCCAAAAATTCCAGGAAAATTCTATCATGTCACATATGACATATTAGATGATCTTGCCAAGTCTCATGACTTGGAGAACAAGATAACACCATCAAAACCCTCAAAACTATTTCTGTCCATTCGAAGTTTGATCAACTTTACATTGCCAAGTATGTCCAAATGTGCTCAAACTTGGTGGACATCTTCATGGTCTAATGATGCATCTGGACCAAATGGCACAGGTTGGAGAAGAGGAAATCTTGGTCAAAGTGCCTCAAAACCCTCTCGACCAGAATCAAGTTTGAACCACTTTGCACTACCAACTTTTCTCCAAGACCCCAACTTTGGTGAGCCTGATCATGTGACCAAATAAGGCTACCACACCAAGTGGTACATCAAGGAGAAGTGATTTACTCCTTTGGATCTACACAAACCCATTTCTGCCCATTTCTAGGGTTTGCAAGAGTTGCATTAGCAACTTTGTCCAAATAAGCTCAAAATGGGTGGAAGGCCCTAAATATATGTGACATTTCACCCCATGGAGCATCTTGGCGAGTGGGAGTCATTAGCTTACCCAAAACTTCATCAAACACCTTACGGCAAAATACTAAAAAGCCTATTTTGCCACTTTCACTAATCTCCTTGAGTTCATCTTTTGCCACAACCCTCCTCACTCCCCTCTGTCACTTAGACACTTTTCTACAGGAAGCAATGTGGAGGAAGGGGAATCACGTTGTCCTCTCTGGACAACAGTTTCTTCTCCCTCTCACAGCCCTCTCTCCCTTACGCACCCAGGCATCCAGGCCCTTTCTGGCCTTGTCCCCTTCCTTTGTAGCTTCCAGACAGAAAAAGGGCCTTGCCTTGTGCCTTGGAAACCCGCGGATGCCGGCCAAAGTCGCGCTCTGGGCGCTGCCCGAGAGCGCCGACCGTTGACACGCGCCTCCCGACCGCCTCGTGCCTTCACCTCGCGCCCGATTGATGTGTCTCGGCGTCTGCGACACGCCGCCGTCAGATCCCCATTGTCTCCCCTCTCTCCCCCTCCTGCGGCGTGCCCAGCGCCGCCCGGCTCGTCCAATGGCCGGCCTCACTGCAGCAGGCGCGGAGAACCCTCCCGCTCTCTCTCCTTCTCCTGGCGCCCTACTCCATCCCCACAGCGCCGTGGACAGCTCAAACCTCTCCCCAGCGGCCTCGAGCCGATCCATGGCGCCCGTAGGCCCGCCCACGGTGAACCGCGGCCGGCCTATATAAGCGCTCCAGAGCCTCTCTCTTCCTCCTGTCGCTCCTCCACACACCCAATCAACCCGGAGCCACCCACTTCTCTCGAGCCACCCGAGCTCGAGATCGAGCTCGAGCTCCGCCGCCTCGGGTCGCCGTCAATCTGCAGTGCAGGCCTCCTCCGCCCCTTTTCTCTCTCGGCTGGACTCCCTTGCCTCACTGATGCTTTCCCTCTCTTTCCCCTTATTTTGCAGCCGAAGCGGCCGGAGCCACCGGCGCCCGAAGCACCTCCGCTTGCGGGACCTCGTCGCCCGTGCCGAGCCACTCCGGACCGTCTCCACCACCACGAGAACGCGACTCGCTCCACAGGTCCAGCGGTAGCCTCCGCACCCCTTCCGTGCCTGTATCGCCGCCCGGCGGCTCGCCGTCGCCTCTGGCGGAGGTGAGCAGCGGCCGCCGTGGGGCGGCCCGTCGACCTCACGCATGCAGCGGGTGGGCTCCACCGTCGAGTTTAAAACGTCTTGTGGCGTCTGCCGACCATGCGTCGGTGAAGGCGTATTCAGCCTTCGCCTTGGCGTGGCGGCGCGTGGGCTGGGTTTCCCCACAGGCCTGCTTTGCTTTGTGGCCTCTCGGCCCGATGTACAGCGCCGTTTTTCTTTTCCTTTTACGTATTATTTCCAAATATTCCACAGGCAGAATATTAATCCAAATGCATTGATTCCAATTTCTAAATTCCTAGAATATTGTAACCTATTTAATGGTGCAACTTTCACTCAAATCCAACCACCTTTTCTTCTCTGTAAATATTTAAATGTGGTTTTTGGCATTTAAATAGGCCTTTGAAAATCCATAACTCCTATTTTGCTGCTCCAGAACCAAAACCAAAAGTTACCCCCTTCCTAGCCTTCCTCCTAGTATTTTACAAAAATAAGTTGACATTTTTTGAGCACTTTGACTTTTCTGTTTTTATTATTGTCTTATTTTCCGTTGTTTTCTTGCGATGTTAGATCCGTGTTTGTGAGGTAGCTAAGGAAGAAGGAGGGCGGGCACTGAAGACTTTGAAGATCAAGCCAACCAAGGCAAGCAGCCCTTTGACCATGACTATGATACCTTTATATGCATGTCATTTTAGCTCTTTATTATCGATGCATCGGAATCATGATGAGATGGTGAACCACGTGGGTTGGTTACCACGATTACTTCCTCGTTGATACTTGCATTGTGCATGGCCCTACCTTCTTATGAGGGTTATGCGGTGGGAGTAGATAGGATGCAAATGTAGATGCTACGCAAATGGGATGGGTTTGTGCATGGTGAAGGAGGCAATGTGATTTCAAAGTCTTTTGAAAACCCGTCGGGTGCCACTTATGCCCGAGGAGATGATGAGATGGGTGACCACTTGATGGCGAAGTGGTGTGCCAAGGAAAGTGTGTGTTGTTTTCAAAGCGGATTGGTGGAGTTGCGACCGTTATTCCAACCTTACATGCGCGACCACTCTACCCTTATATGGGAAAGGGCATTATTGAGTACCTAGACCGATACTAGCTTGGAGCCCGCATTACTAGTGGCGGGGGAGAGTTGGTGCTCTCTCTTGGGGCGAAGTCGTGCGGGTAGAGGCGACCATGACCATCTTTATGGGGCACGGACACACCGTTGGTACCCGTGCGGGTATGTGATGGATATGGGAGCATGGCTCCACGAAATTGTTATGTGAGATGTTGGGCACGGGGGTTCTTGCCAATCAGTGGACTCCATGTTAGTGTCGTCTAGGGAAAGGTAGTGATCGGTGCTTACCGGGTACTTGAGTACATGGGTGCGTGGATTGACACGGAAGTTCCCGGATCTAGTGGGTAAAGTGTGCAACCTCTGCAGTGTAAAACTATTGAATAGCCGTGTCCACGGTCAGGGACAGTTAGGTAACGCTCTTGGGCTCGTCCACTTGTTTTCAAACCAGCGTGTGTGAGATGATGGTGTTGCCTCGGATCAAGTCAAAGGACTTGACACGGTTGAGATGGGTTGGTGCCCACTCTGTTTATGATAAATGGGTTGGTGCCCATTCTATTTATGTTGATATCTGTGACCAGTCCTTATGGTTACTTGAATTCTCTTGATGCATGCTTTATAGGATGTTGAACATGTTCTTGCACTCAAAACTAGCTTTATGCAAAACTTTACCTATGTCATGCATCACTTGTACCTTGAACCAAATCATGGGTTGCTTGCGAGTACATTCAAAGTACTCATTGGCTTGCCTTTGGTTATTTAATTGACCGGGCATGGAAGAACGGAGTTAGGAAGAGTTCTTTGGAGCGATCATGCGAACTAGGGCGTGTCGGTCGAGAATGCTGTAGGGTTAAGGCAGATGGCATGGGTTCTACTTATCGGCAGCGATTTCATTGCTATGTTTCATTTGATGTTCAGCCCTTAAGGCTTTATCGATGTAAGACTTGACCATGTTGGTCACTATTTGTGTAAGACGGTATGTATGGATGTAAGACTCTTGTTGTTCAGCTTCTGTGTGTTCAGTGAGCATTGATCTCTGGGATCACTATACATGTGCATTCGGTGATCACGACTTGCGAGTCGGGGTCCCCACAAAACTCCATCGCGTATCTTGCTGCATTTGTGTCTATGTGCGAAAACTTCTTGGGCTGTCGACCGCCTTTGGGTTTGTTCAAGTATATCTTCACATGTCGCTCTCGGTATGAAGAAAGCAAATCTGGTGACGAGAAGACCCAAGTAGTTCAGATGTCTTGGGGCCTAAGGATCAATTGAGGAATAAGAGCACCTTCCAGCTATGTCTTTTCCGAGTCGGTCGAGGGCTGGCGATCGACTGGTTCTCTGCGAGAATGAGTCGGCAGCCGGAGACGATCAGTGGTCTTCCTCCATTTACCATGAGTCAGTGAGCAGACCCTCCTCCACGAAGGTGGTTCGGAGGAGAGCCCCGATGTGAAGATGCTGATGGATCGCGTGGTACAGCTGGTTGGGGCGGTGTGGTAGCATGGATCTCTTGGAGGTTTTTTCTTGGGCGAATCCAGCCTCTTGATTCGAGCCCTTGCATGTGGCTGTCTTCTTGACACCGAAGGCGAGACTCGCGTCAACCGAAGGCGGTCGGCAGCGCCATAGTGGAAAGATGGATGGCGCGATTCACGGGAACAAGGACAACCCTCACGGATCCGGAGGATTTCTCCACTTGACCACAACAGCGTTCGGACAAGGTATATTTGCTCGCCTTCCATTGTATATCTATCGAATGTGTTTACGTGATTTGGTCGATTGAGCTCGCTTTGATATTTCGAGGCCCTTACAGGCTATACTCAATGCCCAATGGCGCTCGGACTCCAATTGAGGAGGGAAGCCGGTGGGGCGAGCCGAGGAAGAGTGGGATTGAGCGCTCTTGAGGATGGCGGCGGCGATGATGATGGCGAGGATGAGGAAGAGGAGGAAGAGGAGGAGGTTGCACCACCGCGCTCGGAAAGGCGGTCAAAACTTGTGCACGACCCTTGTTGAGCGCGGTAAGGGAGTTCTGACTGCCTCCTGATCGACCAAGCATCTCGGACCGCTTCTCCGGTCCGGCGAGAAAGGCGCCCGAAGCGATCGAAGGTAGCTCCGTCGAGGCCAACCAAGCCTTTGCCAAAGATGAAGGTGTCCATCCCCACCATATCGGGGTAAACAAATCACTTAAGTCTTCTTGTTACGTACAAATTCTGTCTCTGGTTGATACTTGAATCGGTCGTGACTCTTTGGAACTTGATCTTTGCGACTTCGAAACCTCTGGCAAGGCCGAGGACCATGAGATGGAGGATCGGCAACCTCAAATCCAGTCTTGTATCTTTGATCTTGTTCTTAGTCGGTGACTCATAGTTTCGACTTTGACTCTTTTACGAAGCTCCAACCAATGACATTATCACCCTTCCGGCAGCGATGATGAGGGCGAGGAACCATTGAGGTATAGGAGGAGCGAGGAAGGCATCTCTTGGCAAAGCAGCCCAAGAGGTGGCGGCGCCGAGAGGCTGTTGCGAAGGAGGAGGCGGCCACTCGACATACCGTGTCGCCAGCGGTGCCGTTGGCGAGTGCTCGACCCACTTCGTCGAGTCTGGGCAGCCTTCGCTCTTCGCCCGCACCCGTCCGGAGGACCAAGCTAGTGCTGCTAAGGAGGCGATCCGTCAGCAGGAATCATGATGGAGCGGTGAAGATCGTTCGGGATGCGAGCCGAGCAGCTTCTGACGCCAGACTCCGCCCTTCAAAGCAATGTCCGGTCGATCGACCACCGCTTATTCTGTTAGGATATGCTATCAAAACTTTTCTTTACGGAATTCATAGCGATCACCCTTGGGTGTGTTGGTAAAAACTTCGTATTAGCGGGGGCGCGCTGAGTGCACCCGCTGGGTGTAATCCCCAAGGCTAAGGTCATTGCTGGCGATCGGTCTTAAACTTTATAAATAAATATTGATCATCACTCGAATGAAGCGAATGGGTTTACGAAACCAGTGGGGGCACGCTGAGTGCACCCAGGTGTAATCCCGAGGCGTGGTCGCTGGCGATTGATTACTGATCTGAAGAAGACAACCCGCCGGTGGTGACTCTTTTTTTGGTCGGTGGTCGACTCATGTTGAATAAGACCCGGTGGGGGCACGTGAGTGCACCCAGGTGTAATCCCGAGACTACGGTCGAATGCTTGCATTATTTGTAGTCTTAAACGTCATTTTTCTCTGTTTACTCGGAAGTGAATCATCTTTGGCGTTTTGTCGATTGATTCTTCGTAGAAATCCTGTGATCTTGCGGCGCTATCTTGAAGCTGGAGCGAAGCATATTCAGCTCGAGTTGGACTTGAAGCTAGTGCGGGAGAATCGGCGAAGGCAAAGGAGGAGACCAAAGGTATGTTTGGTGAGACTTTGGCGACTCTTTTCTCCCTCATTTGCTTCAAACCTGACTTTGCTGTAATTCTGAGGCAAGGTGAAGGAGGCCCGGAGGAAGAAGGAGCTTGAGCTATGCGAGAAGATCAAGCTTGCCGGCGAAAAGCTAGCCTCGGTCACCAAGCTCGAACAGGACAACACCAATCTGAAGGCTGCTCTGGCCATTGCCACCAAGGATGTTGATCGACTGAAAGCTGACAAGACCACTCTGACTGAGAGGATCAACCAGTTGACCGGGAAGAAGAATGACCTAGAAGGCTTCCTGGGTGGTCTTGCTAAAAAATTGTTCCTTATGCTTGAAGGTAGTCTTTTTCACTCGACCAACTCTTCCAACTGTCGTGTTCCCATTCGACTATTTTCTTGATTCGGGGTTATGTGTTTGCGAGTTACATCGCAACTTTGAAGAAGAAACCAGCCGGTTGGAGGCGAACCTTGACCTGTCAATTCTCACGGTGAATGATGAAGTTGCCATGAGCGTCTTCATTGGAGTCCGTGTTGCGGCTTGTCGTGGATTACCTCGCGAGGCTGAAGGTTACTCGTACCGCATCGACTCGGCCTTTCGGCACAGGCGACACTCCAAAATGACCTTGAGTCGTTGATGGCTCGGCCGAACACCGTCCGACCGAGTGCAAGAGTGGAAGAAGTCTTGACTCGGTGTGGCTTCAAATGTTGCCACAATATGCAGCGCGAGTCCATTGCAAGGATGCCGAGAAGATAAGTGGCGGCTCTCCGGTGGCCAACACCAAAAACACGACTTGGTCCTTCATGGAGACTTTCGCCGCTGCTGCTACGGATCGCGAGATGGGATTGACCTCGGCGAGTTCGTTGCTCCTTCGACCCTCCACGGGAGGGGTAAAAACTTTCCTTGAATCTTTAAATTTGCCTCGGAATGCCGAGTGGAATTATAACCGATAAAACCTTAACGGGCTTAGCGCTGAGCACTCTCGGTTCCTTTAGGTATCGACCTAAACTTGGATTGGATGTTTGGATATGATTGCTTTTGGCTTGAATTGCCCTTTGCGGGTTAACGACAAGATGCCTACTGCGATCGACTTATTCCTTAAGCGAAACCTTGGCACTACAAGAAATATGTCAACTTGTGACCCTCACTATTAATCATTTGAAAGGTCATAGTTTTTCATTTGCGACCTTTTGTGACCAAAAGCAGAAGGTCAAAAGTGAGGGTCATTAGCGACTATAGCGACCTTCTCGTGATATGTAAAAGGTCGTTGGTTCTTTGACCAAATTTTTGGTCACTAGCAACCTCCAGGCCACGTAGGCATCCAGCGTGGCAAGTGATGTGGCACAAGATTCAGCCGGTCCAATTCGGTTTCTACATGGGCCTAGCCCAACAATTGACCTTTTAATGTATTTTTTCTTGTTAATTTTTGGTAGCATGGGCTTGGGCCATTAATTGACCTTTTTCTAAGATGCAGCCTTTTACAGATCTCTTGATTTTTATTTTCGTCCTTTTTCTTTGCCTTGGTCCCACCAATCAGATTGGTCCCACTTGTCATGCTTATCACAAAATTGATCCCACATCAAAATTTCAAAATCTGTCAAACAACCATTATAACTTGGACCCCCTTATCGGGTTTATATTTGGCGTGTATTCAAATCACATACACAATCATTATTTCAAACAATGCAAATAGCAAATGAAATTCATCCAAAACAACACAGCATTGGTCTATTACAAATGTTCGATATACTACAGCCCAAATAAGCCTACTCGCCTACATTTACAACACATAATATGCTAGTCTTTGTTGATATGCTTCCTGACTTGAACTTGGATTAGCACTTCACATGCAAAAAAGAATGAACATATAAGAATAAGAATGTATACAGGACATCAAGCGGTAGCCAATGAGGGATCCAATAACTTATAAGCAAGAAATGACAACAAATGAGATGGAGGAACATGACCAAATTAAATTGTCGATGTAAGTTGAATAACGATTACATAAATAGTATGACAAGATTTTAATTTTAATTTTAAGTTGAAAAGAAAACATGATTTCAGCGAAATTAAAATTGTCGATGTTGGAACATCGCCAAACTAAACAAGATGGTTGTTCAAGTTTCTATTTGAGTATTCCTGTTCTGATTTGTTATCATCGTCTAAATTCTCCAACATGTGCAATATTAATTAATACAGCTGAATATGCTACCAATGAAGTAAACTCTAAAAGATACATGCAGGGCTTAATTAACCAACCTTTTCATTCTATAAACACAAACCAAACTCAATGATCAGGTGTACAATTATTACCTTATAACCTAGGAAACATACCTCTGTCCACACATTTCATAATGTAAGCAGTTAAATACTACAGAAATAGATTGCTAAGCATTTACGCCCTTCTTTCAAGCCACCACCGACATAAAACCCTCGGTATAACAAGATCCACACAGACCACCATCTCAACAACCGTACCCACAAGACAACCAGGGTAGGAGATAGTGAGATTACCTTGGCGCCGTAAATCACCGTAAATCTTAGAAAACAACCATAGCAGGGACTGCAGCTCATCCTTGACCTTCTCGGACTGCAGCTCCGCCGGATCTTGGCGACAACACCTCCGACAACCACAGCAGCGGCGGCACCAATAAGGACCTGCGTGATATTTCATATCATCATTACAAAAGAAAAAATTAAGACACAAGCAATCATAATTTCTAACAACAACAATCATCATCAGTTAGGCACAGTGACATGAACAAACAATGAATCTTGCATCCATAGTATCTCCTATCATTTCAATAGTGCAAAATCAGCACACTTCAACATGAGCTCATAAGTTAAGCACTTGAGCCAAAAAAAGAAACACCATCAGAACAAAATACTAAAAAAATTGCACGTTTAATCAGCTAAGCGTACAACAGATTCAGGAGAAGCACATGACACCACAACAAGCACATCAGCAGGCAGCGACTATTGGAGATGATGCTCTAAGCAACAACATCGCACAAACACTAGCGGCGACTTAGCCTATATAGCGAGGCGGTGTCTGGCGACCTCTGCCGAGAAAACACAATTATCTCGACTCCATACAAACACTATGGAAGCAGACTGCTACAATATAGGCAGCCTGGCCGCCTCATACAAAAAAAAGAGAGAAGCATAACAGAAGTGCAGAAGTATGTATTACTAAGTAAATGGGTAGACAGTGGAGTGGAACATGCATATAAATTTCACTGGATATGATCAAAGATTCATATGAGGTGTGCATATAAATTTTACAGGATAGGATCATAGAATCGCACAACCACTAGGCCTACCAATCACTTCAACCCAAACTAAAAATAGCAGAACTACATGGGAAGATATTTATGCTGAAATTTTACTAACAGGAGATCATACAGACCTACTTCAGTCTTGATTTGTGTATATATAAGTCCCAAAGCGGTCGATTTAATTAAGCTGAAACCCTTCTTTAATTATAATTAAAGGAAAGGTTTCAATGTAATATAATTAAATAAATAAATTCAGTTAATTAATTAGAGTTCTTGGACTGAATTATGTTAACAAGACTATCAAGAAGAATCTTTGGTGAAACAAGCTAGCAGCATCATGACATACAGGGGATATCAATCTTGACAACAAACCATCAAGAGCATCTCAGAGCACCACATGGACCTCACTCGGTATGACTTTGTTGCACTAAAACATTACATATCAAGAAGAGATTAAAATTTTAATTGAATTGATTAAATTTGTGCTCTTCTTTCTTTGTTATATGCTTTTTATTTGAGATAACAGTACATAAATCATAAGACCAGATATTGATTATATGCTTTCAATGAATGTAAATACATATATGAAGTTTCAGTTATACTTCAAAACAAATAATTAATCTAATGAATTATACACTCAATAACAACCAACATAAGCATAGTCAATTATGTATGACAAACTAAAACAGTTTACATTGAACACGTGTAGTGGAGAAGAGAATTCGATGGCGAGAGCTCCTCTCCCGGCGGCAAAATAGGGCCACCCGCTAAGCCGTATAGTTCTATCTGGCGGCGCTGCGAGAAAGATAGGGAGAGATTGGCGAGTCAAGCAGAGAGAGGGACAGGTCCAATATACAAGTTATCATGGTCTATTAGCATTACATAGCAGACTAAATCGAGCACCTGGTATGAGCAAAATGCATTACCATTTTGTTAATAAATATGCATCATGTTTAGTCTTGGTCATGCTATTGAAGCTGATCATTGCGACTAACACCAGCACGGTGCTCACGGACATACTGCTAGCACCGACATGCACACAACACAAGACAACTACCAAGCATCCAACATCAGTGTCTGATCTCCTCTAAAAGTGCAACCTTATTTTAAGATATTACACATTCATTTTAACATAGCATTACTAGCTCTGTTGTTGTCTGCATATTACACCATATGGAAAAATGCTCAGGTCATTATTAATGTCATGAAAACGGTACATAGGAGGCTACAACTTTTCATCGAGGCATGATGGATAGCAACAAATGGACATTCTATATGAGAACAAAACAGCATTGATCAAGCAGATGTTACAAGGGCGGATATGTATTTGCTAAGATGAGTGAATTATAAAAAAGGAAGATATGCACACACTGCCAAATACATAGGACTAGTGCAACTAAAGGATGATGGGAAATTTGCATCTGGTGCTACCACTTAATTTTAGAGTATGACAAGACAAAAAGCATGGAATCAATTGCCATCGTAAATAGATGGACTAAATTGATGGACACTCATCCATCCATGAGAGAAGCAGTACCTCTGGTTGATGAAGAGAAGAAGACTGATGTTCCTGCAACAAACCATCCATCCATGCATCGGAGGAGACTAGCCCATCCACCATGAGAAAATCACACAAGTCACACAAGGGAATGGAAGGAAGAATGGCGGGAAGAGAGGGGTCTTGACCTTGATGGCGTCCATTGCTTGACCTCGAGTAGCACTTGGCGGGCGGAGGAAGACCATGGCATCGGGGCTCGATCGGCCCATGGCGTGGTGGATCTGCAAGGTGAGGAGGGAGAGGGTCATGGAAAATAAGAGGATGGACCGAAACCCTAGCACCGATGTTGGATGAGGATGGACCGAAACCCTAGCACCGATGAGGCGGGCTGAGAGCGGAGGAGAGGTGAGGTGGCAGATCTGTCGAAGAAAAGCGGAGGCGGCGCCCGGCCCTTGACCCGAAACCTAACACCGGTGGGTTGCGAGACGGTGAAAACGAGTGTGCTTGGTGGCCTTGTGCGACCTCGTCCGACCGAACACGAGGGGCGGCGGCGCCATGGGGAAGGAGGCGATGGCGAGGTGGAGAGGTGGTCTTTGGAGAGCAGCGATGAGGGGGTTGGGAGGCGGGGGGGAGGGAGACGTCTTGGCGGGCGTGGATCTGAATCGGGGAAGGCTGTGAGAGGGATCGATGGGAGTTAGGGTTTGGGGTAGTTGGGCTGCGGGTGGGGTTTTCTTTTCTTTTTCTCCTTTTTACGTAGATAAATGGGATAGATGGATGGATGGATGGATGTGTGCCACGTCATCAATCCGTGGCACAAACGTTTCAACCAATGAGAACAAAGCTTATGTAATTGTATTATTTCTTTTTGTTCTCTTGTATTTTTTACAAGGTTATATCTTGGAATGGCATAGATTTTTCAAAGGCGTTAATCTGCGCGGTCGACCGAGCCGAGTTGCTCCTTGATCTCCTGCGTCATTGGACTCATCCATCCATAGGCGTTGGATATGTGTTCTTTCGGTTATCTCTCAGCCGCATCTCGCACACACATGAAAAAAAGATGCATCCACCTTCTTCTGGCTGCTTTCGCTTTAACTCCCCCAGCGTGCGCCCACGTTTCCTAGGATGGCGACTGCGAAGTGCCCTGCAACTCTCGGTGGCGGCTTGCGGCGTGGAGTCGAGGAGTGAGGGGCGGGTTTGTGGCAGCTGGTGTGATTGGATTCTCAATCTGAAGTCAAGAAGGCGAGAACACACACACACACACACACACACACACACACAGGGAGGCGTAGTCTCAAGCGCCTGATGAGATTGGATCGCATTTTATGAAGGGAGCGTAGTACTCAAAATAGAGGATTTTGTGAAGCAGATATCAAAATATTTTCTAGAAGGGCACTACACAAATTTTCACTAGAGTTAGATCGCATTTTATGGATGAGGACCAATTTGTATGCATTTCCGATATTTCTAGCTATTTTCCATCATTTTTCGAGTGCCCAAAATGAGTTTTTTTAAGGACCTACAATACATTTGTTGCAAAATTGGACCAAATCAATTTTGTAAAATAATAGGACATATTTAATGCACAATTGACCAAGTGGTTGGGTGTCAAAGTTTTATCCACCACTCGTGAAAAAGACAAATTTTAATGGATTCAATTTGAGCGGGTCAAATTTGAACTGCAGCTGCCTCATAGTTAGCTATTTATTTTTACAAAAATCATTTCTAGGTACATAAGTATCTATTTAATCAGAGAAACACCAAAAGTTTTCCAAGATTCAACCACTAGCTAGGAGCAGTCGAGCTGCCGTTTGACCGCATTTTGAAACAGGCATAAAAATTCAAAAAATCAAAAATTGGGAAACCTTCGCATTGTGTCATTATATGTGGCCAAGTTCCCAAGAAAATAACAAACTTATGTCTGCAATTATTTTAAAAAGTGTTCTCGAAATGAGCTATCATCTGTGAAGATTCATGGCTTTCAAGCCAAATGATCAATCTTATGGCCACATTCATGGCATAGTTTGTTCAAATGATCTCATATTGTGCACAAGGGTGCATATTGGAATGGCAAACAATGTTGCCTAAGGAAGTTTTCATTTTCTTTGGACGAAAAAACCATTTTCATTTTCGAGTGCCCAAAGGAGGTTTTTTGTGAAGGACCTCCCAAATAATTGTTGCAAAATTGTACCAAATAAATTTTATAAAATACTAGGACATATTTAATGCACAATTGGCAAAATGGTTGGGTGCAAAAGTTTTATCCACCTCTCGTGAAAAAGACAAATTTCCATGGATTCGGTGGAAGCGGGTCAAATTTGAACTGCAGTTGCCTCATAGTTAAGCTCTTTATTTTTCCAAAAATCATTTATAGGTACATAAGTATCTATTTAATCATAGAAACACCAAAAAATTCCAAGATTCAACCACTAGCTAGGAGGCAGTCAAGCCGCGTTTTGACCGCATATTAAAAGCAGGCATAAAAATTCAAAAAAATCAAAAATTGGAAAACCTTCGCATTGTGTCATTATATGTGACCAAGTTTCCGGGAAAAATAATAAACTTATGTCTGTAATTATTTTAAAAAGTGTTCTCGAAATGAGCTATCAAGTGTGAAGATTCATGGCTTTCAAGCCAAATGATCAATCTTATGGCCACATTCATGGCATAGTTTGTTCAAATGATCTCATATTGTGCACAAGGGTGCATATTGGAATAACAAACAATGTTGCCTAAGGAAGTTTTCATTTTAGTTGAACGAAAAAACCATTTTCCATTTTTGAGTGCGAAAGGAGGTTTTTTGTGAAGGAACTACCAAATAATTGTTGCAAAATTGGACCAAATCATTTTTATAAAATACTAGGCCATATTTAATGCACAATTGACAAAATGGTCAGTGTAAAAATTTTGATCCACCTCTCGTGAAAAGACAAATTTACGCCGATTAATTTGGGCGGGTCAAATTTGAACTGCAGCTGCCTCATAGTTTGCTATGTATTTTTCCAAAAATCATTTCTAGTTACATAAGGACCTATTTAATCATAAATACATGGTTTGGTGGCGATCGTCGAGGTTTGGGCGGTGGCGAGGGCTAACTCTAGGCGCGTAAACTTCGCATGCCCGCCAGCGTGGTCACCAGCGTGACCGTGGCGTTACCATGTGTTCAGGCGACCTAGGCATGTCTAGTGGGTTGGGAACTCCCGAGGTTGGTGCTAGGAAGAAAATTACAACATAAGATTCTCATGAGGAGACCAATCGATGCTCAAACATGAATTAGCACCAAGTGTTTGATTAGTGAGTGCGGAAATGTACATGAATAATGGGCGTGAGTTTTGGTGAGGATGATCAGTTACTAAGAAGACCGTTTTCACAAATTTTCAGCTCAAAAGGAGGAGCCTAGGTGGTACTTGCTTTGCAAACCACCACCTGGACATAAATCTGAATGTTGAAGCTCGGCTCAAAATAATGAATGGATTGAGTGGCATTTGGTGGAGGATGGTTATTTGGGCATAGGAAAGCCTTTGTAGAAAATGGATACTATTTGGACATGCCAAAGTGGTACTTCCTTCTGGCTGTTACTCTGAACAAAATAGGAAAATGAATATTTTTGAATTATTTTTGAACTAGGCAAGGAAGGTTTTACATATTTGACGAAGATATGACCCAAAGAATTTATGAGATTTTTTGGGAATTTTGGGAATAATGAAATATAGGTTGCTTCACAACCTAGGGCAAAAACTGCCACATGGACATGACACATAGGCAAAACCCGATGAGGTGGCGCCTAGTCATAGCAACCCACCACAATTTACAAGGCTATGACCATCTATATTGGTGCGTTAACAACTAGAAATAAGGCGCGGACTAGCACTATTTGCTTTGTGACCATTTCGTGTAAGGAAATTACGACCTTCGACCAAAATGGTGCATAATGGTTCGGGGTTTGGAGCCCCTGAGCAGCTTTTGACCAATTGGTCTAAAATGGTCATAGATTTATGACCAATTCTTGAGGTCAGCGACGAGAAGGTCATAAGTTGACATATTTCTTGTAGTGTGGGCTGCAGCTAAGCCTCCGAGTGAGAGGTTTGCTCTCCACTCGGTGGGATTCTTATACCTTAGGCGGCTGGGCTGCAGCTAAGCCTCCAGTGAGAGGTCTGCTCTTCACTCGATAGGATTTCTTATATCTTAGGCGGCTGGGCTGCAGCTAAGCCCCAGTGAGAGGTTTGCTCTTCACTCGGTAGGATTCTTATACCTTAGGCGAACAGGGCTGCGGCTAAGCCCCAGTGAGAGGTTTGCTCTTCACTCGGTAGGATTTCTTATACCTTAGGCGAGCAGGCTGCAGCTAAGCCCAGTGAGAGATTTGCTCTTCACTCGGTAGGATTTCCGTTGTATTTGTGGCGGCTTCGGAGGAGAGGTGTCATGATCGACCTGCACCTCATCTTCCTTGACACACATCATACTTATGGTGTAGCTCGGAGGAGAGGTCATGATCGACACACCTCGTCCTCCTTCTTGGTACACGTTACTTATGGTGTAGCTCGGAGGAGAGGGTCGCGATCGACACATGCCTCATCCTCCTTGCTAGGGTACATTGTACTTAGGCGAGTACTTGGACTGCAGCTAAGCCTCCAGTGGAAGTCGGCTTACCACTCGGTGGGATTTTAATACCTTAGGCGAGCAGCTGGCTGCGGCTAAGCCTCGAGTGGAAGTCGGCTTACCACTCGGTGGGATTTTTAATACCTTAGGCGAGCAGGGGCTGCAGCTAAGCCCCAGTGGAAGTCGGCTTGCCACTCGGTCTTATATCTTAAGCGAGTCTTGGACTGCAGCTAAGCCTCCGGTGGAAGTCGGCTTACCACTCGGTAGGATTTTTTTACTTAGGCGAAGCGGATTCGGCTAAGCCTCCGGTGGAAGTCGGCTTGCCACTCGGTGGGATTTCTTATATCTTAAGTAGTCTTGGACTGCAGCTAAGCCTCAGGTGGAAGTCGGCTTACCACTCGGTAGGATTTTTGTTACTTAGGCGAAAGCGGATTCGGCTAAGCCTCCGTGTGGAAGTCGGCTTACCACTCGGTGGGATTTGTACAAACTTAGGCGAAAGCGGTTCGCGACTAAGCCACCTGCTGGGGAAAATTTTCTTGGACAAAAATAAAAAGTGACAAAAATTATGAAGGAATTATGACACTATTATTTGAAGCCCATGAACTCTGAAGTATTTTATTACAACTCTTAGAGTGAAAAACTTTAAGTGTAAAGCAGGCGGAGCAGATCCGCATTCCATGCTCGGGGCTCGTCGATTTTGTGTTCGGCGTTGTAGAGGCGATATGCCCGTTGTGGAGAACCTTTGTGACGATGAAGGGCCCTTCCGGGGAGGGAGCGAGTTTATGTTGTTTCTCTTGATCCACTCGAAGGACGGATCCCTTCTGGAAGGCTCGACCTCTCACATTTACGGCGTAAAAGGCGGCGCAAGTCTTGCTGGTAGATGGTCGGCGGATCGAGATCCATCTCCCTTTCCTCTTCTAGGAGGTCATTGCATCTTGTGGCGCTTGCTCAGCTTCGCTTCATTGTAAAGTTCAATTCGGGAGCATTGTGAAGGAGATCACTTTCGGTAGGACTGTACGCTCCATAGACCGGGAAGAAGGAGTTCTTCGGTCGACCGATTAAGCGTGGTCCGCAAACCCCAAAGCGAAGGAAGTTCGTCAACCCAAGCTCCAGCCGCATGCTTGAGATCTCGCATCGATCGGGGCTTGGACCCTTGAGGATTAATCCGTTGGCTTGTTACGCTGTCCATTCATTGTGGATGGCGGTAAGCGTAGTCGACTCGTGTGCCTTGGGCGTTCAGAAATCCTTGAATTCTTCGAGTCAAAGTTCGACCCATTATCCGTGATAATCTTTGTGCGGGACCCCATATCGAGCGTCGGCTCTCGATGAAGGAAACAGGTGTACCGGCGTCAAGACTTTTGATTGGTTTAGCTTCAATCCACTTGGTGAACTTGTCATTGCTACCCGTACATCGTGAAACCACTCCGACCTGTTCGCAAGGGACCGACCATGTCCAACCCCCATCTGCGAAAGGCAGACGAGTGGAATGGTCTTGAGGGCTGGCGAGCTTGTGTGACATATTGGAGTAGAGCGGCATCCTTCGCACTTGTCCACTATTTCTTTCGCCATCTCATTTGCTCTTGGCGATAAAATCTGGCTCGGTATGCTTTGGCTACAATGGTCGAGAAGGGCGCATGGTGACCACAGGTCCCAGTGGATGTCATTGAGTATGACTCGACCTTCTTCGGCGTTATGCATTTTTGTCCGACTCTGTCGGACTTTCTCTCTAACTGCCCATTGATAGCGGTAAAGGCTTTGGATCGACGGACGATCTGCCGAGCCTCTTCCTCATCCTCTCGGAGTTCCTTTCTCGAATATATCGATGTATGGAATTGTCCAATCTGGAGTGACCACTAAAACTTCCATGACCAAATCGACCACCGGGACCTCAACCTCGGTCGGTGCATGGCACTCTTGGGTTGTGGAGCTTCCTCTGTGAAGGATCTTCTTTAGCGGCGGAGTGTGTATATGTTCCAAAACACACCACTCGAGAATGGTTTCCCTTTTGGACCCTATCTTGGCGGATCATCTGCTGCTTGATTTTTCAATCGGGGATGTGATGGAGTTCAACCCTAGAACTTCTTTTCCGGCTTCCTCCTTTGCATTGCAGTATCCGATCATATTTGGGCTTCTCATCCACTCTTTCATCACTTGATTGACCACTAGATCTGAATCGCCATAGACCATCGGCGGACGGACGCCGAGTGAGATGGCCATCGCAATCCATATAAGAGGGCCTCATACTCTGCCTCATTGTTGGAGGAATCAAAGTGAATCTGGAGCACATACCTAAGCTTATCTCCTCTGGGAAACTAGAACAACTGACACGAGAACCATTCAGCATCTTGGAGCCGTCGAAGAACATGGTTCAATGCTCGAGTGAACTTCGATCGGCTCTTGTTGTTCAATCCACTCGGCAAGGAAATCCGCTATAGCACAGGACTTAATGGCTTTCTTTGCCTCGAATTTGATATCAAGGGAAGAAGCTCAATCGCCCATTTAAGCCACTCGACCGGTTGCGTCTACATTGTGCGGGATCTACGATAAAGGGCGTCGTGATGGTGTGATAGAATGATCGGAGAAATAGTCGCAACCTTCTTTGTGGTCATGTATATACCATACACAAGCCGATAATGAGGTATCTCTGCTTGGATGGAGTCAAGACTTGAGACGGATAATACCTTAGCTGAACTTTGAAGGCCTTTCCTTCCTCTTCCGCTCGACCGTAAGCACAAATCTTGACAACTTGTCCGATGGCTGCAATATAAAACAGCAGAGGCTCTTTGCTGATTGGAGCAGCAAGCACCGGCTGGGTGGAGAGCGAGCTTTTAGCTCGACAAGCGCTGCATCGACTTACAGAGTCCACTCGAACTTGTCGGCCTTCTTCATCGATCGGTAAAGAGGCAACACCTTTTCACCGACTCGGGAGATGAATCGACTTAATGCGGCCAAGCATCCGGTAAGCTTCTGGACGTCGTACACTCGCACAAGGCGTTTCATTCGGAGAATAGTGCCGATCTTCTCTGGATTAGCGTCGATTCCTCGTTCGGAAACGAGAAAACCGAGTAATTTGCCACGGGAACTCGAATGTGCACTTTGTGGATTGAGCTTGATATCGTACCTTACGAGGTTGGCAAATGTTTGGCGAGGTCAGCAAGCAGGTCGGAACCTTTTCGCGACTTAACGGCGATATCATCCATATCGCTTCCACATTCCGGTGATTTGGTGAAAGACACTTCGAATCATTCGCATAAATGTTGCTCGGCATTCTTGAGGCGAATGGCATGGTGATATAGCGAAGCACCGAATGGAGTGATGAAAGCTGTTTTTATTTCATCGGGTCCATCTGAGCGGATCGATGATACGGAATATGCATCTAGAAAGACAATCTCTCACATCCAGCGGTCGAGTCAACAATTTGATCTATGCGGGGAGAGAAAATGATCCTTGGGCAGGCCCGATTGATGTGTTAAAGTCAATGCACATGCGGAGTGAGTTGTCCTTCTTGGGAACCATGGCGACATTAGCAAGCCACTCGGTGGTATATCTCTCGGATAAATCCTGCATGCGATCGAGCCACTTCTTCACCAATAGCTTTTCTCTTACGGGCGGGACGCCAGATGCTCTTTGGACTGGTTTTGCTGACTTGTCGATTCGGGCGATGCTCGGCCAGTCCACAGGAACACTGGCATGTCGGTGGCTTCCATGCAAAAATGTCGATTCTCACGGAGGAACTGGATGGCGCTTCTTCCTATTTGGTCGAGTGTTGTGGAGATGTGGGTCGAGGCTGCATTGGGATCGGTCGGGTGAATATGGGTGGCTTTGTCTCACAAGCGACTGAAATCAGGACTCTGTGGCTGGCTTCTTGGATCGTAACAAATCACTTTCGGATCTGCGTTTTGCATGTATTAAATCGAATTCGACCGCTGTCACTTGGGAGTCGGCAATCTTGAGCCGTTAAAAGCACTCTTACGCCTTCTTCCGATCGCGGTGGCGGTGATCACTCCCTTGGGTCTGGCATTTTCAGTTTGAGGTACCGTAGCATGGTCGAGCCATGAATGCGATGCGTGGGCTAGCCTCCCCAAAATGGCGTGGTATGCACTCTGAAAATCCACAACCTCAAAGGTCAACTTTTCCTTGCGAAAGTGCTTGGATCACCAAAACCACGTCCGGGGCTATTTGGCGAGTGAGTTGGCCTTCTTCCGGGTATGACTCGTGGAAACTCATATTGCTGGTGCTCGGTCGGGACATCGGAATGCCCATCCCTTTCAATGTATCCGCATATAACAAATTCAGCCGCTACCACCATCCATCAGCACTTTTCGTCGATCGAGTGCCTTCGACAATTGGATCGACCACCAGCGCTTGCGCCCGGGGGTGGCAATGTGAGTCGGTGATCAGATTGGTCGAATGTGATGGTGTTTGGGACCACTTCACATAACTTGGCTTTCTTGGGGCAACCATGTTCACCTCACGGTTAATGACTTTCGATCGACTTTTGCTTTCCACATCCGCGAAGATCATCAGTGGAGTTGACATCTGGATATTCTTCCTCGCTGTCCTCTTTGTCTCCGGCCTTGTCGGCTCCTTCTCCTTGTCCTTAGACTGTTTTCCTGGCTGCTGGATCGAGAGTCGACAACTTTGGCAGTGGTGTGCTTCGGGTAAATGATGTTGCCCTCTTCATCTTTCTTCGTGTGAATATGGCATGGCATATCCATCACGTCATTGCCTTCTTTATCTTTTACTTTCTTAGGATTCGGGGATCCTTTCGGCTTCCCTTTGAACTTCCCACGAGTCACGGCGGGGCCTCTCCGAGAGCTGCTGGCTCGGCTTTCGCTTCGCTTCCGGTGGAATTTCCCTTCTCCGTGACTTGGCTTATATTTGCAGCTTGGTCGGTCCTCTTCCTCGCCGTTGGCGTGCCAGTAACAATCTCCATCATTCGACTCGGGGTCATGTCGCGGTTCGACCAAACTTCAAACTCAATTCTCTGTTTTTGGCGCCATCTTTGAAGGCGCAAACCGCTGATGGTCGGACACATTTTCCTGATATGGTGCAAAGTAATCCACCTCTGAATGTACTCCGGAGAGTTTCATTAGTCTTACGCACACAAACTTGCAGCTCTGTCAAACCAGCCCGGTTAAACACAAGTCCTTCAAAAGTCTGACGAACACTCGGGACAAATCTTCCCAAGTATATATCTTGCTAGGAGAGTGGCGATTCAGCCATGCTCTGGCGAGCCTTCCAACATGAGGGCAAATGCTTCATGGCCACCTCATCATTCCCACCACCAATCTGAACAGCCACTCGGTAATCTTCAAGCCAAGTTTGGGCTTGGATTCCCCGATGAACTTCGACTCTGTTGCTAATCTGAAATTGGGGGGATTCTGCGGCTCTGATAGCCTGCTAAAACACTCGGACGGAGACATGCACTCGGCTGCTGGTGGGTGCATCTCTCTCGAGTCCGCCTCGATGGGCTCTGTTCGGTCGACCAAGCCTTGCGATAATGGATCGCGCGTCAAAGCCTGGTTCCACAGGGTCATTGGAACTCTTCGCCCCATCTTGAATCGGCGTCTGTCATCTTGCCGCCGAGGCGTCTGACCCTACCCTCGGAGGAAAGGGGCACTCGGCGCTGTCATCCCAGTCTCCATCTGTTTCTCGCCCGATTATCGCGCCCTTCTCGCCCTTGAGGCGATCTGGGGCTGTGAGCGGCGGGCGGTATTCGCGGCGACGGATCAGCTGTAAATCTGTTGCCCGGCTGCGACACGGCTGAGTTCTGGTCTCCTGCTGCTCGGAGTAAATCTACGATCTGCTGCAAGCCTCTCCCGCTTCCGGCGGGGCGGCTGGATGGACTACGCTATCTGAGTTGCAGTTGCTAAATTCTGAATTGGCGTCGCGGTATACGAGTCGGTGGGAAGAGTCGGCGTCGGCGGCCGAGGATTCGTTGTCGCGCTCGTCGAGTGCTCGCTGAAGATTCTCAAGCGGCGCATTCAGCCACGTTGGCCAAGCGTGCTTCCTCAAAACCTGAGCCTCGGGGTTTCTCCGGCGATGGGAGTATCACGGGGCATCCATGTTCTGCTGGTGAAGCTCTTCTCTCTGCAGAGTCAAGTGTCTCGGGCGGTACTCTTACGTGCTCTTGCAGGGGTAACCTCCCGGCGGCTCCACCGCCATGGGCGGCCGGGAGGACTGCGAGGCCGTCGACCATGAGGATCTCCGCCGCGGATCACTGCTATCACACTCGGATCACGGTCTCTCTGAACCGGTCGACCGGATCGAGCAGGCCGTGGGGACTCGTCGGGCTCAATGGCGCGACACAGGCGGTGGCTGTCTGGCGAGCCACCGCGTGCTTCACCCACCGCTGGAGTCTCGACCGACCAGTCGCTTATTGCTGGTGGGAGGCTGGGTAAGCGACCGATAGGGGAGTCGACCGATCTGAAGTCGACGGTTGCCGCAGAACACCGAACACATGCTTGAAGTCGTCGCCCAGCAGACGGGGCGCCTCGATGTCAAGTGGAGCCTCCACGGAGCCATCTTGGTCGTCGGCGACAAAGGTGAGAGCATCGAGATGGATCTCGCCCCTCAGCCAAAACTCCAGCAGTCATCATGATGAAGGTACTGGAATCTGCAACTCCTCCACAAATCGCTAAAACACCTGCCCCACGATGGGCGCCAAGCGTAAATGGTTCTAAGTCGATAGTAGAGTGGGGGTAGGTAAGGAGGGCAAGGTCCTAGCTATGGAGAGTTGTGAACACAAGCGATGTCGAGTTCGAGCCCTTCTCGGAAGAAGTAAAAGCCCTACGTCTCGGGCCTGAGGCGGTCAGTGGATTATGAGTGTAGGTATTACAAGAGTGCGAACCCCTCTATACGTGGAGGGGTGGCTTATATAAGTCTTGCGCGGGACCCCAGCCAGCCCACATAATGGAGGGTTAAAGTACATTAAGCACAGGGCGTTCTTGTAGCGCCCTCATAAAAATCCTTAACTATCATTAAGCCTATTCAATAGCAAGCCGTTGCGTTGCGAGTGCCTTCGACCTTACGGTGGTCGAGTGTGTCTTCATGGTGAGTGAGTCTTCCATGGTCGAGTCCTTCCGGTCGGTCAGTGGATTCCTCTTTGGTCATTGGAAGATGATTTCTTCGAGAGTGTCCTGGGTAGGGCGTTTAGGTCGGGCCTATGACCCTACCTAGGTACATGAATCCATCAAAGCCCGCAGTGATGAAGAACAACTTCGAAGAAAGGGTATCCGTTTGGAGCCCGTTTGAGCGGCAAGGAGAAGTACCTTCGTCTTGGCGGATGCGCTCGCGTCTCCGTCGACTAGAAGAGGTAGTACCACTCCCTCGGCTCCTTGGCGGCGAGCTCGGGGAAGGTTGCCGCTCCTTCGCGGCGCCTCGAGCCCATGCGCCTCGGCCGACTTCACATTCTTCCGCCTTCCGAGCCATGGCGGAGGTAGTGAGGAGATCGAAGCGTTAGTGGCGGCAGGCGATGAAGGCGGGCGCTGGTCTCTTCGCCTTTGGAAGAAGGGGGGAGCGACGGAGATTTCTGAGATTGGAACAGCAACTAGCGAGATGGGGGAACTGCCTGTTTCCCCCTTATAAAGAGGAGGAGGCGAGCGTTACACTTTTTCGAATAAAGAAACCACCCACGATCTCTCCCACGGCGCGCATTCGGCGCGTGCCGTTAAGGGAGGCGTGGTGGATCTGGAGTAAGATCTGGCGTGGCCGGGCGCGCGTGCCGTCTCCCTGTTTTGGGCCTGGCCCAACAGGCTTCGGCGGCGTGTATGGCCCGAGCCCGGGGCTCTGTCGGTGTACTAGAGTAGGGGTACCTTAGTATCCCGAACTTGTGCCCGGGCAGTCGCAGCGCCACGCGGCAAGGCTTGCCGAGTGACCGCCAAGGTCCTCCGTGGTTCCTTTGGAGCCATTCAAGAACAAAGTGTTTAAGCCAAGGAGACAAGACCCGGCAGAGGAGCTTGCCGAGAAGGCCAAACCCGGCAAGAGGAGCTTGCGGGAAGATAACAAGGCATTTCAAGGAACTTGCGCGGCGCCCTCGCGTCCGGCAAAACCGATGGCGACAAGCTTCCGGGTGCGACAAGACAACGACCGCGGCAAGGCGCTTGCCGCGATAGGCCACCACTCTGTACCTATGCTCCAGCACATCCATCAGCGTGTATAGCCATGGGACCGTTCGGTATGCGTGGCGAGAAATTGTGCAGCCAAGCGGTCTTGGTGTAGCGGAGATGACAAGATTGCCATCATGGCAAGTGGTGGCGCCTCTAACGGTCACTTTTACGCCTTTGTTTGGGCGACCTGAGACGGGCATTAATGCCTTTGTCCCCTGCCGTCGGGGTTAGGTATGATACACTGTACAAGTAGGTGTACCAACCGCACCTCTTTTCCATTTTTACCCTTGCATGCGTTGCCACCTGTCGGTGACCCCTTGAACATATAAAAGGAGGCCCATGCGCAACGTAGAGGGGGGTTCGAAACCAAAAAACACTCACGCTCGGTCTCGTTAGCAGCTGGCGTGTACTGTAGCTCTCAGTGCTCCCGAGCAAGAACACAATACAATCCGACAAGCAGCCGTAGGAGTATTATCTCTCCGGAGAGCTCCGAAGCTGGGTAAAACCGCTCGCGTGCTTCGCCTCGATCCGCTCTTCGTGCAACCTCCGCCCCCCGCCGGACCGAAAAGGGGCCCTGCCCCATAGGTGTTCGTTCCCACGACAGTCGCGGCTGCTGTGCACTTGGCTAATATAACCAGAAAAAACTTCGCCAATGCTCAATTGGGTATAGTCAGCAACATCATATCTGACTTTACGTCGTTCAATGTGCTCCTCCTAGGCAGAATTCTTGGCTGGTGGGTCTCCCCGGTTCTCTAAAGCCAGTAGTAGTGATCGTCATGTCTTCATCATGAACATCAGCCGTCTTCGGTGGACTAGAGACTTCAGGATTTACAGACTCATCAATGGCTCATTCCATGGGGGGGGGGGGTAGAAGTTGTTGGCAGGTTATCAAGAACCGGCTCAGATGATTTGGGGATAGAGATCTCAGGCCCTGGAATCTGCTGCTTTGGCTCATTGACCTTTGAACTTTAACCGGTTTGTTCTTCTTTACCCTCTTACTGGGCTTTGCTTTTCCACTTCATGAATCAAAAAGGGCAGTATAAGCATAACAAGATCAGAATGAGTAAAATATAAAGTAAATGACAATTACCCAGGAGTGGTTTTGAAAGCCAGCATGTTGGATTGAATTGAATCGCCAGAGGAGGAATGAGATGTATCCTAATAATTTGAGTCGGAAGAGTCGAGTGATTGACGAGTAAGACCCGCCAAAGTATATAAAGAGTTTAAATCGGGGGTGACCTCATTTCGACGCTTCCTTGGCGTGTTCGGCAAGCCGGAAGAAAGTTCCGCATCCTTGCTTGTTCGAGTTTGCCGCCGGTTCTCAAGCATCTATTGCTTGAAAATAAAGTGAGGATCCAGATGAGCTAAGGGGTGTGAAAATCTTACTTTTTGGGTTACTCTTTAGATTTTTTTGTCTTGGCAAAGGTTCGGAGTCGGAGGAAATAATAGTTACCTCTTCTTCCACTCCCTGACTCGTTCCCGTGTCATCCTGATGATAGTCGATGTCAATAAGATGGTTGAAAAGAGCCAAGAGAATCAAGAGTTACCTCCAACTCAGAGGTGTCCTCCAATTGAAGCAATTCAAAAGCGCTGGGCTTTTTCCGTCTTTTATTGGTGGCGGATCTCCTAGCGGCTTTCTTGAGTTTCCTGGCTCTCTTTGCAGCCTCATGGTCATATTCTTTCTTCCAAAACTCGCCATCAGCCTGTGAAAATCAGCAAAGGTTTGAGTTAAGACAAAACATCAAAGATAAAGGTAAATTAACTCAGTTTGGCGGCTTACCCCTGGAGCTGAGTTAGTTTTGCAGAAAGGGCTTTGGCCCTTCTTGCCACAGTTTGCTAAGCTTTCATTCAGAAGCGACTTCGTCATATCATTGATAAGGTCTTTAGATAACTCATCGGGGCTATGGCGCAGATGATCCTTTGTGTCACCTGTGTAAGTGCACATTAATCTGGAGCGATGGCTCAAGGGGATGATCTGCCAGGCAACCCAGCACCGGACCAAATCAATGCCATTTAAACCGTTCCCCAATAGAGCTTTGACTTTTGCAATGGTAGGGGCGAGCTTCTGGCGATCAACAGCTGTCAACTTGTTGGGGAGCGGATGATTGGATTCGAGACACAGGGCGCAAAAGCCGGGCAGAGGGTTCTCATCAGCCGGAGAGGTATCTTGGCAGTAGAACCATGTCTGGTTCTAGTCCTTGGGATGTCTTGTCGCTTGCGCATAAGGAAAAATGGCGTCTCACCGTCGTTGGATTGAGACCCTGCCGAGTTCCAAACTAGGTCCGTTGGAGTATTCATTCTAGTGGTTCAAGTAAAAATATTCTCTGAAAAGTAACAAGCTGGGCTCTTCTTCAAGATACACCTCGCAGAACACTTGAAAGTTACATATGTTAGACACGGAATTGGGTCCGATGTCTTGAGGGTGGAGGTCGAAAAAGCGCAGAACGTCTCTGAAGAACTTAGATCCAGCAGCGAAAAGCCCCGGTTCATGTGATCAGTGAAGACAATGACTTCCCCTTCTTTGGGCTGAGGTTTTTCTTCTGTTGACTTAGGGGCACGGTATGACATGACATCCTTTTTGGGCAGATAGCGGTTTCACATGTCTTCCAGTGTATTATCCGTGACAATGGAGCAAACCCAGTTACAAGAAGTTGTTGTTTTGGGCGGCATTGTGAAGAAGGAAGCCTAAAAAAGGAATAAGTTTGCCGGTTCAAATTTAAGCTGGAGGAAAAGTATTACATCACATATTCAGAATGGCGGCTTATAAAGGGGCCTAATGGTATATGACAAATTATGTCAGGTTATTTAAGCCGCCATGAGCAGTTTGATGTTATCTATTGATCATTGCAATTAAAGCCGGTGGTATGAGCCGCTATGACTAGGTGGATCTATCCAGGTGCAGTTTTTTTGCTAAGTATGGCACAAACAGATTTCATAGACTGCAAGTGTTATTTCAGATCAGCGGTAGTTCAGAAAAAGGAAATAAATCAAGACCTAAAAAACTAGTACAAATGAGTTCATAAGCTCTAAGGGGATCTATCTTCAAAGAAAAATGATCCGCTGGTATGGAAGGCGGAGGCAAAACTACCACCGCATAAGTTCTGCGCTGTTTTCAGATCAAAGAGGGTTATGGTGCAGGCACTAAGGATGAACTGCGACGAACTAAGAAGAATAGGTGGAGGTTCAGAAACCCTAATGCAGATCTAGGGGACAGGAAAACAAGTACTTACAAATGTAGATCGACCGCGGAGGGGCGCCGCTGCTCTCTGGTTCGTTCAGGGTGATGCAGTGGCCAAGGATGAGGGCGATAGTGTGCTATGCGGCGGCGGCGGAGCTCGAGCGGCAGGAGGTTGCAAGAGGAGGAAGATGATGTAAAGGGGGAGAATGAGGAAAGACTGGTCGTGGCTATTTATAAGGAGACTCATAAGTGGGCGTGAAAAATGAGGAGACCAGAACATGGTTATCCAGCTACTCAGGCGCCTCGATTCATGGATGGTTATTAAGATAAAGATCCGTTGAGATATGTTGGATAAAGTGTGAATTAATGACATGTGACGTCATGGCGGTTTATCACAAATCTAGAAGATGACGTCATGGCAGGCTATAAACTCTCGCACAATGAAGAGCAGAAGATTTTTTCTAAGTATTGAAGATTGCCATGAACCAGTTCAAATCAATCTGGGGCCTAATGTTGGGGATATAACTACTAGGTATGACCCGTCCAGGAGGGGCCAGGTTATACCTATGGCGATTCATCAATGAAGCCCAAGACGATATTTGAAGATGGCGGTTCAGTTAAGGGCCCAAGGCAAAAAGGCGGCTTAAGGCCCGTAGAGATAAACCGTCATATATGTATGACTTGTATTGTAAGGCAAGAATAGATAGTCACCAAGCCGGACACTGTTTATGAGCCGACCGGTACTCCGTGAGCCGCTGGGCGTCGACCTCTGTATATAAAGGGACGACCCGGCGGCGATTCAGGACAAGTAAGATCAGATCGAAAGCTAGGTGAGGGAGTCCTGGACTAGGGAGTGTCCGGATAGCCGGACTATCATCATCGGCCGGACTCCAAGACTATGAAGATACAAGATTGAAGACTTTGTCCCATGTCCGGATGGGACTTTCCTTGGCGTGGAAGGCAAGCTTGGCAATACGGATATGTAGATCTCCTACCATTGTAACCGATTCTGTGTAACCCTAGCCCTCTCTGGTGTCTATATAAACCGGAGGGTTTTAGTCTATAGGACGAACAATCACAACAACAATCATACCATAGGCTAGCTTCTAGGGTTTAGCCTCCTTGATCTCGTGGTAGATCCACTCTTGTACTACCCATATCATCAATATTAATCAAGCGGGAGTAGGGTTTTACCTCCATCGAGAGGGCCCGAACACAGGTAAAAACATCGTGTCCCTTGTCTCCTGTTACCATCCGCCTAGACGCCTTGATTCGGGACCCCCTACCGAGATCCGCCGGTTCGACACCGACATTGGTGCTTTCATTGAGAGTTCCTCGTGTCATCACCGATAAACTTGATGGCTCCCGATCATCAACAACGGCGCAGTCCGGTGAGACTTTTCTCCCGGATAGATCTTCGTGTTCGGCGTCTTTGCCTGCGGGCAATTAAGCAGCCATCCGGAAGCGGATCGAAAGCTACGACCACTGGCCATCGGTCGATTTGGAAGCCTAAACTTCACGGCCGACATCGCGGAGACTTGATCTTGATGGATTCGAGCCACAACCGGCAGCGCCCGCCTTTGTCTCGATGGGCATGATCTAGCTCACTGCTGGGACGATGCCTTGGAGGCCGCACATGAGTGCTGCTCCGATCCTTAATCGGGCCGACCCGCGTAGATCGAGGGCGGGTGGCTAGATACCGCCTCGGGGCTGCAACCTCTGGCGATGGGCGAATCATCCTTGTCCCTTGCGGCCTCGTGACTCAGGTGCGGGCTCCTCGCCGGACTCCAAACCTCCTGCGCCCCCTCCAATCGAATCCGATTGGGCGCCGATCATGGAGTTCACCGCCGCGGACATATTTCAACACTCACCTTTTGGTGACATCCTGAATTCGCTAAAGTATCTCTCGCTATTAGGAGAGCCCTGGCCGAATTGCGGTCAGGATGGTTGGGACTCGGACGACGAAGAAATTCAAAGCCCACCCACCACCCACTTTGTAGCCACTGTCGACGATCTAACCGACATGCTAGACTACGACTCCGAAGACATCGGCGGTATGGGCGATGATGCGGGAGGCGACCAAGAACGAGCCTACAGGGGCCTTTGGAAGACCACCTCGTCATATGACATATACATGGTGGACATCCCAAAGGATGGGAATGGCGAAGAAGCAGCGGAGGCAGATTCCTCCAAGAAACAGCCCAAGCGCCGGCGTCGTGATGCCGCTCTAAATCCGCCACGGCAAGAATGGAGATTCGGCACGGGGACAATAACACCCGGAGAGTGCCGAAGACAACCCCCTCCAGCAAGATTCAGCACAGGAGGATGGAGAAGCCAGCCCTCATGAGAGAGTGGCAGACAAAGAGGTAGAGGATGATAATTACATTCCTCCCTCCGGAGACGAGGCAAGCCTCGATGAAAACGAATTCGTCGTGCCCGAGGATCCCGTCAAACAAGAGCGTTTCAAACTCAGGCTTATGGCCACGGGGAACAGCCTAAATAAAAAGCAGCAACAGCTTAGAGCTGATCAAGACCTGCTAGCCGACAGATGGACTGAAGTCCTTGCGGCTGAAGAATATGAACTCGAACGCCCCTCCAAAAGCTACCACAAATGCAAGTTGCTCCCCCAATTAGAGGAGGAGGCATATAAACCTGCATCACCAGAGCACAATACGGCTGACCGACCACCTCGTGGCCGCGACAGATAGGCCTTTAGGCCCTCCATCAGAACCGTACCCCAGCATCACTCGAAAAGCACAAGGCCACAGGGGAACGCTCCGGACTTGCGAGATATATTGGAGGATAAGGCAAGACAATCAAGATCGATCTACGGATCGCGTGGGCACCCCATGGCACGCGATGACAACCGTCGCGCCGGACAGAGCAAGTCCGTCCGGGCCGAACACAGTAGACAAAGCTCGTTTGAGCTACGTCGTGATATAGCCCAATATAGAGGCGCCGCACACCCACTATGCTTCACAGATGAAGTAATGGAGCATCAAATCCCCGAAGGGTTTAAACCCGTGAACATTGAATCCTACGATGGCACAGCAGACCCCGCGGTTTGGATCGAAGACTATCTCCTTCATATCCACATGGCCCGCGGTGATGATCTTCACGCCATCAAATATCTCCCACTCAAGCTTAAAGGACTAGCTCGGCATTGGCTTAACAGCTTGCAGCAGAATCAATTGGGTGTTGGGAAGACCTGGAAGCCGCACTCCTTGACAACTTCCAGGGCACATATGTGCGACCACCAAACGCCGATGACCTAAGCCACATTTTTCAGTAGCCAAACGAATCGGCCAGACAGTTCTGGACACGGTTCTTAACAAAGAAAAACCAAATCGTCGACTGTCTGGATGCAGAGGCCCTCACAGCCTTCAAACATAATATCCGCGACGAGTGGCTGGCCCGGCACCTAGGACAGGAAAAGCCGAAATCCATGGCAGCCCTCACACCACTCATGACCCGCTTCTGCGTGGGAGAGGACAGCTGGCTAGTCCGCAGTAACAACCTCAGCAAAAATTCTGGTAGTCCGGATACCAAGGACCGCAATGTCAGGTCACGTCGAAACAAAAACAAACGCCGCATTAGCAGCGATAACACTGAGGATACGGCAGTCAACGCCGGATTAAGAGGCTCTAAACCCGGTCAGCGGAAAAAGCCATTCAAAAGAACTACTCCGGGCCCGTCTAATTTGGACCGAATACTCGACCGCTCTTGCCTGATACATGGCACCCCCGAAAAGCCAGCTAATCACACCAACAGGGATTGTTGGGTATTTAAGCAGGCAGGCAAGTTAATTGCCGAAAACAATGACAAGGGGCTGCATAGCGATGACGAGGAAGAGACCCGGCCGCCGAACAATAGAGGACAGAAAGGTTTCCCCCCACAAGTGCGGACGGTGAACATGATATACGCAACTCACATACGCAAGAGGGAGCGGAAGCGTGCACTCGAGGGCGTATCTGCTGATGGAGCGATCGCCCCAAAGTTCAACCCATGGTCCTCCTGCCCAATCACTTTTGATCGAAGGACCACCCACGAGAATCCGCCATGGCGGATTCGCGCGATGGTTTTAGACCCAATCGTTGATGGATTTCACCTCACTAGAGTCTGATGGGCGGCGGCGGCAACTGAACCTGCTTTATCGGGATCTGATGTGCAAGATGGGCATAGACCCTCAAGGATTAAACCCACAAAGCGACCTTCAAAGGCGTCATACCAGTGTAGAGGCCAATTATGCAGGCTCGGTTACACTTGAAGTGGTCTTCGGTTCCCGGATAACTTCCGGCGAGGAGTTAATCTTGATATAGTCCCGTTCGCGGCGGCTATCATGCTCTGCTTTCGGACGAACGCGTTTACAAAGTTCAGCGCGGTGCCGCCTCGCATACCTCGAGGCTCAAGATGCGGGCCCTCGAGTCATCACGGTCAGCGGAAACACTGAGCGCTCCCTCGAGCGAAGGAACACACAGCGGCTCTCGGCGGAAATGCGAGCAGCCTCTTAAGGCAATTTTTGAGTCCGGCCGTTAAGCGACCGGACACGGCCAAACACGCTCGGAGTAACCTACAACAAGACCACCTGGCACGTTCCGAGCACGCGTAGCAATGCGACCTCAACCCCAGCCCTTGCATAATTGCAAGACTAGTCCTTCGCGTACATCATTACGCTCTGGAGATACCATGGGCATAGGGGGAGGGGCACGACCATGACAGGCCCAGAGTGCGGCTTAACCACACCAGGGGCTCCCAAGTGTGTTGCTCTTTTTATTTTTAATTTTTTCTTACCCACAGGACTCCGTTCACGGAGGCCACATCGTGATGAACCTGCGAACTCACGATGCAACAGCGGGGAAGGAGAAAGGCTACGGCGAACACTCAGTGGTCTCCATTCGAGCATTAAATCTGTTTAACACACCATTCCGCAGCCTACCCACGGAAGAGACATGTTTAATAGTCAATCCCTTGCTTACCGCACTATTTGTATCGTTCTGCATTCATGGCAGTATTTCTGGAATAAACAATGCATTGCTTTTTGCTTATAATTGCATATCTTTCTTATATATGTTCATTTATGACATGTTGCATCCGTACACTTGATGCGGCTAAATACACCAGGGCTTAAGTTCCCCACATTATGGTGTGATAAGTCCAACACTTTCACAAGTCGGCACCCGAACTTATAGCATTATATGCATCGGCTCGAATCATGTCTTGGGTCAATAGTTGGGTTTGCGGCTCCCATGATTTGGTACCTTATGTTCCGTTATATCGGCTAAGGTATGATTGGGAGAACCACTGCGATTGCGCCCGGTTGAGCTGGGCGGCGCCTCGGTGGAGAAAGCTAAAACGGCCGTCATGATAAGGCGAGAGCTGGTCGCTGTTCGAGAGGTTTTTTCGAGTCCCTAAAGACTTATGCCGCTTAGAGCGAGGAACCGGCTTCGTCCGCCCAGCGTGGATAGCACCCGAACTCGGTCTTCGAACACTAGGGGCTTCGCGAAATTTAAAATTATAAATTCTATGGTTAAGTGAGAGTGTTAAAGCATTATAAGTCCGGTTGCCTCGTTAGTTGTGTTGGCGCCTCCTAGATGGACCCAAACATGGGAACAAGAGTGCTCAAGTTTATCCCGAACACCCCAGCACTAGTGGCATGTGGGCTGAAGCCGACGACTTGCCATCTCTCAGATTTGATAAACAGCCGCACAGAAGGTAATATTTTAAATTAACAAGCATTGCTTAGTGCATATGAACAAGGTTTTCAGCGCACAGGATAACAAAATGCAAGTCTACTCAAATATTACATCTTTGGAGCACTCACCCGCAATCATGCGGGGACCCTTCAGGACACTCTTATAATACATTTTGGGTGTACGATACTCCTTGCCTGCCGGCGGCGCGTCCGTCAGCAGCTTCTCAGCATCCATCCTGCCCCAGTGCACCTTTGCACGGGCAAGGGCCCGACGGGCACCTTCAATGCAGGCGGAGTGCTTGACGACCTCAACCCAGGGACACGCGTCCACCAGCCGCCGTACCAGGCCGAAGTGGCTCCCAGGCATGGCCTCCTTGGGCCACAACCGAACTATGAGGCCCTTCATGGCCTGTTCAGCTACTTTGTGGAGCTCGACCAGCTACTTCAGCTAGTCGCTAAGGCGCACCAGATGTCCGGCCTCAGCATACTGAGACCAGAAGACCTTCTCCGTCGAGCTCCCCTCCTCGGCCCGATATAAAGCGGCAGCATCTGACACGCTGCGGGGCAGATCCGCGAACACTCCTGGAGAGCTCCGAATTCGGGTAAGTAATAGTAATTCACATTCACATGCTTGCTTTGCATGAAAAATGCCTTACCCACTGCTATTTTCTTCAAATCCTCGATCTCCTGGAGGGCCTTGTGGGCTTCGGCCTTAGCAGCTTTGGCGCTCTCAAGAGACGATCCAAGCTCGGACTCTCGAGTCTTTGAGTCGCGCTCCAAACCCTCATGTTTTTCCATGAGAGCCTAGAGCTCTTGCTGCACCTCCGCCACCCGCGCCTCCTGCTTCTCCCGCTCAGCTCGCTCTGCGGCCGCATTGCGTTCGACCGCAGACACCGCCTCCTTCAGGGTCGCCACCTCATTCGTGGCCCCTGTAGTACCCATGTTATCCTTGTTATTTCTCTTGCAACCAAATCCTTTTCTGTAAGGTAGAAATTTAATACGGTGTTACTCACCTTCCTTGTCCTCGAGCTGCTTCTTGCTTGCAGCCAAGCTCGCTCTCGGACCGCTCGAGTTTCTGCTTCAAAGCATCGACCTCCCGGTCGGTCTTGGCAGAGGTCGGCGCAAGCCTGCAATCCCATATTGACATATTTTTAGAACTCTGCGTATATCTTTTAGATCCTCGGTCCGCTTTTCTATCCGAACACGAACCGAGCATCGGGCTCTTGTCTATGCGGTATTATATTACATATCTTAAAATTCTTACCTCAAAGCACAGCCGGAAGGCTGCTGCGAGCTTCGGCCAGCCCGCTCTTGGCGAAGCTGAACCTTCAATCACCGCACTCATGATAGTGCGGTGTTCTTCTTTGATGGAAGCGCCGTTGGCGCCTCGGCAAGTTATCCGGCGCCTCTGGTTGGGCCGAGAGCCGCCCGGCGTCCTGATCTTGCCCTTCTTCTGAAGGAGCCGCTCGCGGACTCCCGAACCACTTCGAGTTCGGTCACGGAGTCCGGTGCAGAGTCCGGAGGTTGCCTTGCGGCACCTTGGGCCTCCTCCTCCTGGCGGGTCCCTTCTCGGGATCCTACCTCGGCGTCGTCAGCGTCACGGGGAGTTGAGGCAGTCGGAAGGGAATCCATATCCGACGTGTCTAAGGACCCACTGGACGAAGCGGGAAGATCGTCCTTGGCCGGACTACAGGTTGTACGCGGCATTAGAAAGACACCATGTGGCAAAGTGAAAAATTATAAACTACCTAGGAGTCCGGATACTTACGATCTTTCCAGGGGCTTGGCCCTTGAGGGCCACTCCTCGTCGCCATCGCCAATGTTGGCGGAACAATCCGGGGGAAGGGTCCTTCCCTTCTTGGACCCTTCGGCCTCCCCCGCTGGGGAGGCCTTCCTCTTCTTCTCTCCCCCCGCTGGGGGGAGTCTTCTTTCTTCTCCTCCTCGTCCTCGGGGAGAGTCGCCTCGAGTCATCGGACGATGAGTCCGATACTACCGATGCCGGGAACTCCTTCGGTTCCCGCGCCTTCTTCTTGGCCTTCTTCTCGGCACCACGTAAAGTGCGGGACCAGCAACCCATCAAGCGGGTGTCCGCTGGGTCTTACGGAAGGGGAGCGGACAGTTAACCTGTCCGGGCGTCTTCTGCCAGATCTGTTAAAGGCATTGGGAGTTTAGATCCCACATAGAGTCAAACTGTGAAAGAAATGAGTGTCCCATAAAGGATATGAGCTTACCTCGCCGGCGGAGCGCTGCGTCTGAATCCGCAATCTTGATTCGCGTGTCGCGGGCTTCTCCGCCCTTGAACAACACCCTCCGTGCAGCCGTGCGTCGTGTCAAGAGCCCGCTCAGGACCGATGCTTTGCGGATCAAACTCCCACAAATTGAAGGCCCGTTCTTGGCGGGGAGAATCCGGCGACGACGAGCATGACACGGATCACGTTGACAAGCTTAAGCTTCTTGTTCACGGTGCGGAGAAAGGATGGAGTCGGTCAACTCCTCCGAACTACCCCATAGCAAGCCCTTCTCTTTCCGGAGGTGAGCTGCATGGGGATACCAGATCTGAACTCGGGGCGCTGCCCATTTAGGGTCACTTGGCTCGGTGATGTAGAACCACCCCGATTGCCACCCTTTGATGGATTCCACGAAGGCACCCTCAAGCCAAGTGACATTGGGCATTTTTTCCACCATAAGTGCATCTAGTGCCCTTAGTGATTTTGGTGTATTGAAGACTTATAGGTTAAGTGGTGATGCGTTTGTGAGTGTACACAGGTCTATAAGTCTATGAGGAGTTTGATATTCTGAGAGAAAGTCGACCCTAAAAATGAAGTTCTTGATGAAGACTTTGATATTACGAAGACTTTACGAAGACTTTGAAAGTGAAGAAATTGGTGTGACCTTGAAGACTTGGTATTCATTTGAGGAACATGAAGCGTGAAGACTTTTGTTTTCGTAGTTTCATTTTCTCTTTCTTGAGTCATAGGAAACACCGTCTTTGTTAAAGGGGTTAGAGGAAATACTAAGGAAAAATTTCCATGTGATGCTCAACTCAAAATCCTACACCTACCAATCCCTTGAGTGAAGCCATTGGAAATCTCATACAGATTCAGTCAATTTCTTGATGTGAGAGCGCAGTTCTTACAGTCCTTGAGGACTTCTTTCTGCGAGGAGTTAGGAATTCGCCGGTCTGAATTGCCTACGATGAGAACATGATAGCCACGAGGAATTTGAGAGTCAAATTTCCGACCGTTCTTTCTTCTTGGCTTGGCTGTCCAAAATATCTTATCCACCTAACGGTCATATCATTGAAGGGCATTTATGTCTTATCATGTCGGGCTGCTCCTAGGCTATAAATAGCCGCCCCTACAACCACTAGTTGGTTGGCTGCTCGAGAGAACTTGACACTTGTCATCGAGAGCAACCCATCCTCAGGGGACTTTGGCGAAAATCATCAAGTGAGGAAAATCCCAAAACCAAACCCCACAAACCCAAAGTGATTGAGCATCAAAGAAATTGATCCTGCGTGGATCCGGCGCTTATTACCTTTGAAGGCTGTGCTTCTTCCAGACGGTTAGGCGTCAAGGTCTAGAGCATCAAGAGGAATTGTGGATCGCCGAGTGACCAAGTCTGTGAAGGTTTGGAAGTCACTGAAGACTTACCACGAGTGATTGGGCGAGGCTGCGTGGTCTTAGTTCAAGGAGAATCGGTGAGGACTGGGTGTCTGAGTTGCGGCTCGAGATTGGGTGTCGGGGACTGCGTGTCCTCGAGTTTAAATACTCGGCCGCTCCAACCAGACGTACAAGCCCAGAGACAGCAGTTGGAACTGGTTTACCAAATCATTGTCTTCACCAACTAACTGGTTCTATTTCCTCAACTCTTTCATTTCCTCATTCTTGTGTTGTATGTTGTTCATATCGTGCTTGAAGACTTTGGTGAAGACTTTCACAAATTCCTCGGTTCAATTTCTTGATCTGTTTGTCTTCATCTTGTTATCCTGTGTTTCGCTTTACGTACTCTGTGCTAGTCTTCATTTCATCATGATGACTATGTTTGTATCTGTTATGTTTACTTCGAGTACTTATTCCGCTGCAAGTAGTTCTTAGCTAAGGAATTTCCTCACCAGCAAATTCCTCGATGAAGAATTCATAAAATCGCCTATTCACCCCCTCTAGTCGATATAATGCACTTTCAATTGGTATCGAGCAAGGTACTCCTTGTTACGTGTGATTTTAGTTTAACACTTTGGAGTTTTAGTTATGTCGACCCGGTATGAAGAAAGTGACATGCCCTATCTTTGGCGGTCATGACTATCCCAAGTGGAAGGCCATGATGAGGAGCGCCTCATGGCAAGGAACAGCAAGCTGTGGACCGTCAACGAGATTGGTCTTCTTGATCTATGCAAGATGGCGAATCTTGATGATATTCGCAAGTACACTCGACTTGACATCATAGCGAAGGATATCATCTGCTCCTGCCTATCTAGAGATCAATTGAGGCGAATTATGCATCTTGGCAATTGAAGCTCATCGGGACCGAATCTCGATGTCTATGAAGGTCATCGAACTCGTCATGATCCTGGTTTGAGGACTTCAAGGAATCTCTCAAAGCGATGACTTCGAGCGAGAATCATCATCTTACGCATCTTGTCTCATGGCAAGCGGTCTTTGAGGTAACGAATGCTCCTCATCCGAGTCTTGTGATGATGAATCGATAATGATGAATCGACAATGATGAATCGATGATGATATTGAATCTGCTATACCAAACTTATTTGCATTGCCACTAAACAACAAACGGCTTTAGAACAAACTCAAGATATGCTAGAAAAAAGTGATAATATGTTGCGCAAAGAAATGGATCGATCAAAAGCATTGGGTGAATGTCTTGGAGAATTCACTCCAAGTTTGGCGCCCTTCAAGATCAACATAATACCCTCTTGGTGATCACGAGAAGCTTTCTCTTGAATCTCTTCAAAGAAAGGAAGATCTTGAAAAGCTAAGAGTGTGTTATGAAGATCTTGAAGGGCGCGATTCATTACTAGCTCAACAAATCAGCGCTTCTCGGGAAGAATTTGTTCCCCCATGCTTAAAGTGCATTGAGCGTGAATCGCTAATTCTTCACTGAATGTTCAAATGCTTCAAATGTTACAAATTCTTCATCGCCTCTGCTATCACTAATTCCTCATCGAGGACATTGCTAGTATCACTTGACAATGCGAGGGCTGAAGGAATTGTACATGACAGAGCATGTACAAAAGCCTCAAAGGGCATCGAGACACTTTGTGATGTGCTCAAAAGCAGATCCTCAACGAAACCCTAGGAAAGAGGTATTGCCTTTGAGAGGAAACTCAATCTTGATGGAACATATTGGAAGCTTTGGCGGTACCCCAAAACCTCATGGGTTCTTTGCAAAGGGACCTCGATTGATCCATCTAACTTATCTGGCTTTACATGTGAATCTCCTCATTCTTGATGAGTCATTTGACTCAACTATAAACTGTTCAAAAATCAGAATGGTGAAGTATTTGCTAGATATGTTGGCACTAAGCTGCGAGAGCGGTTCCCCTATGAAGAAAATCTGGGTTCCCAAAAGTTGTGTTGAAAGTCTTGGTGAATGTCCTCATGACACCACACATGAAGAACAGGAACCCCAGATCAAATTCTTCATATGGATCAAATTCCTCAATGGATCAAATGGATCAAAGTCCTCATATGATTATCATCGTGCTAACAACTCTGTCTCGCGAGGTAGAGCTAAGGGCTATGAATATGTGCATTATTCTTCAAACCATTATGTTCATAAGTCCTCGAAGAATTACTCTGCTTATTCATATGCTTACCTAACCCCTCTTATGTGAAGCGAAATGGTTTGGCATCTTTGCCACCTTTCTCATATGGTGCTTTCATGAGAATGATGAACTCTTTGCCACCCCTCGGATGTGGGTGGTGAAGAAAAAGAACTAATCTCTTCTGCGGGTCAGGTCTCGGGCGTGCTTTAACGTCTGAAGAATTTCTTTGGGGACTGACAAAAATGCACGAAAGGGCCTTGAGCAAATCATGATGAAATGAACTTTCATTTCACACGTCCTCATCTTGCTATATCATTTCTTGCTTGATGAAATTCATCGATGAACTTGATATCATATTCTTCAGCGATGAAGCATATGAGATTATAAGCTACACTAATTCATCTGCGGGATGATCAACCCAAAACCACTGAATGGGTCCTCGATAGTGGATGTACAAATCACATATTGGTGACAAGAATCTATTGATGGATGCTCCTTATCACCGTCACCTCTGAAGCATATCATCTTTCTTGACAAAGGCAAAAGTCGGTATTGGGTCTTGGTAAGGTTGCTATCTCTAAGGATAAGCACATGGACAAAGTCATGCTTGTTGAGTCCTTAGGATACAATCTCATGTCGATCTCAATGCTTTGTGATCTTGATATGGTTGTTGTCTTTGGCAAATATCGCTTGTGTTGTGATTATGGAAGCTGACAATTCCAAAGTCTTCGAAGGCTTTAGGAGAGGAGATCTGTATATTGTTGATTTCTCTCTGGGACCACAACCAGCCGTGTGTCTACTTGCAAAAGCTTGAAGGCTGGCTATGGCATCGACGACTTGGTCATGCGAGGCATGAGGAATTTGAACACGCTTGCGAAGAAGAAGCATGTCATTGGCATTGAGAATGTCAAATTCCTCAAGGATCACTTATGCGGAGCATGTGAAGCTGGAAAAATGACCAAGGCCAAGCATCCAGCGAAGACTATCATGACCACTACCCGTCCATTCGAATTGCTTCACATGGACCTCTTCGGACCTAATCATTACTCAGCAGTCACTAATGATGCATCTCTATATGGTTTTGTCATTGTTGATGATTATTCTCGATATACATGGGTACACATTGTTGCTTACAAACATGAAGTGCGGGAAGTCTTCAAGCGATTTTCCTCGAGGGCTTCAACCAACTTTGGTGTGAAGATCAAGCATATCGAAGTGACAATGGGCCGAGTTCAAAATTCGGTCTTGATGCCTATCTTGATGAACTTGGTATTACTCATGAGTTATCTGCTCCCTATACTCCTCGGCAAAATGGCGTCGTGGGCGCAAGAACAGAACTCTTGTTGAGATGGCTCGCACTATGCTTGATGAATACAAAAGCGCCTCGGCGTTTTGGATTGATGCAATTGATCTTGCTTGCCACATCATCAGCAGTATATCTTCACAAATTCTTCAAGAAGACGCCTATGAACTCCTCAACGACAAGAAACCCAATGTGAGTTATTTCAAAGTCTTGATTGCTAAATGTTGGATTAGAGATCCTCACCACAACTCTAAATTTGCACGAAAGCACATGAAGGTTTATGCTTGGTTCTGGAAAGGACTCGCACACCTCTGAGTCTTCAACATTGTTCTTCACAAGATTGTTGACCTTTGTAGATGTGCGGTTCGATGAAACTAATGGCTGCAAAGAGCACCTACCTACATGTTAGATGAACCAGCACTTTGAGGATGCTATCAAGCTCAAAGGCAGCGAGGATGTCATTCCGTTGAAGAATCTGTTGAAGAATTCATTCCTGTTCATGAAGAGCGTCGAGTGATGCACGAAGAACATGATGAGGAAAATGGTCTTTGAAGAAAATGCTGATCAAAATCCTCGGCGACAACCAACTCATCCACGCGTTGCAAAAGAAGTGCAAGTGGAGAAGATCATCGATGACATTAGCGCACGGGTCCTCTCACACGCTCAAAAGCATCACATTTATCTAACTTTTGTGGGCACTATGCTTTTGTCTCTATCACAGAGCCCACTAAGGTAGATGAAGCATTTACGGGCGAGTGGATTCAGGCTATGCAAGAAGAATTACATCGATTCGAGCTGAACAATGTGCAGGAATTGGTCGATCGCCCGGATCCTCATAAGCATAATATCATTGGCACAAAGTGGATCTACCGCAACAAGCAAGATGAAAATGGCCTTGTGGTGAGGAATAAAGCACGACTAGTAGCTCAAGGCTACACACGTTGAAGGAATTGATTTCGATGAAACTTTTGCACTGTTGCTAGACTTGAGGCTATTCATATATTACTTGCTTATGCTAACCATCATGATATCATCTTATATCAAATGGATGTGAAAAGTGCATTCCTCAATGGTAAGCTTGAGGAAGAAGTATATGTTGCTCAACCCCGGGTTTTGAAGATCCCAAGAATCGACAAAGTCTTGAGACTCAATAAGGCCCTCTATGGCCTCAAGCAAGCCCCTCGGGCGTGGTATGATACATTGAAGGAATTCTTCGTGAAGAATGGCTTCACACCAGTTCACTCGACCCTACTCTTTTTACTAAATCATATGATGGTGAACTGTTTGTGTGCCAAATATATGTTGATGATATTATCTTTGGCTGTCTTGACCAACGTTATAGTGATGAATTTGCCTATATGATGAGTGAAGAATATCAAATGTCTATGATGGGAGAGTTGAAATTCTTCTTAGGTCTTCAAATTAAATCGGCGCAATGGCATATTCATATCTCGGAGAAATACCTCAAAGATGTCTTGAGGAAATTCGGCATGCAAGATTGCAAAGGCGTCAAAATTCCTATGCCCACAAATGGCCATCTATGCCTTGATGAAAATGGTATTGACTTGATCACAAGGTATACCGCTCCATGATTGGTTCCTTATTGTACTTATGTGCATCTAGGCGGATATAATGCTTAGTGTTTGCATGTGTGCCCGATTTCAAGCTGCAGAAGGAATCACACCATAAGGCTGTGAAGCATATTCTTGATATCTAGCTCACACACCAACACTAGGATTATGGTACCCCAAGGGCTCTGCTTTTGATCTCATTGGATATTACGACTCGACTATCTTTGGTGATCGTGTGGACCGCAAGTCAACATCGGCACTTGTCATTTCCTCGGACGATCTTTGGTGCATTGGTCCTCGAAGAAAGCAGAACTGCGTATCACTTCTCTTCTTTGAAGCTGAATACATTGCTGCTGGCTCATCTTGTGCTCAAGCTGCTTTGGATGAAGCAAACCCTCAAGGACTATGGCGTCAGCGTGAAGAATGTGCCTCTCCTCTGCGACAATGAGAGTGCCATCAAGATTGCTCACAACCCAGTTCAGCACTCGAAGACAAAGCACATCAGATTCGTCATCATTTTCTTCGTGATCATGTGTTGAAGGCGACATCTCCATCGAGCATGTGAAGACGAAGAACAGCTAGCTGATATCTTCACTAAGCCCTTGGATGAGAAGAGATTTAGCAAGTTGCGGTGTGAGCTAAATATCTTAGAATCTTGAATGTTCTTTGAAAAGGACACACATCCTAACCCTTATGCAGAATTGATGACTTAGATGTGCAACACATGAAGAAACGTTTTCTTCAATCAATGAAGAATAACACTCTAAGTGTGAAGAAATTAATGAAGAATTTGATTCTCGAACCCTCGACAATTATGCAGCGGTGTGCGAAATCATCATTCTTATCTGATGGGTCACGCCACCACAAAAGTTGAAAATCTTCAATTTGAGTTTTCCTCATTTTGAAATTCTTGAGTTTTCAAATTCTTCAACTTTGCAAAATCTTCACTTTCCGTCGTTTCCGTCGTTTTTCTTCATTGGCTATATATATATATATATGAGTTTATGTCCTCTACAACATTCACTTATTGCTATTTCTTCAAGTTGTGATTTACGCTAAGTGAATGTGATCGGACCCTTCCCCTCTATGCTATACTCAACCCAATCTATTCACAAATTCTTCATATGCGTTCTATTTGAAACTTCGTTCAAAGTCTTCCTTTGTGTCCTTGTCAATGAAGAAATTGCGAGCGAAACTTTAAAACAAATCTTATCCAGATTTTGGTTTTACCGCTCAAACCGTTCCGCATCCCACGATGCATTATTTTATTCACCCACGATCTTACGATCTCATCGCACGATGCGTGGGTGACACATGTCGCGTGAAGAAGAAAGGGCAGGGGCATGTTCGTCCCAAAATCTTCGGGCGAACAGTTTTTACCGTGGCTATAAATACCCCTCTCCCTTCCTTACTTCATTTACTCCGCTCGGTCGCTGTCTCTCGCTCGAGCTCTCCTCAAACCCTAGCGCCGCCGCTACTCCATCGCCGCCGGTGAGGAAGAGCTTCACTGCCTCGACCTCGTCGCCGTCGTACTCGCGCCGGCTGCGGAAATCTTCACTCCGCCGCCGCCGTAGCTGTCTCCCTCTGCCAAGTTAGGGCGTGGGAGATCTAACACGAACTTCACCGCTGTTCATCTCTGTTAAATCGTGTTCTTGATTCGGGTAATTAAAAGTCACTTTTATTACTCGCTTTGATTCTCAAACTTTTCTGAAAATCTTCAAAGGTGTTTTATTCTTCAAATCTTCACATATGAACACCTCACACACTGTATGCTCTTGATCCATCTCTCTAAGCACTCATTTCTTCAAGATTCCTCAATTGTGCGGATTTTCAATCTGTACAACTCTGGAACCTAAGACAAGAACGCTTAGTGAAATTCCTCAAGGCTCAACTGGTCAAATTCCTCAAAACTTGTCTTTTGAAAAATCTTACGAGAGCATATGACCTCTCCAAATTCCTCGCACCTACACTCTGTTCACGGTACTCATGTCCATTCTTTGAATCACTAGGTTCTCATCAACTTAACTCATTTGCAGCGTTCCTCGAAGAAAAACTGCATACTTCTTGAGTGTTCAATTGTTCAAATTCCTCATCTGAAGAAAATGGCTGAAGGAAAGAGACCGCATGAAAAGGAGGAAAGAAACGGAGGTCATGACTGCTTTGAGATCACGATGAAATATACAAGGATTATTGCACACTGATGAAGCCAAGTTTGGCAAAGAAAACAAGAATCAGCGCAAAGTGCGCATTGGAGGATTGAGCGAAGATGGGCACGAGAATGGAGGAATATCGATATGTTACTCCAAAGTACATGAAGAAATTAGCCTTAAATCCTCCATGCCCAAGAGCTCCATTGGCACTGGCCAAGTCGCTGATCCCACTAGCATCAAAAGTGGTGAAGACTTTCTGAAGAATGGGCTAGGCGCCAAGCAAAATTGGCAAGACAAGCCAAGGAGGCGGTGAGGAAATTCAATGAGGATTCTGCTGCTTTGCTGCTTGCTGAGACCTCGGTCAAGCCGAGAAATCAATGCCGAAGAAGCACGCTTTCGCAAGCCAAGTGCTTCACCATCAGCGCCCTCACGGCCAAGTTCCTCGGCCAGCGCCCTCACGGCAAATTCCTCGGACTCTGCTGCTCCACCAAAGTCCTCGGCAGCTCCTCCAAGTCCTCAACTCCTGTGCATCGGCTACATGTCAAAGGACTCGGGGTTTCTCAATTGCTACGGTGTCTCGGCAAGTTCCTCGGCTGCACCAATGTCCTCATCGAGGCCCCACTCTGCTGAAGACAAAAGCAACAGTGGGCCGGTCCTCGGCCAAGTCAAGAAAAAACAGGTTGCTTTCAAGTGCCCTCGATGATGAGGCTTCGATGAAGAACTTGCGAAATCATCGAGAGCAGACAAGCAAAGGCCGCTAGAGCCAAAGGAACACTGTGCCTATTACGGATCGAAGAAGATCCTCGACTACATTGACTTATGGCATAAGGATCCAAACACTCCAATGCACGATCTGCCTCGACTCTGGTCAAAGTCATATCTTGACCCATTTCATCTCTCAAGAGAAATGGAAGTTTGAAAAGGCTCGTGAGATAAAGAGAGCACAAGCTAGAAAGGAGAAGCTTACGAAGAAGAACGTTGTCGGACTAACACTGAAGAACTTCTCAAGGCTCAATCTGAGATCAAGCCCTCGGCAAAGATTTGATGCATACAATGCTGATTGGCAAGGAGCCAAAGTGAGATTAAATCAATTTGTGAAGAAAATGACAACTATTGCAGCCCCATCGCAACAAGAAAATCCTCGAGCTGCAGACTCTGCTCAGCCTCTTGAAGAACATGCCAAGATTGCTGATGACTTTCAACTGCGATGAGAATACAAGTTCGAGGCTGATGACTCCATTCCAGCCATTGAAGAAATTCCCGGGGCATCCACTAGTGGTGCGCTGAAAAAAATGAAGAGATCGAGCAAGCTGCACCGTTGCGCTGAAGAAAATGAACCACAGTCCTCGGCTCCTCCTGCGCCAACACCAACTCCAATTCTTCCTTACGCTTATGAAGTGAAGAAGACCAAGGCTGCGAGCGAGCTGCGCGAAAGAAAAGGAAGGCATCAGCTGCGTCAAATTCTTGACCTTGAAGAAAATGAAGCCAATGACCAGCTCGCTTGAAAATCCTATTGATGCCATTCCCATTTCCTCCATGTCATCTAAGAAATTGTTCCTTATGGAAAGACTACAAGATCCCAAGCGGATCTGATGAAGAAAATCATTCTGTTGCTACCTCAGAGCAGTTTGATGAAGAAATTGAAGTGGAAACATTCCCTTCAATGCCAGTCGTTTCCTCACCTATGCCTCAGTTCACAGCTGAAGAGGCTGGTGTTGAGGAAATTGAAAAAGAAGATGAAGATGTGGATATTGGATGCACTACACGGTGATGAGCGATGACTTTTGGGAAAGTCGGCATCCCAATACTCCTCTCTTCACTCCTATTCAACAAATTCCTCGGTCCCGGCTACAAGCTGTTCAAATGGGCTCTGAAGAAACTCATCCCACATCGTCATTCATGAAGAAATTCCAGCCGCTAGTCTTTGAAGAACCTCTTCTTGATCCCCAAACTGCACAAGAAGAGGAACCAGAAATTCCTCGGCTGAAGCACACTGAGATCGCGATTCACGAGGTTGTCTGCAAATCAACGACACTCCTCTGCCCAAACCGAAGAATCCGTTCTCTAGCAAGCAAAAATTCAAGGCTGAAGACTTCTTTTACGAGCATGTGTTCTTCACGATTACAATCCATATGACTCTGCTCGCATAAGGAAGAGGCGTTTACGGACTGCTACTCAAGCCAACTTCTATTCCTCGGTGCTCTTTGACAAGGACAAAATCTTGATCATGAACATATTCCTCATGTGGATATGGAATCTCTGCCGTGCTTGAGCCGGTCCTCCGAGTTATTCACGATGCGGGACTCTTGAATTTCTGCGATATACGTGATTGGAATGAAGAACTCATTCTTGATTCTATGCCACTTTGCATATCACGGAGATCTTTGAAGATGTCAATTCATGGGTGCTGGATTGGATGACGAAAAACACTCACTATAAGGCACCAACAACTGAATTGCTTCGTGTCCTTCCTCTTGATCCTCCCCATGCGATTGCGTTGCATCTACAATGACCCATGGCCGACGATCATTATATGCAAGTGCTCATGAAGCCTTTGAAGCGAGGCAGGCCCCACGAACCAAATTCCTCGTCAAGGAATTGCTATATGTGCCTCGGACTGTCTATCGCATCTGGCGAAGACAATGAGTCCTATCAAAGGCCACGACTCAAATGATGAAGATGTCGTTGGCATCATGAAGAACATGCTTTTCAACATCATTCATGGCGTTCCGTCAACTTCCATGATTTCTTCATGAGGACTCGGCTAATGTTGCTATGTCACCTTTTGAGCTGAAGCCCTATCGCCTTGGATTATGAGATTCATAAGGGCAAGATCTTCACTTGAATTACAAAGTGACACTCTGAACCATGGTAGCTACTTGCCGCCCATTGAAGTCCTCAAGCGACCGGTTTCATCATCGATGATAAGGGCAAGGCAGCTGTTGTGATCGATGAAGGCACTCGTCCATTGGATGGTCAATTCCGTCTAGCTACATCTTACTCCACCAATGGCGATTCTGCAACACATGACACTGCCGCAAATACATCAGCCAAGCAAAAGCCTCAAGCAACAGCACCCGGGTGATGGCTGACCGTGAGTTACTCCTCAGTCTTCATCAGAAGGTTGATCGCAATCACAAATGGGTGAAGCGTCAGTTTGCTGCAATTCTTCACAACATGACCTCAACCCATAATGCCGTGAAGAAAAATCAGTATCACCTTCATGAAACCCTCAACCGCTTTGGGCTGTTCTCACTCATGTATATTCACGGAAGAAGCGAAGACTATGGGTCTCCGGGGAAGCATTTGGTAGTGCGCACCACCTCGAAGAAATTCAAGAGAGTCAAAGTTCTGATCGGTGGCGGTTCTTATTCTTCATCGCGTGAAACTGATGAACATGAAGATTTGGGCGACAACTGCGGCGGGCCCTACTTCAACAAACAACCCGACAACACCGGCGCTCCTCCATCGACTTGAAATTCTTGAGGCGTTAGTCCTCGGTTTGATCCTTTTGGTCATTTGATGACAAAGGGAGAAATCTGAGTTAGTCTTCAAGCGGGTTTATATTATGGGCGTTTTTATCAAGTTACAACTCTCGTTCTTCTGAAACTTTTATTGGATCGAGTTGTAATCTTAAATCCGATGGTGCCCTGATACTTTTGAACGGTGCATTGTGCTCTGACTTTGATGCACTGTGCTCAGATACTTTTGATGTGTTATTCGCATGCTTATTCCTCGTTAATATTATTGCACGCATCTTGAATCTCATCGAGCACCATATTTCATCATGCATTTCAAATTCTTCATATTATATATCAAATCGTGTATGAATTACAAGATATAGGGAGATCTCCATGATTCAATTCTTCAAATGTGCATTGCCTCAAAAGCAAATTCCTCACTATGCACATATTAGGGGAGTTCTTCTATATCTTGCAATCAAATTCCTCAATATCAGTATTTACACTTCATATGTTTATCCCGTTGAAAACTTAACCTATGTTGTCATCAATCACCAAAAGGGGAGATTGTAAGTGCATCTAGTGCCCTTAGTGATTTTGGTGTATTGAAGACTTATAGGTTAAGTAACTGATCGTTTGTGAGTGTACACAGGTCTATAAGTCTATGAGGAGTTTGATATTTACTGAGAAAAGTCGACCCTAAAAATGAAGTTCTTGTTGAAGACTTTGATATTCGAAGACTTTTGAAGACTTTGAAAGTGAAGAAATTGGTGTGACCTTGAAGACTTGGTATTCATTTGAGGAACATGAAGCGTGAAGACTTTTGTTTTCGTAGTTTCATTTTCTCTTTCTTGAGTCATAGGAAACACCGTCTTTGTTAAAGGGGTCGAGGAAATACTAAGGAAAAATTTCCATGTGATGCTCAACTCAAAATCCTACACCTACCAATCCCTTGAGTGAAGCCATTGGAAATCTCATACTGATTCAGTCAATTTCTTGATGTGAGAGACGCAGTTCTTACAGTCACTGAGGACTTTGCTCTAGCGAGGAGTTAGGAATTCGCCAGTCTGAATTGCCTACGATGAGGAACATGATAGCCACGAGGAATTTGAGAGTCAAATTTCCGACCGTTCTTTGTCTTCTTGGCGGCTGTCCAAAATATCTTATCCACCTAACGGTCATATCATTGAAGGGCATTTATGTCTTATCATGTCGGGCTGCTCCTAGGCTATAAATAGCCGCCCCTACAACCACTAGTTGGTTGGCTGCTCGAGAGAACTTGACACTTGTCATCTGAGAGCAACCCATCCTCCGAGGACTTTGGCGAAAATCATCAAGTGAGGAAAATCCCAAAACCAAACCCCACAAACCCAAAGTGATTGAGCATCATTGAAGAAATTGATCTGCGTGGATCCGGCGCTTGTTACCTTTGAAGACTGTGCTTCTTCCGGACGGTTAGGCGTCAAGGTCTAGAGCATCAAGAGGAATTGTGGATCGCCGAGTGACCAAGTCTGTGAAGGTTTGGAAGTCACTGAAGACTTACCACGAGTGATTGGGCGAGGCTGCGTGGTCTTAGTTCAAGGAGAATACGGTGAGGATCGGGTGTCTGAGTTGCGGCTCGAGAGGCGGGTGTCCGGGACTGTGTGTCCTCGAGTTTAAATACTCGGCCGCTCCAACCGGACATACAAGCCCAGACAGCGAGTTGGAACTGGTTTACCAAATCATTGTCTTCACCAACTAACTGGTTCTATTTCCTCAACTCTTTCATTTCCTCATTCTTGTGTTGTATGTTGTTCATATCGTGCTTGAAGACTTTGGTGAAGACTTTCACAAATTCCTCGGTTCAATTTCTTGATCTGTTTGTCTTCATCTTGTTATCCTGTGTTTACGCTTTCTGTACTATGTGTTAGTCTTCATTTCATCATGATGACTATGTTTGTATTCTGTTATGTTTACTTCTGAGTACTTATTCCGCTGCAAGCAGTTCTTCACTAAGGAATTTCCTCACCAGCAAATTCCTCAGTGAAGAATTCATAAAAATCGCCTATTCACCCCCCCTCTAGTCGATATAACGCACTTTCACTCCCTAGGTTACCCACCACGTTGCAGTGGTAGAGGAACAACACGACGACTCTTCTCCTGTATTGAAAACTAGTCATGTCCGGGCTCCCGAACCCTCCATGCCGGATTCCCTCGGAGGGATGGACACCGATCAAGCACTGAACCTAAAGTCAGGCATCGGACCGGACTCGTTGAACAATGTTCAGCAATCCAAGCTTCCAAATTCGGAAACTTCTCGGCCCTTAAGCCTCGAGATGGGTAGGGTTCCGGACTCAATTCCACCCACCCACCCAAACATGTGCGATCTATTTCTAATCCGGCAAGAGCCCGCTGAAATAGTACATCATTACTGGGCCAGATTCCTCCTGGTTATGGACAGGATAAAGGACTGCCGAGAGGAAAACACAATTTCAATTTTCTGCAATAATTGCACGGATGAGGGAATCATGAACGCCGTCAGCCGTCATGAAATTACACGCTTCACCGACCTGGCATCCATAGTATGAAAGTACTGTGCGGTGGAGAGTTTCCGGAAAACCGAAACTAAGTTTTGGGACAATCCGGCCCCGAATACAACCCTAGTCCGTAACAAAAGGGTGCATTACACTCAGGCACCAGGTACAAAAACCAAAAGGGAAAAACCCCATAAAGGGCACGGAACCGTACTGGAGGGATGGCTCAGCGGACCCTGTAAAATTCACAGTACGGTAGGCGCCACCCCAACACATAGCCTTCGAGCATGTTGGATATTGCGGCAGGTGGCCAAAAGTGGCGACGAGCTCTTAGCCCCGGAAAACCACTCCAACAGTACCAGTACGGTGTCAACAGTCTTCGAGACTTTCGCATCAAATAATATGCGAAAACGAACAATCCGCAGCCTCGCCGAAGTCTACCAAGTAGCAACAACAAATCCATGGAGCGACACGGCTATCACCTTCAACGCCAGCGACGAATCTAAATTCCGAACAGCCCGAGCACCAGCCGCATTGGTCCTCAGCCCAATAGTGGACGACTTTCGTCTTACCAAGGTACTCATGGATGGCGGCAGCGGACTGAACCTCATCTACGAGGAAACTCTCCAAAAAATGGAAATAAACTGGAGCCGCATTGAGCGAAGCAGCACAACCTTTAGAGGAATAATCCCTAGCCGGAAGCGCTTGCACAGGAAAAAATCACACTTGATGTGGTGTTCGCTCACGGACAATACAGGTCCGAAGAAGTCACGTTCCAAGTGGCCCCGTTCAGCAGCGGATATCACGCTATATTAGGACGAGAGGCATTCACAATTTTTCAAGCCATACCCCATTACGGGTACATGAAGCTTAAAATGCCTGGGCCCGGCGGAATAATCACTCTCGTTAGTGATCCGGACATAGCACTCCGCGCCGAAAACAAGACAGCCGCATTAGCCATGGAAGCACTATCCGAAGCCCTAGCGGCAGAAGAACTCACTGCGCTACGCTCTACGGTGAATAGGGATGATGTGATACTCGATAAGAGATCCAAGTCCACCTCCTTTAAACCAGCGGACAAAATAGTCAAATTCCAGGTCCACCCAACGGATCCAACAAAGACGGCCTCCATCGGGGCACAGTTGAACCCTGATGTAGACGCCGCGCTGCGAGAATTCCTTCGGGAAAATTGGGACATCTTTGCCTGGCACCCTTCAGATATGCCAGGAATCCCACGCAGATTGGCAGAACACAGCCTAAACATCCTAAAAGGATTCAAGCCAGTCAAACAGGCTCTTCGGCGATTTTCCGAACCCAAAAGACAGGCAATGGGAGAAGAGCTAGCCAAACTATTGGAAGCCGGATTCATCAGAGACATCAAACATCCGGACTGGCTAGCAAACATGGTAATGGTACCAAAAAAGGACAAATCCTAGAGCCTATGTGTCGATTTTAAAGACCTCAACAAGGCCTGCCCAAAGGATCCCTTCCCCCTTCCCCGCATCGACCAAATAATCGATGCTACCGCAGGGCACGATTCATTTTGCTTCCTCGACGCATACTCCGGCTACCATCAAATCAAGATGGCGGAAGCGGACCAAGCCGCAACGGCATTCATTACTCCATGTGGACCATTCTGCTTCAACACGATGCCCTTCGGACTCAAAAACGCAGGCGCAACATATCAGCGCATGATTCAGACATGTCTGGCTACCCAGATCGGCAAAATAGTAGAGGCATACGTAGACGAGGTAGTCGTCAAAACCAAACACGTCGAAACTCTAGTAGACGGTTTGAGGCTCACATTCGACAACCTCCGAGCATATGATATTAAGCTGAATCCGGAAAAATGCGTTTTCGGCGTACCAGCCGGAAAGCTCCTGGGCTTCATCATATCCGGTAGAGGAATTGAAGCAAACCCAGCCAAGATCCGAGCTTTGTCACAGCTGGATATTCCAAAAGACCTCAAACAAATACAAAAATTGACTGGATGCGTGGCAGCTCTAAGCCGCTTTATCTCACGTTTGGGAGAAAGGCATTGCCCCTCTATCGCCTCCTCAGGCGCACCGAACACTTCGAGTGGACGGATGCTTCCACTGCCGGACTTGAAGAAATAAAAGCCATATTGGCAACAAATCCGGTCCTGGCTGCGCCTAACCTGGGCGAACCAATGTTGTTATACATCGCGGCAACACATCAAGTTGTAAGCGCGGTACTCGTCGTCGAACGAGAAACAGAAGGGCACAAATTCCCTCTCCCAAAACCAGTGTACTACGTATCCACTGTCTTAACTCCCTTCAAGTCCCGTTACCCGCACTATCAAAAGATAGCGTATGCGGTGTTCATGGCATCCCGGAAGCTCCAACACTACTTTCAAGAGTGTTTGATAACAGTGGCCTCCGAAGTACCCCTCAACGACATTATAAACAACCGCGACGCGACGGGCAGGATTGCAAAATGGGCCATTGAGCTCTTACCATTCGATATAACTTACAAGCCTCGGCGAGCTATAAAGTCGCAAGTTTTGGCTGACTTTGTCGCTGAGTGAACTGAAGCCGAACTCCCTAAAGAGTACGGCGCATACTCCAATTGGATTATGCACTTCGACGGCTCCAAAATGTTGGCCGGATTGGGGGCTGGCGTCATACTGACGTCCCCAACCGGGGACACAGTCCAATACGTACTTCAGATAATGTACACGGACTCCAACAATGCAGCCAAATACGAGGCCCTCCTACATGGCCTCCGGATGGCAATCTCCATGGGCATTCAACGCCTAGAGGTGCGCGGGGATTCAAACCTTGCAATATCCCAAATAAATGGAGACTTTGATGCCAAGGATCCAAAAATGGCAGCCTATCATAACACTGTCCTAAAAATGTCAGCTCGGTTCGAAGGACTCGAATTTCACCACCTAGCCCAGGATAATAACCAAGCAGCCGACGTATTGGCACGCATTGGCGCAAAACGTGACGTTGTCCCTCCAAACATCTTCCTGGAACGGCTCTTTAAGCCATCCGTACTATGGGAAGAGGAGTCCAGAAATAACAAACCGGAAACAGCTGCACCACCCGACATAGAACAATCTGACATAATCGGCGATTCAACCGATGAAATAACACCTTCTGCCCACAAAATAATGGCAGTAATCGCCCCGTGGACAGAGCCATTCCTAGCCTACTTGCTTAGGCAGGAACTTCCCGAAGACCAAAATGAGGCCTGCTGCATAGTTCAGTGATCTAAAGCCTACAAGGTCCACGAGGGAGAACTCTATAAGAAAAGCACAATCGGAGTCCTTCAAAGGTGTATCTCCGAAGAGGAAGGGCGAAACCTTCTGGCTGAAATTCATGCCGGACTAGGCGGACACCACGCCGCAGCTCGGTCCCTTGTAGGAAAGGCATTCCGTACAGGATTTTATTGGCTGACGGCCCGAGCAGATGCCCATGACTTAGTCCAAAGATGCGTCGGTTGTCAGCTCTTCGCTAATCAGAGCCATATGCCACCCACCGCCCTCAAAACCATACCCATTACCTGGCCATTCGCGGTCTGGGGGCTTGATATGGTTGGACCCCTTAAAGGGGGAACCCACAAGCAAAAATGCCTATTGGTCATGGTGGACAAATTCACCAAATGGATAGAGGCCAAGCCAGTTAAAACGGCAGAGTCCGGACCAGTGATAGACTTCATATCCGGGATAGTACACCGTTATGGCGTCCCCCATAGCATAATTACCGATAACAGCACGAACTTCACGGCCGACAAGGTTAAATTATGGTGCAAAAATATAGGCATTAAGCTCGATTACGCTTCAGTCTATCATCCTCAAACCAACGGTCAAGTGGAACGAGCAAATGGTCTAATAATGAGCGGCATCAAACCCAGACTAGTGCGGTCCCTTACGGAATCTAACACGCACTGGGTAGAGGAGCTTGATTCTGTACTCTGGGGGTGCAGACAACACCCAACCGTACTACCGGATTCACACCATTTTTTATGGTATACGGCGCAGAGGCAGTTTTGCCCTGCGACATTATTGATGACTCACCTCGAGTGCGCATGTATGAAGAAAGAGAAGCCGAGCTGGATCGGCAGGACAGTTTGGACGCAATGGAGGAAGAATGCGACGTCGCAAAGGCTCGTTCCGCATTCTATCAGCAGCAGGCTCGGAGATATCAAAGCAGAGAAGTACGGGCTAAAACTTACAATGTTGGCGAACTAGTTCTACGCCTGCCGGACAAGAAAAAGGACAAGCTCAAGCCCAAATGGGAAGGCCCTTTTATTATCGATCAAGTCCTGACCGGCGGGGCGTACCGCCTGCGAAATGCATCAGATAACCGACTCGAGCCGAAACCATGGAACGCAGCCCGTCTTCGAAGATTCCACGCCTAGCGCCGGACTAAGAGTTCGTCTCCTTCCTCCGTCCAAATTTTTACATTTGAGCTGTCTTTTGTTTTTCTCTTTTCTCTCAACCTTTTTAAGAAAAGCCTTCAAAGGCCTACTTGCGCATTGTTCGCACAAACTTGATGTGCTATCCGCACTCATTATACCTGGGGGCTTCTTAACCAGAAGCTTATTTATACGGGCTTTATGCCCAGCACATGTGTCAAACTTCCACATGTACCTTTTATTCACCATTATATGCATTGATATGACTTAAGTTTTGGCCAAGCTGGGTTGCCTGGCTCCTGTGCTTACCCCTACGTTCCCGATTGTTCGGCTAGGAGGTAAAGGGAGCACCTCTGTGATTGTTATCGCGGGTCACCGGATGTGTACCTCAGACTGGGTGAAGCCGAAAGCTAGCGTTCTTAAGGGAATATTCGATCGGTGACTTAAAAGATGATTTTTAACTATTTATCTATTTGCCCCCAGATGTTTTCCTGCTCTTTTCGCAGTCCGGACATGCACTTTAGGGCATGCCTCCCAGGGAAAGAAACCCTTAACGGAACTATTCTCCCTGGAAGATGTTTCTTACTAACCATGTAATATAACATAACTAGTTGGGCACTTGTCCGATAAAGCACTAATGACCCCTACGCCTGGTCTCCATGCATGCCCCGGTTTTTCTTAACCGAGAAGGTATTCGGACACACTCTGGACTCTAGGGTCCCGAGGTTGAAGCGAAAAGGTCGGCAAAGACAAACGATCTACAATCCGGCTAGAAGGCATTTTACATGTCATTTCAAATACATCGTCAAATCGACTGACTATATTCCTCCTCAATCCCGTCTAACAGGCTGTCTAATTTACAGTCCCGTTGGGAATATTTAGCGGCCAAGTCTACTTGGCCGTACACTAAGCTCACAGGGATCTCCTTCCCATCAGGCCCCACAGGTCCGACTTCGGCCATGTGGTTGGGATCCGCCTTCTTGTACCGCGTCTTCACCATGGCCCAGGCCTCCCTGGCACCTTGACGGCAGGCCGATATCTTCCATAAATGGAAGCGCTGCCATGCTCCCTGAAGCTTCTCCGCAAGCTCTCCAAGGCCCTCGGGCAGGGAGAGGGATGGCCATAAGGCCTGGACGACGCTGCTCATCGCCTGCCGAACTCGTTCGAGTAGTTGCACCAGCTCGGGAAGTTGATCACCCATTGATACGGGCATCTCCTCCACAGGGAGACCTGTGAGCATACCTACAGACATATTTTTGTCAATTGACTTCCTCGCCGAACTCTTCTTTTCAAAGGAGTTCGCTTAAGCACTTACTACAGATGCCGCGTCGAAGCCGCTGATTCTCCTTCACGGAGCCAGACAGCTCGGCCCGAATGCCTTTCAGCTCTTCAACAAGCTGGGCGTGGGCATCCTGGAATTTGTTCCTTTCCTGCTGCACCATCGTCAGCACCCTCTCGCCGGCCTTCAGCTGGCGCAGCAGTTCTTGCTTGTTCAGATCCTGTCCGGCAACTCCTGCAATATCATTGTCAGACTTACACGCACGCCGCACACCACTTATCTTTTTTGAAATAATGTGTTACCAGGAGGGGTCCCTCTGTTTCCTCCTGCGGCAGCAAGTGCGGCCTCAAGTTTGGTGTCGGTGTTAAAACCGGCGGATCTCGGGTAGGGGGTCCCGAACTATGCGTCTAGGCGGATGGTAACAGGAGACAAGGGACACGATGTTTTACCCAGGTTCGGGCCCTCTCGATGGAGGTAAAACCCTACATCCCGCTCGATTAATATTGATGATGTGTATTACAAGAGTGGATCTACCACGAGATCAAGGAGGCTAAACCCTAGAAGCTAGCCTATGGTTTGATTGTTGTAATGGAGGTTATGTCCTACGGACTAAAGCCCTCCAGTTTATATAGACACCGGAGAGGGTTAGGGTTACACAGAGTCGGTTACAATGGTAGGAGATCTACATATCAGTATCGCCAAGCTTGCCTTCCACGCCAAGGAAAGTCCCATCCGGACACGGGACAGAGTCTTCAATCTTGTATCTTCGTAGTCTTGGAGTCCGGCGGACGATGATAGTCCGGCTGTCTGGACACCCCCTAGTCCAGGACTCCCTCAGTAGACCCTGAACCTGGCTTCAATAACGATGAGTCCGGCGCGCATAATGTTCGGCTTTGCAAGGCGGGTTCCTCCCTTAAATAATCCAGAGAAGATCATGAACACCAGGATAGTGTCCGGCTCTGCAAAATAAATTCCACATTCCACCATAGAGAGAATAAAATGTACACAAGTTCAATCTGCTGACGTATTTTGCGGCATGACGTCACACCACTACCAAGCCTTTACTTGAATCGTTTTTTATTATACCGCCTCTACGCGTTTAGCGAAGCGGTTTCCTTGGCTCATGTTTTACTACGACCTGGATTTCCATGGTCTGGCGTCGAACTTCATCCTCAACATCTCGGCGTTTATCGTCGTGTGCGAGGCCTTCCTCTGCATCCAGCCCCACTTCGGCTTGAGGCTCAAGACCTTCAATGTCAAGCCGAAGGTAGTGAAGGGCACTCAAGCGGAGTGCGGAGGCGCCATGTTGGGCAAGATGCCCAGCGTCCTTTGGTTCGAAGGGGCCTTCGTGGAATCCGTCAAGGGGTGGCAGTCGGGGTGGTTCTATATCACCGAGTCACGTGACCCTACGTGGGCGGCGGCCCCCGAGTTCAGATCTGGAATCCCTACGCAGCTCACCTCCTGGAATGAGAAGGGCTTGCTGTGGGGTAATTTGAAGGAGCTGACGGGACTCCAAGCCTGTATCCAGAAGCTGGTGAATAAGAAGCTCAGGTTGGTTAACGTGGTCCAAGTCATGCTCGTCCGCCGGATTCTCCCATGCCAAGAACGGGCATTCAATCTGTGGGAGTTCGATCCGGAACAGCACCAGGCGTTGAACGGGCTCTTCGACACGACGTACGAAGGCGCCTGGAGGGTGCTGTTTAAGGGCGCCGAAGCCCCCCCATCCGCGACGGAAGATCGCGGATCTCACTCGCAGCGTCCGGCTGACAAGGTAAGTGATTCTACCCATTTACGGGACACTTATTGTTAATAGATTGATTCTAAGCGGGTTTCAATCTCCCTTTTCCTTTGACACGAATGGATGAAGAAGGCCGAGCAGCTCATCTGCCCAGCTCCCATGCCAGAAGACCCAGTGGACGCCCGTCTAGCGGGGCTGCTGGTTCCGGCACCGCATGTGGTGCCGGAGAAGAAGGCCAAGAAGGTGGCCACGGGCACTCGAAAGAGTTCTCGTTTTCAGGTCTCCGATGACTCCAAGGCAGACTCCTCCCCAGAAGATGAGGAGGAGGAAGAAGACCCTCTCCCAGAGGAGGGAGAGAGGAAGAGGAAGGCTTCCCCAACAGGGGAGGCCGAAGGGTCCAAGAGGGAAGAACTATTCCCGGACAGCTCCGCCAACACCAACGTTGGCGATGAAGAGTGGCCTCAAGGGCCAGCCTCAGCGAGATCGTAAGTATCTGGATCCTGAATGATCTGCAATTTCTTTTGTGTCACATAGCGTCCTTCTAATGCCGTGATACTGCATGCAGTCCGCCGATGATGATCTCCCCGCTTGTCGAAGCGGGTCATTAGCTCGCTGGATGTGGAATCCATTCCGATCGCCTCCACCCCTCGCGCCGAGGACGCCGAGGTGGGATCCCGGAAGGGGCCCATCAGAGGAGGCTCCGGAGGCGCCGCAAGGCAGCCTCCCGGCTTTGCATCGACTCTCTGCCGAACTCGCAGTGGTTCCAGAGTCCGCAGCGGCCCTTCGCAAGAAGGGCAAGACCGTGACACCGGCGGCCCCTGGCCCAACCGGAGGCGCCGGACAACTTGTTGGAGGCGCCAAAGGCGCTTCCATCGAGGAAGAACACCGCACTATCATGAGTGCGGTGATCTAGAAGGTTCAGCTCGCCAAGAGCGGGCCGACCGAAGCTTCGCAGCAGCCTTCTAACAGTGCTTTGAGGTAAGAAGTTAAAATTATGTAATGTAATACCGCATAGACAAGAGCCCTCGATGCTCGGTTCGGAGTTCGGAAAGAAAAGCCGGACCGAGGATCTAAAAGATATACTGTGGGTTGCTAAAAAGTATGTCAATATGGGTTTGCAGGCTCGCTGTTGACCTCTGCCAGACCGATCATGGAGGTCGGTGCGTTGAAGCAGATCTCGAGCGGTCCGAGCAAGAGCTCGGCCGTGCAAGAAGCAGCTCGAGGACAAAGAAGGTGAGTAACACCACTTTGAAAAGTTACCTTACAGAAAAGGATTTAGGTTGCAATAAGAGAATGACAAGGATAACATGGGTACTGCAGGGGCCACAAACGAGGTGGCAGCCCTGAAGGAGGTTGTGTCCGCAGCCGAACGTAATGCGGCCGCGGAACGGACAGAGCGAGAAAAACAGGAGGCACGGGTGGTGGAGGTGCGGTAAGAGCTCCAGGCTCTCATGGAGAAGCATGAGAGTTTGGAGCGCGACTCAAAGACTCGAGAGTCCGAGCTCGCCTCGGCTCTCGAAAGTGCCAAGTCCGCCAAGGCCGAGGCCCGTAAGGCCCTTCAGGAAGTTGAGGATATGAAGAAAATAGTGGCGGGTAAGGCATTTTTCATGCAAAGCAAGCATGTTAATGTAAACTACCTGACACTTACCCGAATTCGGAGCTCTCCAGGGGCATTTGCAGATCTGCCTCGCAGTGTATCCGATGCTGCCACATTCTACCGTGGCAAGGAGGGGAGCTCAACGGAGAAGGTCTTCTGGTCTCAGTACGCTGAGGCCGGCCATCCGGTGCCCCCTAGCGACCAGCTGAAGCAGCTAGTCGAGCTCCACAAGGTAGCTCAGGAGGCCATGAAGGGCCTTATAGTCCGGCTGTGGCCTGGACATGCCATGCCTGGGAGCTACTTCGGCCTCGTGCGGCGGCTGGTGGATGCGTGCCCCTGGGTGGATGTCATCAAGCGCTCCGCCTGTATTGAAGGTGCTCGTCGGGCCCTTGCCCGCGCAAAGATGCACTGGGGCAGGCTGGATGCAGAGAGGCTTCTTACTGACCCGCCGCCAGCGGGCAAGGAGTATCATACGCCCGAAATGTACTAAAAGACTGTCCTAAAGGGTGCCCGCAATATTGCGGATGAGTGCCCCAGAGATGTAAATATTGAGTATACTTGCTATGTATTATCCTGTGCGCTGAAAACTTTGTTCATATGCGCTACGCAACGCTTATTTAATTTAAAATATTACCTTCTGTGCGGCCATTTATAAAATCTGAGAGATGGCAAGTCGTTGGCTTCAGCCCCCAAGCCACGAGTGCTGGGGTGTTCAGGATAAACTTGAGCACTCTTGTTCCCATTTTTGGGTCCATCTAGGGAGGCGCTCAATACAACGAACAAGGCAACCGGAGTTATAGTGCTTGAACACTCTCACTTAGCCATAGAATTCTATAATTTTAAATTTCTGCGAAGCCCCTAGTATTCAGAAGACCGAATTCGGGGCGCTATCCACGCCTTCGTCGGACATTATCCGCATTTCGCTCAAAGTGGCATAAGTCTTTAGGGACCGAAAAGACCTCTCGAACAGCGACCAGTCTATCGCCTTATCATGCCGGTCGGTTTAGCTTTCTCCATCGAGGCGCCGCCCAGCTCAACCGGGCGCAATCGCGGTGGTTCTCCCAAAGGCTACCTTAGCCGATGAACGGGCGTAAGGCACCAAAACGTGGGAGCCGGGCAAACCCAACTATTGACCCAAGACATGATTCGGAGCCGATTCATATAATGCTATAAGTTCGGGGTGCCACACTTGTGAAAGTGTTCGGACTTATCACACCATAATGCGGGGACCATAAGCCCCTAGTGTATTCGGCCGTACCAAAATATACGGGTGCAAGATGTCATTAATGAGCATATGTCTAAAGTAATGCAATAACAGGCAAAAAATGCTGCGTTATTTATTCAAGGAATTCTGCTATGAGTGCGGAAGGATACAAATAGTGCGGTAAGCAAGGGATTGGACTAAATAAACATGTCCCCCTCCAGGGGTGGGCTGCGGACTGGTGTATATAATCGAATTTAATGCTCGTAATGGAGACCACCTGAGTGTTCATCGCAGCCTTCTTTCTTCCCTGGCTGTTGCATCATGAGTTCGGCGGGTCCATCGCCGGACAGGGCCTCTGGTAAATGGAGTCTTGTATATAAGAAAAAGAAGGAAAATAGAAAGAGTGACACACGTGGGAGCCCCTGGTGTGGTCGAGCCGCACACTGGGTCTGTTGTGGTCGTGCCCCTCCCCCTAGGCCCATGGTATCTCCAGAGCGTAATGATGTATGCGGAGGGTTGGTCTTGCAATTATGCAAGGGCTGGGGTTGGGGCCGCATTGCTACGCGTGCTCGCAATGTGCCAGGTGGTCTTGGTTGATGTTGCTCCGGGCCCGTTTGGCCGTGTCTGGCCGTTTAACGACCGGACTCAAAAATTGCCTTAGAAGGCTGCTCTGTACTTCTCCCGCGAGAGCCGCTGTATGTTCCTCCGTTCGGACGGAGCGTTCCGTATTTCCGTTGACCATGATGACTCCACGAGGACCTGGCATCTTGAGCTTGAGGTATGCGTAATGCGGCACCGCGTTGAACTTTGCAAACGCGGTTCGTCCGAGCAGAGCGTGGTAGCCGCTGCGGAATGGGACTATGTCGAAGATTAACTCCTCGCTCCGGAAATTGTCCGGGGATCCGAAGACCACTTCTAGTGTGACTGAGCCTATACAATTGGCCTCAACACCTGGTATGACACCTTTGAAGGTCATTTTTGTAGGTTTAATCCTTGAGGGGTCTATGCCCATCTTGCGCACTGTATCCTGATAAAGCAGGTTCAGCATCTTCGCCGCCCATCGGGACTCGTGAGGTGAAATCCATCGACGATTGAGTCTAAAACCAATGCGGCGAATCCGCCATGGCGGATACTGATCGGATGGTCTCTTCGATCGAAAGTGATCAGGCAAGAGGACCATGGATTGAACTTTGGGGCGACTGGCTCCATCGCGTATATGTCCCTTAGTGCGCGCTTCCGCTCCCTCTTGGGTATATGGGTTGCATATATCATGTTCACCGTCCGCACTTGTGGGGGGAAACCCTTCTGTCCTCTACTGTTTGGCGGCCGGGTCTCCTCCTCGTCATCGCTATGCAGCCCCTTGTCATTGTTTTCAGCAATTAACTTGCCTGCCTGCTTGAATACCCAACAGTCTCTGTTGGTGTGATTAGCTGGCTTTTCGGGGGTGCCATGTATCAGGCATAAGCGGTCGAGTATTCGGTCCAAATTGGACAGACCCAGAGTGGTTCTTTTGAATGGCTTCTTCCACGACCGGTTTAGAGCCTCGAATCCGGCGCCGACCGCCGTATCTTCCTTGTCGTCGCCGTTAATCGGCGCTTATTTTGTTTCGACGCTACGCCATTGTGGTCCTTGGTATCCGGACTGCCAGAGTTTTTACTGAGGTTGTTGCTGCGAGCTAGCCAGCTGTCCTCTCCCGCACAGAAGCGGGTCATTAGAGATGTGAGGGCTGCCATGGATTTCGGCTTTTCCTGTCCTAGGTGCCGGGCTAGCCACTCGTCGTGGATGTTATGTTTGAAGGCTGCGAGGGCCTCTGCATCCGGACAGTCGACGATTTGATTTTTCTTTGTTAAGAACCATCTCCAGAACTGTCTGGCCGATTCGTCTGGCTGCTGAATTATGTGGCTTAGGTCATCGGCGTCTGGTGGTCGCACATATGTGCCCTGGAAGTTGTCGAGGAATGCGGCTTCCATGTCTTCCCAACACCCAATTGACTCTGCGGGCAAGCTGTTAAGCCAATGCCGAGCTGGTCCTTTAAGCTTGAGTGGGAGATACTTGATGGCGTGGAGATCGTCGCCGCGGGCCATATGGATGTGAAGGAGATAATCTTTGATCCAAACCGCGGGGTCTATTGTGCCATCGTAGGATTCAATGTTTACGGGTTTAAACCCTTCAGGGATTTGATGATCCATTACTTCGTCAGTGAAGCATAGCGGGTGTGCGGAGCCTCTATATTGAGCAATATCACGACGTAGCTCGAGTGAGCGTTGTCTGCTGTGTTCGGCCCGGCCGGAGTTGTTGTATCTGGCGCGACGGTATTCGTCGTGGGTCGTGGGGCGCCCACGTGATCCATAAATGGATCTGGATTGTCTTGCCTTATCCTCCAATATGTCCCGCAAGTCTGGCGCGTTCCCTCGTGGCTTCGTACTTTTCGAGCGATGCCGGGGTACGATCTTGATGGAAGGCCTGGATGCTTTTCTGTCCCGACCACGGGGTGGTCGGTCGGGCGTATTGTGCGCTGGTGATGATGGTATGTATGCTTCCTCCTCTAATCGGGGGAGCAACTTGCATTTTGGGTAGCTCTTGGAGGGGCGTTCGAGTTCATACTCTTCGGCCGCGAGGACCTCGGTCCATCTGTCGGCCAGCAGGTCTTAATCAGCTTGAAGCTGCTGCTGCTTTTTCTTTAGGCTATTTGCCATGGCCATTAGCCCGCGTTTGAAACGCTCTTGTTTGACGGGATCTTCGGGCACGACGAATTCATCGTCGTTGAGGATTGCCTCGTCTTCGGAGGGAGGTATGTAATTATCATCGTTGACCTCTTCATCTGCCGCTCTCTCGTGAGGGCTTGCTTCTGCATCCTCCTGTGCTGAATCTTGCTGGAGGGGATTGTCTTCGGCACTTTCTGGGGTATTATTATCTCCTGTGCCGGAATCTCCATTCTTGCTGTGGAGGGATTTAGAGCGGCGCCGGTGACATCGGCGCTTGGGCTGTTTCTTTAAGGAATCTGCCTCCGCTGCTTCTTCGCCGTCCCCCTCTTTTGGGTTGTCCACCATGTATATGTCATATGACGAGGTGGTCTTCCGCCCTCTGTGGCGCTGGTTCTTGTTCGCTCCCATCGTCGCCCATACCGCCGATGTCTTTGGAGTCATAGTCTAGCATGTCGGTTAGATCGCCGACAAGGGCTACAAAGTGGGAGGTGGGCGGGCTTTGAATTTCTTCATCGTCCGCTTCCCAACCATCTCGCCATAATCCGCCAGGCTCTCCGGATAGCGAGAGATGCTTTAGCGAATTTAGGATGTCGCCAAAGGGCGAGTGTTGAAAGATGTCCGCAGCGGTGAACTCCATGATCGGCGCCCAATCGGATTCGATTGGCAGGGGCGCAGGAGGTTCGGAGTCCGCAGGAGTCCGCACCTCGAGTCACGAGCTTAGGGACAAGGTCGATGTTTGGCTCCATCGCCGCGGAAGTTGCAGCCCCCGAGGCGGTGTCCAGCCACCGGTCCTCGATCTGGGCGATCGGCTCCGGACTAAGGGCCGGAGCGAATTCGTGTGCAGCCACTAAGGCACTGTCCAGCGGCAGAGCTAGATCATGCCCATCGTGACAGTGCGGCACGCTTGGCTGTGGCTCGAGCCCGTCGAAGATCAAGTCCCCGCGGATGTCGGCCGTGAAGTTTAGGCTTCCGAACCTGACCTGACGGCCAGGGCGAGCTTCGATCTGCTCCAGATGGCCAAGTGAATTAGCTCGCGGTCTTGAAGCGGCCCGAATCTGAAGATCTGTCCGGGGAGAAAAGTCTCACCCTGGACAGCGTTGTTGTTGATTGAAGAAGCCATCGGGCCTATCGGTGACGACACAGAGGAACTCTCAATGAAAGCACCAACGTCGGTGTCAAAACCGGCGGATCTCGGGTAGGGGGTCCCAAACTGTGCGTCTAGGCGGATGGTAACAGGAGACAAGGGACACGATGTTTTACCCAGGTTCGGGCCCTCTCGATGGAGGTAAAACCCTACGTCCTGCTCGATTAATAGTGATGATGTGTATTACAAGAGTGGACCTACCATGAGATCAAGGAGGCTAAACCCTAGAAGCTAGCCTATGGTATGATTGTTGTAATGGAGGTTATGTCCTATGGACTAAAGCCCTCCGGTTTATATAGACACCCGAGAGGGTTAGGGTTACACAGAGTTGGTTACAATGGTAGGAGATCTACATATTCGTATCGCCAAGCTTGCCTTCCACGCCAAGGAAAGTCCCATCCGGACACGGGACGGAGTCTTCAATCTTGTATCTTCGTAGTCTTGGAGTCCGGCGGACGATGATAGTCCGGCTGTTCGGACACCCCCTAGTCTACGACTCCCTCATTGGGCCTTACACTCTTGCAGCTCCTGAGACAATTGGGCATTCTTCTCCGTAAGATCCTGCATATCGAATGATCCTTAAATCAGTTACTCTAACTACTTTAAGTCTCGGGGGCTACTGGCATGTACAACTATCAAAATCTCTTACCCGTATGTCTTTTACATACTGCTCCGTGGCTCTGGTCAAACCATCGTGAGTAGCACGGAGGTGCGCATCCCTCGTGTTAAAGGCATTCAACGCCTCAGGGGAGAAGCACGCGTCAGAAAAAACTGTCCGGCGGTGCCTGTGGTTCATGGCGCTCTCCACCTCAGATCTGGTGGCGGACAGTCTGTCGGCATCCTCCGTTGGAGGAGTATCCGGCTTGCGCCTTGCGCTCGCCTCCCCCTCCATACCAGGTGTTGGAGCCTGGCTGGCAGAGGCTTGATTGGCAACCTCTACGCCCACAGTCCGGCGGGCACCTTTCTCCTGCAAAAGTCGAGCATTCAAAACACTTCCTAGGAACTTTGTCCTAAATAACAACCGTGAGCTATACCGTTGCGGCGATGTTTCGATCCGCGCCGCACTCCTCTTCCGCCTGCTGGGCCAGACTGACCCTTGTTGGCCAGCCGCCACGGGTTCGGCTTCCCGCCTTGAAGGCGCCTCCTGCAAGACACCATCATATACTGTGGTCAGAAATGCGCAAGGAAGAAATAATGGTGTCAGGACCTCGGTCACAATCACCTGGGAAGCCGGAGACAGCCTGGGGTAGTCAGCCGTAATGGCGACTAGAGCATTATCCATGCTGAGTTGGTGGAACACCCAGTCGATTAGCTCCACCTTTATGTCCGGATCCTCTTCGGAGGCCGGATCTAGGGATCTCTCTGGATCCTCGGGTTGTGGAGCCGGACTATTTATGCCCTCCACATCCCGACGCAGCTCCTGCGTCGAAAGCATAAAGTAAGAAACTTAAACTTTGAAAGCATGGGTCGGACAAACAAAGTGTTCGCTTACCCAGCGCCAAGGGTTATTCATGGAGAACCCATTCAACAGGCTCGTCTGGAGGAAGTCCTCCTTCTCCCCCTTGTACAGGCCGGACATGATCTTCACCAGGTCTTCGGCCGACCCCGGCCCTTTACGGCCATGACGAGTGGCATCGTCCTCCCCGTTGAAATCCCACATGGGGTGGCCCCTGTATTGCAGTGGCTGCACCCCCCGCATAATGCACGTGGCCATGACTCCAATCATGGTTAATCCGGAAAGGCCAGTAACCTTATCCGGCCCATCAAATAATGGACGCTCTTGTCTTCCTCTAGCTGGGGGCTCCGCGGACACCAACTCAGGCGTTTCTTCAGAGGAGCATTACTGAACTCCGGGAGGCCGATCCGAACAGGGTCCGGCGGCGGAGCATCTTCTACATAAAACCATTCTGAAGGCCAGTCTTCGGACGCCTTCTTAGGGGTTCCGGATGGACATCCGGTCCCGGCGATGCGCCATATTTCAGCACCGCCCACTTGATATATGGACCCCTCGTGAGAGCGGGTTACAAGGCAGAACAACCTCTTCCACAGCACAAAATGGGGCTCGATGCCCAGAAATAGCTCGCAAAGAGCTACGTAACCCGCGATATGCAGAATAGAGGCGGGCGTGAGGTGATGGAGCTGGAGTCCGTAGAACTCCAGGAGCCCGCAGAGGAACGGATGTATAGGAAATCTGAGCCCCCTTATCAGGTAGGGGACGAAGCATACCCACTCCCCTTTATTGGGACTAGGGAGGCCTCCGCTTGCTTCCCACCTTTGTAGGTGGCCAGCCCGGCTCGAACCGGGACCATGAAGGCCGGAGGGAGATATCCCTCCGCTTGGAGCGTCACCAGCTCGTTGTGCGGGACAGAACATCTCCTCCAATCTCCGGGCAGAGGGCTGGGAGTGCGAGAAGAGGAGCCGCGTCGACGGTCCATGATGGAATGGATTTTTGGTCAGAAGCGCTCCGATGAGTACTCGCGGAAGGAGGACGGTGTGATTTGGATCTGGATTCTTGCCTCTCTTATAGGCAGATTATTTGCGCAGCTAGGGGGTAAAACATAAAAGATACTCTGCCTTTTCACATTCGTGCGACACGTGGAAGAAGGCCATTATTGGGCGTGGAAGCCAAGAAGTGCAACATTGATAAGGAAGCCGGACACTGTTCGGCGGGTACATGGAATTTGAAGGAGAACCCGCCTTGCAACGCCGAAGACAATACATGCGCTGGACTCAACGTCATTGAAGCCTGGTTTGGGGGCTACTGAGGGAGTCCTGGACTAGGAGGTGTCCGGATAGCCGGACTATCATCATCGGCCGGACTCCAAGACTATGAAGATACAAGATTGAAGACTTCGTCCCGTGTCCGGATGGGACTTTCCTTGGCGTGGAAGGCAAGCTTGGCAATACGGATATGTAGATCTCCTACCATTGTAACCGACTCTGTGTAACCCTAGCCCTCTCCAGTGTCTATATAAACCGGAGGGTTTTAGTCCGTAGGACACACAACCATTACAACAATCATACCATAGGCTAGCTTCTAGGGTTTAGCCTCCTTGATCTCGTAGTAGATCCACTCTTGTACTACCCATATCATCAATATCAATCAAGCAGGAGTAGGGTTTTACCTCCGTCGAGAGGGCCCGAACCTAGGTAAAAACATCGTGTCCCTTGTCTCCTGTTACCATCCGCCTAGACGCACAGTTCGGGACCCCCTACCCGAGATCCACCGGTTTTGACACTGACAGACGCCCTTCACCACCTTCGGCTTGACATTGAAGGTCTTTAGCCACAAGCCGAAGTGGGGCTGGATGCAGAGGAAGGCCTCGCACACGACGATAGACGCTGAGATGTTGAGGATGAAGTTTGGCGCCAGATCGTGGAAGTCCAGGCTGTAGTAGTACATGAGCCCCCGAACGAAGGGGTGAAGTGGGAAGCCCAGTCCGCGGAGGAAGTGGGGAAGAAATACGACCCTCTCATGAGGCCTGGGGGTGGGGATGAGCTCCCCTCGTCGGGCAGCTGGTGCGCGATGTCGCTGGACAGGTATCCGGCGCCGTGCAGCTTCTCGTTGTGCCCCTCCGTAAAGGAGGAGGCCATCCACTTGCCTCCCGCTCCGGACATGGCTGGAGAAGGTTGAGGTGAGATGTGCGGACTTGGGCGCTGGAGCTCGAAAGGGAGATGGATAAGCAAAGGAGGAAGAAGGCGAGGTAAAAGGTGGATCCTTATCCCTTATATATGGGCGGACGAAGACTATGCGCCCCCACCGCCCGGTAAAACTCGCTATCTCCCAAGCGCCACAATCAATGGCGCGTTGGGTTACCCACGTCCGTATTGATGGGAATCCGAATAAGGGGAACACGATCTCGCTCGACAAGACGTGCTAAGGAAACTGCCGCTAAACGCTACCGAGGTGGTATGATAAAACGATTCAAGTAAAGGCTTGGTAGTGGTGTGACGCCATGCCACCAAATACGCCGCCAGATTGAACTTGTGTAAATATTATTCTCTATGGTGGTATGTGGAATTTATTTTACAGAGCCGACACTATCCCGGTGTTCACAATCTTCTCTTAATTATTTGGAGGAGGAACCCGCCTTGCAATGCCGAAGACAATATGCGCGCCGGACTCATCGTCATTGAAGCATGGTTCAGGGGCTACTGAGGGAGTCCTGGACTAGGGGGTGTCCGGATAGCCGGACTATCATCATCGGCCGGACTCCAAGACTATGAAGATACAAGATTGAAGACTTCGTCCCGTGTTCGGATGGGACTTTCCTTGGTGTGGAAGGCAAGCTTGGCAATACGGATATGTAGATCTCCTACCATTGTAACCGACTCTGTGTAACCCTAGCCCTCTCCGGTGTCTATATAAACCAGAGGGTTTTAGTCTGTAGGATGAACAATCACAACAACAATCATACCATAGGCTAGCTTCTAGGGTTTAGCCTCCTTGATCTCGTGGTAGATCCACTCTTGTACTACCCATATCATCAATATTAATCAAGCAGGAGTAGGGTTTTACCTCCATCGAGAGGGCCCGAACCTGGGTAAAAACATCGTGTCCCTTGTCTCCTGTTACCATCCGCCTAGACGCATAGTTCGGGACCCCCTACCCGAGATCCGCCGGTTTTGACACCGACACTAGGTCAAGCGGATTCGCTCCCTGGTAATCGAGACATAAGCAATACCACCTCAAACTGGATTAGGCCTTTACCTTCACCGCAAGGGGCCGAACCAGTATAAACTCCCGTGTCCTTTATCTCGTTTTAACCTCTTTAAGCTTCCTAGTTGCGATGGCTCCACGACTAAGTCCTTTTGCTAGGACATCTGTCGTGACCTTTACACGACATTCTCCGTTTTTCTTCTCTACGCGTTCAATCCCCTGAGAGGAATAAAATGCAGTTAGATGTTTATCATTTACAACCTTTGTATGAAGAAGTTGATTAGAGTTTGTTAAGTACTTACAAAATCAGGCATCTAACAAGAGTGGCCTCGAACACTTTGAAGTTAAAGAAGAGATGTAAGTCCTCGAAACTCACATCGATGAAACCAACATCATGTCGGAAATGATCTCTGTTATAGTGGACTAGCAAACCATGATGACCTGCTGACATTAGATCCATGCAATATTCATGTAACTCGTGGCAACTGGAGCTGCACTCATCAAAGTATTCGCCAACAAGAAATGGCCGGCCATGGACGTAATAGCGTGCTTGAAGTACATCTGCTTTACTTTTAGCAAGCAACAAACGTACTTCTTCATCATCCATGGCGTCAAAAATAATATTACTCCCCGATTCGAACAAGCTGCTGTTAATTTGGTTCTGGGCGATGAGTGCTTTAAGTAAGAGGCAATCGTTCTCTTTTCTCTCAACTTTCCTGCCGCGCTTCCTCGGGGGTGTAGCCTTTTTGGCCATTTCCTTCTTGGTACTTGAAGCATTTCTGGCAGAACGTCTGGTTGCCTGCAAGGTAGACTGCCGAGCAGACGGTGAAGCTTGGACGGACTGCTTAGCAGACGGATTATCTATGCCGGACCGCTGAGCTGGCGGTGCTGCTGTGACGGACTGCTGGGCTGTAGGAGCAGAGGCATTGGACTGTTGCCATGCGTTGAAGCTATGTTGGGTTTTTGCGCAGGTGGTGCCAACTTGTCGGTGTGCTGAAGAGGCCGTGCCAACGCGTTGGTTTGCTGAGCAGGAAGTGCTAATGCATTGGTATGCTGATCACGCGACTGCGGACTGACAGACTGATGAGCAGTCGGTTCTGGACCTACAAACTACTTAGCAGGCAGTTCCGAAGCATCATATTGCTTAGCAGTCCATTCCACCAGGTTGGTCTGCTGAGCATGCGCTGCAGCTGGGTCTCCCCCCGCTGCTTCAGTGGCCGGCATCAGTACCGATGGTGTGTCTTCAACAGTTGTAGGCCTTGCCACTGGCTGCTTTGGGGCAGAGGATGACATGGCCTGTACGCCACAAAGTCGGGCCGACTGATCACAGGTTGATGCATCAACCCGCGAGAGCTACTGTGGCAAGGAGAGCGTCACCGGTTGAGGGGCGATAGTGGTTGCTCTTGGCGGGGCTTCAGGGATCTCATCGATGAACTATATTTCCTTTCGTGGCCACTAGATGTGATGTAACATTGTTTCTCCCAAGGTTAATTTCTCATTGAAGTCTCCTAGGACATTCTCCAGGGAAAATTCAGTGAATCCAGGCTTTACTTCAGTCACGTAGCACTTCACACAGCCCAACTTCAATGGCACATTGTCCAACAAGAGGCCATCTTCCAAGAAGGGTGGGCAAACCCAGGCTATTGCACATTTTAATGACCTTCATAATGTGTAAGAACGCCCTTCAGTCTGTCTTTCATTCCAGATAGATCAGATATAGCTTCATCACGAGCAGCTGCAGTCTCAGTGTCGCTGGGGTCAGCTGATGCATAACTACTCTTGTGCATCATTGTCGTGCAATAAGCAGCATCCTCCATGCTCGCCTCCCCTCCCATCTGCTGGCTATCTATTAGTGTTAGAGTCTTATGCATCATCATTGACTCCTCGACATCCTTTCGAATAGTCGGATAAATCTCCTTCCTCAACCTTTCATACAATGCATTCTGCTTCATTTCACTCCTCGCTTTTTTCATGCCAAGCCTCTCTTCTTTGCTGAGTGTGAAAGCCCTCTTGTGCGGGACATTAACACCTATATCCCCTTGCACGGCCAGGGGGCTCTTTTATTTCCAGAGCAATGGACAGAATGTCACATGGCCCTGAGTTCCTATAGAACCTTCCAGGGATCTTGGAAGCCTCTAACATCACTTGATACAGTTTGGCGTCATGTGAGTTTTCAAACTAATAAGTTCCGTCATCACGCCTCTTTGCACATGCCCACAAGTAGTCTCTGGCGCGTTCGCCCTTGATTTCACTAAAGGCCGGATTCCCACCCGCCGCTACTGCTTCTTTGTCCTCCTGTTCCCATATGAGTTTCATGCCGTAGTATCCTGCCACACCCATATGGTGGGGGTGTATGTTCTTCTTTTGAAGTTCTGATTGCTTAAAACTATTCTCAGCAAACTCTTTAGTTGCCCTGACCCTTTTGAATTCTGCCCAGTCTGTCTTTGTAATTTGGGGGTATGCGGGGATTGAGTCCTTGCCTTCACTCAAGTACTTCTTGTACAACACGTGCTTCCAGTTTCTCCAAGCATCCCTAGCCTTCTTCAGTGCAGCGTGTTCCACCTGCATTCTCCACTGCTCTGGAACGTTGAAGTGATTCGTGATCTCCCGGACTATCCTTCACCGTGTTTCTGTGTCAGCCTTCCGAAACCGCCGCAGATTAATGTTGAGCCTTACCTTGCCAACAAATCCACACACACACACACACATGCTCCTGAACCTCGTGCGTGCTTTATCTGGTTTAGTTGGACCCCAAGAATTTAAATCAATCTTGGTTACTTCATATACACCTTTAGGCTAGTGTGTGGGCTTCCTTGGGGCGTTCCTTTGTGTCCTGACCGGAAGGGTATTTGCTGCATGTAACGCCCTCGATGCGGTTATATCTCCCACGTGTCGAAGCACGACTTAGAGGCATAACCGCATTGAAAGCAATGTCGCAAGTGAGGTAATCTTCACACAACCCAAGTAATACATAAGGGAAAAAGATACATAGTTGGCTTACAATCGCCACTTCACACAATTACATGAATAAAGCATTACATCATCCAGATACAATCAAGGTCCGACTACGGAACCAAAATAAAAGAAGAACCCCAAATGCGACAAAGGACCCTGATCGACCCCAACTGGGCTCCACTACTGATCAACTAGAACGAAACAACACAAAGGGCAAGATCTTCATCGAGCTCCTCCTTGAGCTTGGTTGCGTCACCGCCGGTAACATAGGCACTGTAAACTGGTTTTGAAGTATCCGTGAGCCACGGGATTCAGCAATCTCGCCACCATGAGATCAAGACTATTTAAGCTTATGGGTAAGGTAAAGGCATGAGGTGGAGCTGCAGCAAGCGACTAGCATATATGGTGGCCAACATACGCAAATGAGAGCGAGAAGAGAAGGCAAAGCGCGGTCGATAAAAGTATGATCAAGAAGTGATCCTATAGCAACCTCGTCCAAGCATAACTCCAACATCAGTGTTCACTTCCCGGACTCCGCGAAAGAGACCATCACGGTAACACACGCGTTGATGTATTTTAATTAAGGTCAACTTCAGGTTTTCTACAACCGGACATTAACAAATTCCCATCTGCCACATAACCGCGGGCACGGCTCTCGAAAGTTTATACCCTGCAGGGGTGTCCCAACTTAGCCCATGACAGGCTCTCGCGATCATCGAAGGAATAGACCTTCACCCAAGACACTCCGATCAGACTCGGTATCCCGGTACATCAAGACATTTCGACAATGGTAAAACAAGACCAGCAAAGCCGCCCGATGTGCCGACAAATCCCGATAGGAGCTGCACATATCTCGTTCTCAGGGCACACCGGATGAGCAAGACGTCGGGTTGGCATAGACCCTGGTTGCCCAGGGGGCGCCGGACATCGCTTCGAGTTGGACCAACACTGAAGGAGCACCGCCCGGGGCTAAAATAAAGATGACCCTCGGGCTCCGGAAACCCAAGGGAAGAAAAGGGCTAGGTGAGGCAAATGGTAAAAGTCAATGTTGGGCCTTGCTGGACAAGTCTTATTCAAAGCGAACTATCAAGGGGGTCCCATAAATCACCCGACCGCGTAAGGGACGCAAAATCCGGGAACATAACACCGGTATGACGGAAACTAGGGCGACAAGAGTGGAACAAAACACCAGGCATAAGGCCGAGCCTTCCACCCTTTACCAAGTATATAGATGCATTAATAATATAAGAGATATTGTGATATCCCAACAAGTAAACATGTTCCAACAAGGAACAACACCTCCATGTTCCAACAAGGAACAATCTTCATCTTCACCTGCAACTAACAACGCTATAAGAGGGGCTGAGCAAAGCGGTAACATAGCCAAACAACGGTTTGCTAGGAATGGTGTCAAAGGTTAGAGGTTTGACATGGCAATTTGGGAGGCTGACAAGCAAATGGTAGGCATCGCAGCATTGGCATAGCAAAAGAGCGAGCAAACTAGCATAGCAAAGATAGTAGTGATTTCGAGGGTATGATCATCTTGCCTGAGATCCCGCAAGGAAGAAGAACGAGTCCATGAAGAAGACAAACGGACGAGATTTAACGGATCCTCACAACTCCGAACGAAACCGGCTAACGAGAGAAGCAAACCGAAAGAAGCAAACAATATAGTAAACAACCCTCACATAAACATGGCATGATGCGCAAATAAGTATGATGCATGTCCGGTTTAATGAGGCATGGCATGGCATGGCAAAGTGCACAAGCAATCCTACAACTTAAGTGGAGCTCAATATGCAACGGTGCATATTGATGAAACACCACGACAAGTTATTTAGTTCGATCTCGTTTATGTACCCAACAATATTAAATGTTGTTAAACATGGCAAGGGGTGAAGCAAATGAAAACTACCTATCTAGGCAAGTTTAAATGAGGCCGGAACAACAAACAACAAGTCCGGAAAGTCCCCATGTGCATATTTATAGATTAGGTACTGTTCTGCCCTAAACACAATTTTAGAGTTGTTAAACAGGAAAATAAAGTGGACCATGTTAATCTAGGCATTTTTCCACCCCATTTACATATAAAGTTTATTAAATTCGGAGTTACGGTTAATTAGTTATGAATTAAAAGATTTTAGCATGGCATTGGAGCAAATTTAAGCAAACATCATTTTAAACATTTTAAACATGGATGAAAGTGGCATATTATGAAACTAGATGAAAAACTAGTCATTTTACATATATAAATTATTTACATATGATGCATGGTTAGTGAGTAATTAAATGCATGAAGTGCAAGGGGTTTTCTGTAAATCTGTAATACTCTGGAATATTAGGAAAATTCGTCCAGGGAAAAAAAATGCGCATCGGGCTGAATCTGCTTGGCCCAATCAGGAAAGAAAAAAAAAGGAGGGGGCGCTAGGGGTGGCCTCACCTAGTGGGCTATGGCCCGAACGGTGGAGGAGGCAGGCCGGCTTGGGGAAGCTGAGCTGGGCCGCGGGGCCTGGAGGAGAGGGGCCGAGGTCCACGTGGGGAGGCTGGGCCACGAGGCCGGCGGCGCCTGCGCCGTCCTCCCGACGCAGGGACGAGGCCGGCGGCGTGGAAGACGACGAGAGCCGGCGGCGAGGCGAGGAGTGGCCGGAGAGGTCCGGGATGGGGCGGATCCGGCGGATCCCGGCCGGATCCCTCCGTTCCCCAAGGCGGCGGCTCTTCGGGAGCGACGGGAGGCATGAGCTCGGGGCTCCGGCGGCGAGGAGAGTCGGCGGCGAGGAGAGTCGGCGGCGAGGCGCCAGGCGAGCGGGCGGCGACGATGCCGAAGACGCGGGACGCTGGCGCTTCGGGCGGGCGGAGAGAGAGCGCCGGCGGCGAGGAGAGCCGGCGGCGCGCTGCGAGGCGCGCGCCGAACGGGCGGCGGCGGCGCGCTGGGAAGCGGGCAGCGGGCCAGCTGCGAAGCGGCGGCGGCGTTGCCACGTGGCGGCACGCCGATGGCTGCGGGCGGCGGCGATTCGTCCGGACGGCGGACATGTCCGTGGCGCAGAGGAGGTGGGATCTAGGGTTTCGGGTTTTGGACTGCGAAATTTGGAATGGGGGTGGATAAATAGGCATAGAGGGAGCTAGGAGAGTCCAAATGAGGCACGGTTTTCGCCCACACGATCGTGATCGAACGACCGAGAGCATGGAGAGGAGTTTGCTGGGCTTTGGGCCACTTTGGAAGGGGTGTTGGGCTGCAACTCAAAGAGGGCTTTACGGTTACCGGTTAACTGTTGAGTATCAAACGACCTCCAAATGGCACGAAACTTGACAGGCGGTCTACCGGTGCTATACCAAGGCCGCTTGGCAAACCTCGGGCCATTCCGAGAAAGTTTAATACCCGCACACGAAAAGAGAGAAGAGGGGACGCCAGATGACATAGGAGTGCCGGATTGCAAAACGGACAACGGGGAAAAGACTCGGATGCATGAGACGAACACGTATGCAAAATGAAATACACATGATGACATGATAAAATGCAAATGATGACATGGCAAAATGCACCACGCAAGCAAATGACATGGCAACAACGGCAAATAACTGGCGGACACCTGGCGCATCGGATCCGGGGTGTTACAACACTCCACCACTACGAGAGGATCTCGTCCCGAGATCTAGGATGGCACCGGAGGGAAAACAAAGAGGAAGAGAAGAGGTAAAACTAAGTTGCTTCTTTGACGAACGAGTGAAACCACGCACCTTGAGAGGTTGAGCAATTTAAAAGAAAGAGTACAACAAAGATGAACGAGATTACAACCAATCCGTTAGAAAAGAGGAACAAGGAGTATTACGAGAACTTGAAGGTTGCAAACACATGAATCAAGTGTTTAATGGTCAAGATAGAATTCGAAACCACTCCGGTTAAAACAAGATGAGAGAGGAAGAAGATTGAAATAATTTGGGCAGCACTCCGACTGTAAATGGAAGGAATTGAACATGAACTTGACAAGATGAGAGGATACATGATGAAATCAACAACACACTGCCTCCGGAATTGAAAGAATGGCACAAGTGGTAAGAAAGATTTCGGACAGCCCTCCAGTAGAAAAGAGAAGAAAACTTGATGAGATGAAAAGATATTGAAGAGATGATACAACACTCCGGTTAAATGGATAAGAATGAAAAGAACACGATGGTCACAATTCGAGATGATGAGTGAAAAGAGCAACATCACAATGCCTTCGGAAGAAAGAATAGAAGATGAATCATTGGAATAACAGAATGGTGAAGAAAATGACATCTTCTGCCACAAGTGAACTTGGCAAGCATCCTTCCAAGAAGGTTACAACGGGGTTGTTGGGAAAAACCAACAACAAAATGAATACGCTTGTAGTGGGCTTATGGAAAACATCTCAAGATTATGAGGTGACAACCGGCCACTAACGGAAAACAATTGCTTGCTTGAGATTAACGAAGAGATGAAAACTTGTTCCATCAAGATGGAAAAGAGATAACTTGGGTCATTAATAAGCACCAAAATAGCAACATTCCTTAGAGAAGGTTTTCGGTGAAATATAACCCAAGATAACTCCAATGAAGAGACTGATGGATTTAAAATACCTCATTTTTGACAACAATATGAATCATGAAACATGAATGAAAATTGTCAAGAGTGACATAATACCACCTCCAAAATATGGTAGAAAGAATTTCACTTTGGAATGCAAGATGAAGAATGCTTGAGCTTCTCAAAACAAAACAAGTGTTGAGCACCCTGTTTATTTTGAAGTATGGCTTGCCTGATCTTGACTTCAAGAGAAATCTTGAAGAACAATTGAAGAATGAAAGGAATCCTTGATGAACCACCAAGTAGAGCCTCCATGAAGAACTCCGGTAATAAAAGGATGATACAAAGAAAGAGAAGTTGAAAACACAAGGTGAACCCTTGCAATGATTTAGATGGATCTTCGTGATGATGAGAGCTTGGAACTCCGGGAAAAAGAGAAGATGAAAACAAATGAAACCGAGAATTTATTCATCATGAACAAACTCCGAAAGAAGGAATTAATCACTTGGATGAAACAAGAACAAGAATTATGTTATGCGTATCCTTCACCAATTTAAATTGATTAGAAGCAACGGATTTGGCATACTACTTATTCTCGTAGAAAGGATTAAAGAGAGATATATCAAAACTTGAGAAGGTCTTGATGGAACCACCGGTGAGATTTAGAAACAACGAATATTTGATATGATGAACAAGGAAGAGAGATCTTGAAAGAACCACCGTAAGAATTGAAAATGATCGAAGTAAATGCACAAATTCACCGGGAAGAATTGGAAAACGACTGAAGATACTTGAGGGAATTTAGATACATGAGAATGAAGAGACCATGAACTAATTAGAGGTTATTTGAACGATGCACCGGAAACCTTTGAGAACGAGAGCTGAAATCTTGAATGAATAATACTGAGATGATGGGCTTCAAAGAATGAAACTGAAAAGACTCCTAAAATGCTCCGGATGGGTGAAAAAGATTCTCACAATTGAAAACAATTATGAGAGGATGGCAACAAGCTAGCACCATGAATCTTGAAAAGAATATAGCAAGATTAAAGAGAAACTCTTCTTCTGTCTTCAAATGATGAGAATGACAACGAGAAACACCACCAAGAATTATTGAGGCACACCGGAAGAATCAAAAGCGAAGATGTTGAGCCAACTATGAAAAGAATTTGAAAGATCTTGGAGAAAAGCATTTGACTGATGATAACTCATTCTTACGTCAAACTTGGAGAAGAATTTAGGATAGCTCTGGGAAAATAGAAGAGTCGGGTAAGATCCTGGTAAAAGACCTGTGGGTTAGGGCCCACTCAAAAGAAACACCGTTGAAAAGATTTAAAAGAGATGTAACACCGGTTGAATTAAATGACTTGACTGAGATACCAATCTCGAAAGAGCTTGAACGAATGCAGAGTGGAAACACGAATCTTCGAGATATCTTGAGCACTCCTGAATAACAAATAGCGAGCAGAAGAATGATAATGAGGTGCACCGGTATGAGAAGACATTGAAATGAGGAAAAAGGTATGGTAAACAAAACTTGACTTGAATCCACAGAAGAAGAGAAAGGAATGAGGAATGACGAACTAGTAGAACATCTTCTTGAGAACCACCGGGTAAGAACATTGATGGAAAAGAATGGAGAAACTTCACAAAATAAATGGATACTTGATTAAGAAATCTGTGTCCTTGAAGAAAAAGGGGGGGAGGGCGGGAAAAACAAAGGCAACTTGGAGACGGATGAAACAAACACCGTTGAGAAGAAATGATAATTGGTCTTGCTGATGTTGAAGTGATCGGATCCACTTGAAGAGAAAACACGCCGGTTGAAAAGGATTGACATGACAATCTCGATTGTCGAGAAGGATTGGTATTCACATCGGAGTATGAGAACACCATTACGGAAAGGTATGGAATCACCACTTGACATTGAAGCAACTCGAATACCACAACTCAAAACAAAAACAAAGGACTGGCTTGCAGAATAAGCCGGAACAAACATATGATAGAGATTTCGTCCGAAGTTTTCGTGGTGGGGCCTACACGGGCTCAATCAGACAAAGCACCATCATGTACAAGGCAAGGCACATGACATACGAAGCGCCCCCGAGTCGGCATAGCCAAGGACTCTTTAAGACACAACGAGACCATCAAAACCAACCGTGAATAGGCGGACCACTAGACGCCGAACCCCAATTTCATATCATACATCCGTCGGAAAGATATCCTAAGAGCTACTTGAATTCCCACCTATGAAATTCCCAAACTTTCGGTTATGCAATCTGGTGTTGGGGATACAGGGAGCAATAATATCTCACACAAACTAACAATCCCTACATCCAATTGTATCCATCCGTCAACACATAACCAAGAAACCTTCGAAATCGTCTACCTCAACCTTCAAAAGCATCCGTTATACGAAGTCATGGCAATACTCCCGTACTCACCTCAAGATCTTGGGTTAGCGGGATTATCTCACCAACAACTGCATAAAAGAGATTTTCGATGTCGGCATTAAACTCGTGTATTCCGAACTGCAACGATAAAATTATGACGACAACACCTCGGAGCTCAACTCCCGGACACCGCCACAACCCCTAAATGTCGAGGCACCAAGAACAATGTTCTCGCCATAAGAATATCGAACGATCCCAAGATACCCGCGTGATCCTAAAAATTTTTTAGTGAAATTTAAGAAGAGAAGAGTCAAAACTCTACGCCAAGATACCTCACCGTAAGGTCAAGGACCGGGAGTAAAAAGAATCCTACTCTCGATATATATAATCCTAAATGACTCAAAACATTTTTCTAGACACAACTCGCCACTAAAAACGATCAAGCAAAGGGGGCTCCTAAGGTCGGATGGCTCGATTACCAACTTGTAACGCCTCGATGCGGTTATATCTCCCACGTGTCGAAGCACGACTTAGAGGCATAACCGCATTGAAAGCAATGTCGCAAGTGAGGTAATCTTCACACAACCCAAGTAATACATAAGGAAAAAGATACATAGTTGGCTTACAATCGCCACTTCACACAATTACATGAATAAAGCATTACATCATCCAGATACAATCAAGGTCCGACTACGGAACCAAAATAAAAGAAGAACCCCAAATGCATAAAGGACCCCGATCGACCCTAACCGGGCTCCACTCTCGATCAACTAGAACGAAACAACACAAAGGGCAAGATCTTCATCGAGCTCCTCCTTGAGCTTGGTTGCGCCACCGCCGGGTAACATAGGCACCTGTAAACTGGTTTTGAAGTATCCGTGAGCCACGGGATTCAGCAATCTCGCACCATGAGATCAAGACTATTTAAGCTTATGGGTAAGGTAAAGGCATGAGGTGGAGCTGCAGCAAGCGACTAGCATATATGGTGGCCAACATACGCAAATGAGAGCGAGAAGAGAAGGCAAAGCGCGGTCGATAAAAGTATGATCAAGAAGTGATCCTATAGCAACCTCGTCAAGCATAACTCCAACATCAGTGTTCACTTCCGGACTCACGGAAAGAGACCATCACGGTAACACACGCGTTGATGTATTTTAATTAAGGTCAACTTCAGGTTTTCTACAACCGACATTAACAAATTCCCATCTGCCACATAACCGCGGCACGGCTCTCGAAAGTTTATACCCTGCAGGGTGTCCCAACTTAGCCCATGACAAGCTCTCGCGATCATCGAGGAATAGACCTTCACCCAAGACACTCCGATCGACTCGGTATCCCGTACATCAAGACATTTCGACAATGGTAAAACAAGACCAGCAAAGCCGCCCGATGTGCCGACAAATCCCGATAGGAGCTGCACATATCTCGCTCTTAGGGCACACCGGATGAGCAAGACGTCGGGTTGGCATAGACCTGGTCAGCCTGTGGGGCGCCGGACATCGCCAAAGTTGGACCAACACTGAAGGAGCACCGCCCGGGGCTAAATAAAGATGACCCTCGGGCTCCTAAACCCAAGGGAAGAAAAGGGCTAGGTGAGGCAAATGGTAAAAGTCAATGTTGGGCCTTGCTGGACAAGTCTTATTCAAAGCGAACTGTCAAGGGGGTCCCATAAATCACCCGACCGCGTAAGGGACGCAAAATCCGGGAACATAACACCGGTATGACGGAAACTAGGGCGGCAAGAGTGGAACAAAACACTGCATAAGGCCGAGCCTTCCACCCTTTACCAAGTATATAGATGCATTAATAATATAAGAGATATTGTGATATCCCAACAAGTAAACATGTTCCAACAAGGAACAACACCTCCATGTTCCAACAAGGAACAATCTTCATCTTCACCGCAACTAACAACGCTATAAGAGGGCTGAGCAAAGCGGTAACATAGCCAAACAACGGTTTGCTAGGAATGGTGTCAAAGGTTAGAGGTTTGACATGGCAATTTGGGAGGCCGACAAGCAAATGGTAGGCATCGCAGATTGGCATAGCAAAAGAGCGAGCAAACTAGCATAGCAAAGATAGTAGTGATTTCGAGGGTATGATCATCTTGCCCGAGATCCCGCAAGGAAGAAGAACGAGTCCATGAAGAAGACAAACGGACGAGATTTAACGGATCCTCACAACTCCGAACGAAACCGGCTAACGAGAGAAGCAAACCGAAAGAAGCAAACAATATAGTAAACAACCTCACATAAACATGGCATGATGCGCAAACAAGTATGATGCATGTCCGTTTAATGAGGCATGGCATGGCATGGCAAAGTGCACAAGCAATCCTACAACTTATGGAGCTCAATATGCAACGGTGCATATTGATGAAACACCACGACAAGTTATTTAGTTCGATCTCGTTTATGTACCCAACAATATTAAATGTTGTTAAACATGGCAAGGGGTGAAGCAAATGAAAACGACCTATCTAGGCAAGTTTAAATGAGGCCGGAACAACAAACAACAAGTCCGGAAAGTCCCCATGTGCATATTTATAGATTAGGTACTGTTCTGCCCTAAACACAATTTTAGAGTTGTTAAACAGGAAAATAAAGTGTACCATGTTAATCTAGGCATTTTTCCACCCCATTTACATATAAAGTTTATTAAATTCGGAGTTACGGTTAATTAGTTATGAATTAAAACATTTTAGCATGGCATTGGAGCAAATTTAAGCAAACATCATTTTAAACATTTTAAACATGGATGAAAGTGGCATATTATGAAACTAGATGAAAAACTAGTCATTTTACATATATAAATTATTTACATATGATGCATGGTTAGTGAGTAATTAAATGCATGAAGTGCAAGGGGTTTTCTGTAAATCTGTAATACTCTGGAATATGAGGAAAATTCGTCCAGGGAAAAAAAATGCGCATCGGGCTGAATCTGCTTGGCCCAATCAGGAAAGAAAAAAAGCAGGGGCGCTTAGGGGTGGCTCTCACCTAGTGGGCTATGGCCCAACGGTGGAGGAGGCAGCCGCTTGGGAAGCCGAGCTGGGCAGCATGGGCTCGGAGGAGAGGGGCCGAGGCCCACGTGGGAGGCTGGGCCACGAGGCCGGCGGCGCCTGCGCCGTCCTCCCGACGCAGGGACGAGGCCGGCGGCGTGGAAGACGACGAAAGCCGGCGGCGAGGCGAGGAGTGGCCGGAGGGGTCCGGGATGGGGCGGATCCGGCGGATCCCGGCCGGATCCCTCCGTTCCCCAAGGCGGCGGCGCTTCGGGAGCGACGGGAGGCATGAGCTCGGGGCTCCGGCGGCGAGGAGAGTCGGCGGCGAGGCGCCAGGCGAGCGGGCGGCGACGATGCCGAAGACGCGGGACGCTGGCGCTGGGGGGGGCGAGGAGAGCGCCGGCGCGCGAGGAGCGGGCGGCGGCGCGGCGAGGCGCGGCTTAACGGGCGGCGGCGGCGGCGCTGGGGAAGCGGGCCGCGGGGCCAGCTGCGAAGCGGCGGCGGCGTTACGTGGCGGCACGCCAGCTGGCTGCGGGCGGCGGCGATTTCGTCCGGACGGCGGCGACATGTCCGGGGCGCAGAGGAGGTGGGATCTAGGGTTTCGGGTTTTGACCGCGAAATTTGGAATGGGGTGGATAAATAGGCATAGAGGAGCTAGGAGAGTCCAAATGAGGCACGGTTTTACCACACGATCGTGATCGAACGACCGAGAGCATGGAGAGGAGTTTGCTGGGCTTTGGGCCACTTTGGAAGGGGTGTTGGGCTGCAACTCAAAGAGGGCTTTACGGTTACCCGGTTAACCGTTGGAGTATCAAACGACCTCCAAATGGCACGAAACTTGACAGGCGGTCTACCGGTGCTATACCAAGGCCGCTTGGCAAACCTCGGGCCATTCCGAGAAAGTTTAATACCCGCACACGAAAAGAGAGAAGAGGGGACGCCAGATGACATAGGAGTGCCGGATTGCAAAACGGACAACGGGGAAAAGACTCGGATGCATGAGACGAACACGTATGCAAAATGAAATACACATGATGACATGATAAAATGCAAATGATGACATGGCAAAATGCACCACGCAAGCAAATGACATGGCAACAACGGCAAATAACTGGCGGACACCTGGCGCATCGGATCCGGGGTGTTACACTGCAGCTCTATCCCGTTCAAGATTACTTGATCCCTCACAATCTGCTGAAGACCTAGGGTTGTCCAAATCAGATGAAGATACATCGCCTGAAGCATGAGTGTTGTTGTTGCTAGTCGGCATCTACAGAGAACAGATGTGAAACTCAAGAAAGGAGGATAAGCATAAAACTAACAACTTGGTATCAAGCTTTCTAAACATGGCATGCAATAATTTCAAAAATGTACGGCTAATTTGTTAAGTTTGTGTGACTCGGGCCCCCGTGATCTATAAATAGGCAGTAACTTACTGGAATAAATACAGCTTATATGTAGTAAGGAAGGTAGATAATGAACTTATATACACTATCCGTTCTTTTATAGCCAATTTGGGAACATACAAAATGAAATCGGAAGATGGATTGCGAGGAAATATGCCTCACCGCGACGGAGAGCACTAACTAACAAGCTTCTTAATGCAAACCCGGCCGGACCATAGGAGGCGTGTGGGTTAATGCATCGATATGCTCGAGGGTGGCTGGCGAACAAACGAAGACGGCGAGGCACGGGCCGCCGTGTGTTGGGAACGGCAGTGGAGGTAGGCTTGACGCCGAAGAGCGGGCACACGACCGAGGTGAGCACGGCGGCGCCGGAGAGAGTTCTGCTGTGGATCTGAGGGAGGGGGGAGCTGGGGATGGAGATTGGGTGGACTAGTTGAGTGAAACGCGGGCGGACGATGGGGGGTGTTGGCGGCCTAGGTGAAAAGGGTGAAAAATATCCCCGGTCGCCGCGCGCGCGGAAATGCCTATGCAAACGGTTGCCTCTAAGCGCTCTTGTGCACAAACAGAATAATTTCGTTTGAAATGAAGATGTACTAATTTTGAAATGAACACGTGAGTTAATCGTTTCGCCTCTAAATTTTTCCCACGTAAAGCAATCACAATTATACCATGGTATTGATTTGCTGGCGCATTTCAGGTCTCGTGTGCTATATCTAAAACATTTTTTGGCATTTACTGTGCATTTTGGCATATAAATCCATTCCTAGCCGGACCGCATTTCCTCTCGAAAGGGACGAGGATTGCCGTTTGATCTGGGAGCATCCAACGGTGCAGACGTACGATCCGTGGGGTTTGGGTTCTGGCCAATTAGAACGCACGACTCAGATCGCGTGCGCAGCAAAGGGGGGGGGGCATCGGCCTCGGTTTGGTAGGCACATGGCTTTCGTGAGTGAACCATGTGCTATTTGAAAACATTTTTGGGAGGGGCTATTTTAAAACATTTACATGTGCTATCGAAATGGATGAGGATCGCCATTCGATCAAGGAGAATCCAGCGGCGCATACGTACGATCCGTGGGGTTTGGGTTCTGGCCAATCAGAATGCACGACTCAGATAGCGCGTGGCAGACGGGGGGGGCATCGGCCACAGTTTAGTGGACGCACGGTTTCATGAGTGAACCGTGTGCTATTTGAAAACATTTGCATTACCTAACATCATATTTTTGTTCCAATGAAAGCATGAGTTCATCGTTTTGCCTCCAATTTTTTTCCATGGTAAGAAATCACAATTGTACCCTATGGTTTGATTTTTTGGTACATTTTAGCAAGATCATTTGTGTGTCGCTTTGCGAGTTTTCATTCATTGTGTGAGAAACGGGAAAAAACTTCAAACAGTTCGGCCGCAGGGTGCGGCCAGAGGCGTAGGCCTTGTTGGTATTTTAATTTTAGGAAATTCATATAGAGTCCAGAAAATAACAAAAATCATTGTGTCATTGTCGCGTGCTCTTACGATCACATGGAAAAAATTTGGTAAAGTTTGGCACAAGAAGCATCATAGTTTCCAAAAGGAGATGCGGCACTTCGGACTACAAATCACCAGTTACTAGCTACATCGTTTCGGCCCATTTCAGGTCGTCTGCTATGTTTAAGTCATTCTTTGCACTTACTTTGCATTGCATTTTAGTGCATACAATTAATTAAAGTCAAAAACCCTACTACAACTACATGTGGGTGTTTTAGTTAGGCTATATATACTTAGGCTACTCATAGTGGAGAGTGTTATATACTAGTTTCATGCATATATATGATACTAGTATATGATACTACCTTTAATTAATTATAGAACATAGTATAATACATAGAGTATAGTATCACAGATCATATTTATTGCCATGAATGACACAAATTAGCATCGCATTTAACATGATACGGTATCTACCTATATGTTACTCTAATCCTCTCTCTATATATTTAATTCTTTGCCACATCAGCATATATACTTGCTATTTTCGAGTGCATGACATCGTCGCTATCATACCACCACTATGGCCAGCCTTATATAGTGGGGAGTATCATATACTATATATAGTATCATGCATATGATACTAGTGTATGCATGATACTACGTACGTACCTTCATAGTGCATATATAGTATCATAGAGTAGTATATATCATAGATAACCATATTTATGGCCATGCATGACACAAAACAGCATAGCATTTATTATATATATATGTTAGGGTATCTACCTATGTTATTGCTTCTTTCCCACATCATCATATTTGCTATTCCCGAGTGCATGATACCGGCTATGATACCCCCACTATGGCCACCCTAAGGCTGGTTGTAATATGGGAGTATCAAGCGGTATCATGCATGCCAACTAGACTTTTTGGATGATGTGGCACACAGTTAAATGAGGAAAGAGAGGGTGTGGTATCATATCATGATACCGTATCATATTAAATGTTGTACTACTTTGTGTCATGCATGGCAATTAATAAGACAACCTAATATACTAACTTATGATACTATGCATGCGCGCATTACGGAGGTATTACTGATCATATACTAGTATCATGCATATATACTCCCTCCTTTCTGGTTTATAGGCTTATCTCAAAATTTTAGTTTTTCCATTTTATAAGGCTCAATTTGGTTGTTCCCCATCACATGTTCAGATTCCAAGGTGCATGAAATCATTGCATGCAAGTATTAAGAGAAACTTGACCAATGCATGTACTTTATGCATGCATGTATTGCAATTAATACATTGGTAAACATAATTTTTTGAGGAAAACAAAAGCATTAATTTGGTCTTTTTGCAAACTACAAAAAGTATTCCACCACTCACCATGTACCTTGGTTGGTGAGATTTTTGAATTGAGCCCTATAAACCGAAAAGTAGGGAGTATGATACTAGCTAGTCTATGATATACTAGCTACCTTACTAAGAGCATGGTTAATAATACAGCCAACGGTCGGCTATAAGAAGTTGCCATGTCATATACAACCAACTTCTTTGCCGGCATGTACAATAATAAGTTTTAAATACATACTAGTTTATCAATAGTTGGCCCACCTTACATCCTCACAAAGTATCTCAGCTCTCGTGTTGCAGCTGGCTCTACTAACCAAGAGCCCGCTTCTCTTCTCTCTCCTCTTCTCTTTCCTCCAACTAATAAGAACATATATATTATTCTATTCCTTATAGCCTGCTTACGTCACTGTATTGTACTTGCTCTAAGACTAGCCATAATGGAGAGTAACATACACTAGTAACATACACATAACCCTAGACTATGTTACTACCTTTCATAAGTATGGTAACATGCAAAGCCTCATTTATTAGGTTATAGACTCATATTGCATTGGGACATGTGATGTTATACAGTAACTAGCTATGCTACTCAAACTACCTCTCTCCTCATTAACTCATTGCCACATATGCAATTTTTTTGAGTTTGACTCGATGTTATTACTGAAGTTACTCCCACTGTGGCTAGTCCAATGCATAGTATCATAGAGTAGTATCATATGTAGTACTTTATTTATTGTTACTAGCCACAATGGAGAGTAACATACATTAGTAACATACACATATCCCTAGACTATGTTACTACCTTCATAGTGGGTAGTAACATAAGTGTAGTGTCATGCAAAGCTTCATTTATTAGGTTATAGACTCATATTGCATTGGGACATGTGATGTTATAGTAACTAGCTAAGTTACTGAAACTATCTCTCCCCTCATTAACTTATTGCCACATAAGCAAATTTGCTGAGTTGGAGTCGATGTTACTGCTGAAGTTACTCCCACTGTGGCTAGTCTCATGCATGACACATAGTAGCATAGCACTTATTATGATACGGTTTCATGATATGATATTTAAACATCTCTTTCTTCATTTAATTCTATGACAACTCATCAAAATTGCCTAGTTGGCATGCATGATACTAGCTATGGTACCCCCTTACTATCAGCCTAGCAAAGAAGGCGTACAGATCATTTGTGCGTCGCTTTGTGAGTTTTCATCTGTTTGTTCGAAAAGCGGGGAGAAGTTTCAAATATTTCGGCCGCGAGGAGCGGCCACTGGCGTAGGCTTAGTTGGTATTTTAATTACAGGAAATTCAGATGGAGTTCGGACATCATTAAAATCGATGTGTGCTCGTGGCGTGCTCTCACGACCCCGTGTGAAAAACTTCGTAAAGTTTGGCACAAGTTTTGATGACCGCTCCTTCCAAACCGGAGCATCTCACATGAAGGACCATGGTTTCCAAAAGGAGACGTGTCAATTGAAACTCCTGTGGCCGGTGACTTCATCGTTTGGCCTCATAAAAATTTCCACGGTACACAATCACCATTATACCACAGGTTTGATTTTCTGGCGCATTTCAGGTATTGTTAGCTGTATTTAAGACATTTTTTGAGATTAACATGCATTTTGTGCATGCAAAAAAATTACAACTGAAACTGCATGTGTTGTCGAAAGGGATGAGGATCGCCATTCGATCTGGGAGCATCCAATAGTGCAGACGTACGATCCGTGGGGTTTGGGTTCTGGCCAATCAGAAAGCACGACTCAGATTGTGGGTGGGGTTTGGTCGGCACACGGCTTTCATCAACGAACCGTGTGCTATTCGCAAACCAGATTGCATATTTTTGTTCACACATACTGTAGTGAGCTCAATTGAGTGTGCTACCTCTATGATATAATATACTAATAACAAAAAATAGTTCATATTCATTGCTTGAGCTGAGAGCATATCAGGGTCAACATATTAACGGTTCTTACATCAACAGAAAATCAGGCATAACTCACAAATTCAGTACACGCGACAGTTCTAAATTGAACGAATTAAGTTGTAGGGTGGGCATAAAGACAAGTCTTACGACTTAATTCCCATGTACATAGGGGAACTGGGATCATTAAGTTGACCTCGAATGAACTTGGATTTTATGATGATTTTACGGTTCTCTGTTACACGGGTGCGTGATCCCTTGGCTGGCAAGTCATCAAACTCATCGCACTCGTCCTCATCAGCAACATCGTTGACACCCAGTACCCTTCTCTTCCCATGCATCACTACATGGCAGTTCTTATGCAAGGGGTCTTCCACAAAGAAAATCTGGGTAGCATCGCTGGTAAGAATGAATGGGTCCATGTGATATGCCATTATTGTCCTATTAACACAGGTCTTCCTGTCCTCATCAATCCTTACCTGACCAAGAGGGATCCATGCGCACTTGAATAATGCCACCTTAACTTTCACATAGTCAAGCTCCCAAATCTCTTTGATGGTTCCATAGTATACCCTTTTATCAGCTTCATTTACAATCATGCATTCTATTCGAACACAACAGTTCTGATATGAGGTCTTCTGATCACGTTCCTCAATGTAGAACGTGTATCCATTTAGGTCATTGATAATCCCCAAGTGCAAGGAATCATTGTAGCAATTTCCAAAGGTGGAAGTGATAAGTATGGAGTGTCGAACCCACAAGGAGCTAAAGGTAAGATCAATATTCTCTCAAGTCCTATCTGCCACTGATACGACTCTACGTACACCGAATGTTTGCTTCCAACTAGATACGAGAAATAAAATTACGTTGTGGGTATGAAGAGGATAACTTTGCATGATATCGGAGAGCTAAAATATAAAAGTAGGTGTTGTTATCATAAAGTTAGAATATATTACTAAATATTATAAATAGCGAGTGTGGAATAATGATGGATCGGTATGCGGAATTATCCTAGGCAATTGTTAACAAGACCGGTAGTCGTCATTGCAATTTCATATGAGGGAGAGGCATAAGCTAAAACACTTTCTCTTCTTGGATCATATGCACTTATGGTTGGAACTCTAGCAAGCATCCGCAACTACTAAAGATCATTAAGGTAAAACCCAACCATAGCATTAAATCATCAAGTCCCCTTTATCCCATACGCCACATCCCCCTTACTCGGGTTTATTCTTATGTCACTCAAGCAACCCACTATAAGCGAATCATGAACGTTGCAACACCCTACAGCGGGAATCCCTCACGCTTGCACAACATGGAGGGCACAATAGGACAGCACCAAAATAAAACATACAACTCGTACTAATCTAGATCATCAATCAACCCAAAGACAAAGTATATCTACTCAAAACATCATAGGATGGCAACACATCATTGGATCATAATATGTAGCATAAAGCACCATGTTCAAGTAGGGATTACAGCGGGGTGCGGGAGAATGGACCGCGTAAAAGAGATAAGGATGGTGATGATGATGGTGATGTTGATGAAGACGATCACCACGGCGATGATTCCCCTCCCGATGGCACTCTGGCGCCATAGAGAGAGAGGAGGAGAGGTCCTCCCCCTTGTGCTTCCTCCTCCATGGGCCTAGATTGATTTCTCGTGGCTACAGAGGCTTGCTGCGGTGGAACTTCCGATCAAGGTTATTTTCTGGAGGTTTCTGTATTTATAGGAATTTTTGGCGTCGGTCTCATGTCAAGGGGGGGGGGTCTTCAAATCGTCCACGAGATAGGGGCCCACGCCCAGGGGGTGGGTGCGCCCCCACCCTCGTGGACAGCCCGGGACTCTTCTGGCCCAACTCTTTTACTCCAGGGGCTTCTTTTGGTCCATAAAAAATCATCAAAAATTGGCACGTCAATTAGACTCCGTTTGGTATTCCTTTTCTATAGAACTCAAAAACAGGGAAAAAAACTGGCACTGGCCTCTAGGTTAATAGGTTTGTCCCAAAAATCATATAAAATAGCATATAAATGCATATAAAACATCTACGATGGATAATATAATAGCATGAATACTTCATAAATTATAGATATGTTGGAGACGTATCAGCATCCCCAAGCTTAATTCCTGCTCGTCCTCGAGTAGGTAAATGATAAAAGAAATAATTTATGAAGTGTGAATGCTAGCAGGTGCACAAGTTTGATCAATGATAATTTCAATCACCTTTTCTAGCATCATTATATGTCATAACAGTAGCTCATCTCATAAAACGTTTGATGATCAAGTAACAAGCTATTTGTCGTGGTTCTAAGTCTGACAGTAGAAAGGGGGTAGGTATGGAGAGGCAAGATCTCAGCTATGGTGAAGGTGTACACACGAGGTTTTACGAGTTCAGGCCCTTCACGGTGGAAGTAACAGCCCTAGTCCTCGGTGCCCTGAGTCGGTTGATTGGATTATGTTTGTGATATTACAGGGGGTGCGAACCCTTGTGCCAGAGGAGGAGGGTGGCTTATATAGAGTTCGCCAGGACCTCTCCCGCCCTCCATTACAAAGGAGTAAATGTACATAAAGTGCTGGCATTACTGGTAATGCCAGCCTTAAGTGTTATTAATGGCCTTAAAGACTATGGAGTGAATGTGTGTCTGTTATACGCTGGATGACTTCTGGTCTTCGGGAGGTCGAGTGATTCTCTTGTTAGTCGAGTGACAGTAGGTAGGGAAACTCCCGAGTGACATGATGTCGAGTGGATTGCACTTGACACCTTTGACCGGGGGTCTCACGGAGTCTCTTGACCTTCTTGCCTTCTTGGGTAGTGACCTTGGGTAGGACGTATAGGTCAGGCCTATGACCCTACCCCAGGTCTGTATCCTCATCAGTAGCCCCCGAATGGATTAAGGTATGAGTGAAAAGTAGGTTGAATTGAATCCGTTCCGAGCTGCGTGTCTTCACGAGTATCTTTTGCGAGACTGAACACCGGTGTCGATTCAGTCGCCTTGATCCATTCAGTGAACTGTCGATTGAATTGGTGACCTCATGTGTTGAGTGTTGTGCTAGGGCACGGGATCCCATGCGCGATTGTCTGTAGTGTATCCCAGATTTCTCGGGATACGAAATTTCGGGGAAGCGCGCGGGGTGGAGAGCGCCGAAACGAGCGGGCCGGATAAGTAGCGATGCCTGGATTACCGTACCACTTTTTTCACCACATACGCTATGCGCAACTGTTCCTGGATTTGATGAGATTGCCTGGTCCCACGCGTCAGTCACTCGGAGATGGCCCTTTATAAGGCGACGGGTCCGAGGTGCTGGTACTGTGCACGCCTGTTCCTTCTTCTTTCTCCTCTACTTCTCCACCGCGCCCAGCTCTTCCGCTCTCAACGCCGCTGCTCTCCAGCAATGGTGAAGGACAAGACGGTCGTTCTAGTGTGCGCTAAGAAGGCGACGGGGGCGGCGAAGGGCAAGAAGCAGACCCGCGGGTCGTCGTCACGTGCGGGGTTGCCGCCGGGCTGGATCCAGGGCGATTGGATCCGGTCTTCGATCCGGCAGGAGGATCTAGCTGAACTGGAGGAGTTCGGATTGATCGCCAAGGGAGCGGCGAGGTTGCCGAAGGGGGAGATGGAGCCGCAACCTCAACTGGGTGAGTGCGTTCTGCTCGCCACCCATGTCGATCGGTGTTTCTCGCTTCCTCCGCATCCTTTCTTCCGGGGATTCTTGAACTTCTTTGGCGCTCAGCTACACCACTTTTCTCCCAACACCATCACATATTTAGCTGCATTTGTATCGATGTGCGAGAACTTCTTAGGATGTCGACCGCACTGGGGTCTTTTCAAACACATCTTCACCATTCGTTCCCAGTTGGTAAAAAAGGCGAAGTCGAGTGACTCAAAAACCCACGTCATCCAAATGTGTAGGGGTTTAGGTATCCAAAAGAGGAATAGGACTGCCTTTCCCACCATGACTCTCCCTGAATCTGTTAGAGGTTGGCAGTCAACCTGGTTCTACTGCCAGGACATCGCAGCTCCGGGACAGTCGACTGGTCTTCCTTCCTTCTCGTTTGACCGTGTTCAGACTCCTGCCCCACTGAAAGTAACCACAAATGAGACCATGGAGACGAGGATGTTGGTGGATGGTGTGGTCCAACTCATCAATGATGGTGTTACTGGCATGGACTTGTTGGAAGTGTTCCTTAGTCATCGCATTCAACCTCTCCAAGCCCGCGATCACCCGATGTGGTTGTATTCTGGACCAGATGACACTACTCAGGTCCATCCAAAAGAAGTGTCGTATGAAACCGTAGCTTTGTGGCTGAGGGGCATCACAGGCAACCAGGACAACCCCAGAGGATCTAGGAGAGTGGTTCCCTTCAGTGGCGGAAACCCACCCGACAAGGTATACTTCTTTGTTCCGACTGCTTCCCGCTCATGCTCCAACTGTACTTGATGTTGACTGACTCTCGTTCGACCGATTTGTTCTGCAGGTATTCACTGAGATGCATTCGATTCCCAACGGTGAACAAGCCTTAGAGCAGAACCAGGAGGGGGAGGACAGTGCCGAGGAGAGTGGTGAGTGGGAGTCTCCAGGAGAAGATGAGGAGGAGGAGAGTGAGGAGTCGGACGAGGAGGAAGAAGTCGAGTCGCCACCACGCTCCGAACGTCGATCCAAACATCAGCAAGATCCGGCTGGCGGGCGCGGGAAAAGCGTGGGTCCGAGTGCCAATACTCAGAAGTGCACTCGGACGTCGACTCCGGAGCCGAAGGAGAAGGTGGCCAAGCAGCCTAAAGTTGCTCCTCCCAAGGCCTGGAAGACATTGCCACGAATCAAGATGGACGTCCCCGTTGCCTCAGGGTGAGTATCTCGCTTGTGTTGTCGTAGGTCGACTAAAGATTTTCTTGATCTGACCGACCAATTCATGTGTCCTTCTAGCCCCACCTCTGCTGCCACTGACATGGACATTGACAAGGCACCAGGAGACGAAGAGGCCACCTCACGAGCTGGTATGTTCGTTCAGCCAAGTTCTGTTTAATCGAGTGGGTGGTCAATCGACTGAAAATTTGATACTTCTCTCTTTATGTAGCTCCGCAAGATATCGTTGTGCTTCCTGATGACGAAGAAGAAGAAGTGCCTCTACAGGAGAGGAGGAAGAAGAGTGGAGGCTCAGGCAGGAGGAAGCTTTAAGTCCAAGTCCCTCAGTCGACACCGGCGCCTGAGGCGATAGTCGAGCGTTCCGAAGGGCCGGTTCGGACCAACATCACATTCGCTAACCTGCCGACGACTGATCGTCCGTCGGGTCAACTACACAAACACTTGCTGCACCAGTGTGACCCCACTCGTCCGACCCGGTAACTACTTCGACCATTCAGGAGCCATCCCTCTTTTCTACATATCATACTCCAGACGACTCGCCGGGCACCGCTAGGGAAGCTCTTCACCAAGTGAATCTTGTCATGGAGCAGGTGAAAGTGATGCATGAAGCTAGTCAGGTAGCTTACAACGCCAGCACTACCCTTCAGACCAATGTTTAGGTTAGCGAAATTCCAACTAAACTTTTGAGTGTTGCTTTATATCTGATCACCCACTGGGTGTTCCTTCGTATAGAACTCGGGAAATCTTCAATTCTGCACTGTTCAAATCAGTGGGGGCACGCCGAGTGCACCCACTGGGTGTAGTCCCCGAGACCACGGTCGGCTGCTGGCAGTCGACTGAGGTCTAATGATGTATCTCTCTCTCTTTTTCTGAAGTCATGCCGGGCAACTCTCGCTGAGTATTGATCTAATCCAGTGGGGGCACGCTAGGTGCACCCACTGGGTGTAGTCCCTGAGACTACTGTTGAATATTTGATTCGGCAGTGGTCTTAGAGTAATTCTTCTCCTTCACTGTCACTTATAACTGTCGACTGACATGTCTATCTTTCTGGCTGCAGAGGTCTTGTGATCTTGGAGCTCGGCTCACCGAATTAAAGAAGAAGCATATCAGCGTTGAACTTGACCCCGAACTTGCAAAGAAGAATATGAAGACTGCTCAAGAAGAAACGACCATCATGGGAGGTAATCACTCGACCATTTTATGTGTTTTGTAGCTTCACACTTCGCACTGGATTTTATTTCAGTCTCTTTGAACCAAGTGATTTCACACAAGCAGATGTGCGTAGTGAAAATCGCCAACTTCAGTCTCGTCTAAAGAGTGTTGTTTCTTTAGAGAGGATGAAGGAGGCTTTGGAGCATAAGGATCTGGATCTGGAAGCTACTCAGAAGGAAGCACGCGATAAGACGAAGCTTGCGGACCAGAAGCTGGCTTCAGTCAGCAAATTGGAGGAGGAGAACGCGAAGCTGAAGACTGCCATCTCGGACGCTAATAGAGAAGTCGAGCAGCTGAAGAAGGACAAGGAGAATCTGACCACTAAAGTCAGCGGCCTCAAGACCAAGATAGACAAGCTAGAGTCCTATCTAGAGCAACTCACTGCCAAACTTGTTCTGAAGCTTGAAGGTATGATCAGTCGACTGCAATTAATTTTTTGCTGACTAAACTTTGTTGTCATGGCGTCGACTCATCACTTTTTTCAATGGGACAGAACTGTGTCAGGACTTTGAGGTTGAAACTGGGCGGGTTGAGACGGGTCTCGACCCCATCAACTGTCCTATGAAAGATGACACTGCAATGAATCTGCTTCGGTTGGAGTCGCGCTTAGATAGTGGATGCTGAACTCTGGCCTCGGACGGAGCTGTCTCAAGACCTCGAGTCCCGGATGACTCGACTAAATCAGATTCCAGGCCGAGTGCAAGAGTGGAAGAAATCTTCAGCCCGCTGTGGTGCCGATGTCGCCTTGTCTTTGGTCCAAGTGCACTGCAAGGAGGCTAAGGAAGACAAGCTGGCAGCTCTCAAAGCAGCGAACACTAATAAGCACTCCTTCCAAGACTTCATGGACACCTTCCTCGAGGCAGCCACTCGCATCGCCGATAGTATCGACCTCGACAACTTCTGCGATTCGGCCAGTCCTTCTCCCGCAAAGTGACTGAAAAACATTATGCCTCACTTTTATTTGCTTCGGAATGCCGAGTGAGTGTAATCGTTAAAACTCCTTCGGGCCTGATGCCCGAGCACTTTATTCTGCGGTTAAGAAACTCTGGATTTATCATCTCATATATTGCGTTTGTCGGATTGTTGTCTATTTACTTGATGCAGCTTCTGGAGAAGAATAGCCAGTCGACCGATTGGGTGATCCTTGAGCAACATTGATCAGTTCATCAGCAAGGTACTTAGCAATGGTCTTGACGTCCCCGTCAACCGATTGGGTGCCCCTTGAGCAGCATTGATCAGCTCATCAACAAGGCACCCAAGAATGGTCTTGACGTTCCTGTCCACCGATTCGGCGGTCCTTGAGTAGCATGCATTGATCAGCTCATCAGCAAGGCACTCAACAATGGTCTTGACGTTCTTGTCAACCGATTGGGCGGTCCTTAAGTAGCATTGATCAGCTCATCAGCAAGGCACTCAGCAATGGTCTTTACGTTCCTGTCAACCGATTGGGTGATCCTTGAGTAGCATTGATCAGCTCATCAGCAAGGCACTCAACAATGGTCTTGACGTTCTTGTCAACCGATTGGGCGGCCCTTGAGTAGCATTGATCGGCTCATCAGCACGCACTCCACAATGGTCTTGACGTTCCTGTCAACCGATTGGGCCATGCTTGAGTAGCATTGATCAGCTCATCAGCAAGGCACTCAGCAGCAGTCTTGACCTAGGCGAGTGCTGGACTACAGTGAAGCCTCCGAGCGGGAGGATTGCTCAACACTCGATAGGATTTTTCGAACTTAGGCGAGCATTGGGCTACAACTAAGCCCCCGAGTGGGAGGATATCTCGCCACTCGGTTGGATTTTTCAAACTTAGGCGAGTGCTGGACTGTAGTGAAGCCTCCGAGCGGGAGGGTTGCTCACCACTCGGTAGGATTTTTCAAACTTAGGCGAGCGCGGGGCTGCAGCTAAGCCCCCGAGTGGCAGGATCGCTCGCCACTCGGTAGGATTTTTCAAACTTAGGCGAGTACTGGACTTCAGCCAAGCCCCCGAGTGGGAGGATCGCTCGTCACTCGGTAGGATTTTTCAAACTTAGGTGAGCACGGGGCTGTAGCTAAGCCCCCGAGTGGGAGGATCGCTCGCCACTCGGTAGGATTTTTCAAACTTAGGCGAGCGCGGGGCTGCAGCTAAGCCCCCGAGTGGGAGGATCCCTCGCCACTCGGTAGGATTTTTCAAACTTAGGCGAGCAACGGGCTGCAGCTAAGCCTCCGAGTGGGAGGCGGACTCACCACTCAGCAGGATTTCTATCACTTAGGTGAGCACTGGGCTGTAGCTAAGCCCCCGAGTGGGAGGCGGACTCACCACTCGGTAGGATTTCTATCACTTAGGCGAGCACTGAGCTGCAGCTAAGCCCCCGAGTGGGAGGCGTACTCATCACCACTCGGTAGGATTTATTTATCACTTCATCTTAGGCGAAACAGATTCGTGGCTAAGGCGATACGCACAAAAGAAATAAACAACAATCACTCAGAAGGAAGTAAATTATGTCTTTTGAAAGCCAAACTAAGAAGTATTCCTTATTACATATCATTGGTCTAGATACTTAAGAGTAAAAAGGGCAGAGCAAATCCGCATTCCAATCTCGTGGCTCATCTTTGTTATGTTCGACATTGTAGAGACGGTATGCTCCATTGTGGAGCCCCTTGGTGACGACGAAAGGGCCTTCCCAAGCAGGAGCGAGCTTGTGAGGTCTCTGCTGGTCCACTCGAAGAACTAGGTCTCCTTGAAATGCCTGACCCCTCACATTTCTAGCATGAAATCGGCGCAAGTCTTGCTGATAAATGGTCGACCGGATCAAAGCCATCTCTCTTTCTTCTTCTAGGAGATCGACTGCATCTTGCAGAGCCTGCTCCACTTCCTCTTCTGAGAAGAGCTCGACTCGAGGTGCATTGTGGAGCAAATCACTGGGGAGCACGACTTCAGCTCCGTAGACTAAGAAGAATGGAGTCCTTCCAGTCGACCGGTTAGGGGTCGTCCTCAATCCCCAAAGTACTGATGGGAGCTCGTCGACCCAAGCCCCTGCTGCATGTTCCAGGTCACGCATCAACCAAGGTTTCAATCCTTTGAGAATCAATCCATTTGCCCGCTCGGCCTGCCCATTTGACTAAGGATGAGCGACCGAAGCATAGTCGACTCTCATGCCTTGGGAGGCACAAAAGGCTTTGAATTCTTCAGAATCAAAGTTCGAGCCGTTATCCGTGATGATGCTTTGCGGGATGCCATATCTGAATATAAGTTCTCTGATGAAACTCACAGCTATGCTTGCTTCAAGGCTTTTGATGGACTTGGCTTTGATCCATTTGGTGAACTTGTCGACTGCTACCAACACATGAGTAAATCCACTCCTGCCCATTCTCAGAGGTCCCACCATATCCAGTCCCCAGACGGCGAAAGGCCAGACGAGTGGAATTGTTTTCAAAGTTGACGCAGGTTTATGAGACATGTTGGAGTAAAATTGACAGCCTTCACACTTGTCCACTATTTCCTTAGCCATCTCGTTGGCCCGCGACCAGTAAAATCCGGCTCGGTATGCTTTAGCCACGATGGTCCGAGAGGACGCGTGGTGACCACAGGTTCTCGAGTGAATATCATTGAGGATCACTCGACCTTCTTCTGGCGTGATGCACTTCTGGCAGACTCCAGTTGCACTCTCTCTGAACAACTGCCCCTTTATCACAGTAAAGGCCTTAGATCGTTGGATGATCTGTCGAGCCTCTTCTTCATCCTTCGGAAGTTCTTTCCTAAGAATGTATGCAATGTATGGCACTGTCCAGTCGGGAGTAATGACCAAAACCTCCATGATCAAGTCGACCACGGCTGGGATTTCGACTTCGGTCTGATCCGTGGCACTCTTGGGCTGTGGCGACTCCTCAGTGAAGGGATCCTCTTGATCTAAAGGTGAATGAATATGTTCCAGGAACACATTGCGGGGAATGGCCTCTCTCTTTGAACCTATCTTTGCTAACTCATGTGCAGCTTGATATTTCAATCGGGGTACATGGTGAAGCTCCAAACCTTCAGACTTCTTTTCCAGCTTTCTAACAGCATTCCAGTAGCTAGTCATGGCTGGACTTCTGACATCCCATTCCTTCATCACCTGATTAACCACCAAATCTGATTTGCTATATACCATGAGGCGACGGACGCCGAGTGATATGGCCATACCCGTATAAAAGTGCTTCATATTCCGCCTCATTATTGGAGGAATCAAAATGAATCTAGAGAACATAGTTAAGCTTGTCTCCACGGGGGGACACCAATACTACTCCAGCACCTGATCCGTTCATCATCTTGGAGCCATCGAAGAACATGGTCCAATGTTCTGAGTGAACTTGACTCGGTAGTTGTTGCTCAATCCACTCGGCAAGGAAATCCGCGATTGCTTGGGACTTGATAGCTTTCTTTGCCTCAAACTTGATGTCCAATGGAAGGAGTTCAATCGCCCATTTTGCCACTCGACCAGTTGCATCTCTGTTATTCAGAATCTCAGACAATGGTGTGTCGCTGACAACCATAATAGAGTGATCAGAGAAGTAATGTGCAACCTTCTTCATGGTCATGTATATTCCATAGACAAGCTTCTGATAATGAGGATATCGTTGCTTGGATGGAGTCAAAACTTCAGAGAGATAATAAACTGGGCATTGAACCTTGTAAGCTTTTCCTTCCTTTCTCGCTTGACCATGAGTACTGTACTGACAACTTGACCAGTGGCTGCAATGTAAAGCAGTAAAGGCTCTTTGCTGATTGGCGCAGCAAGCACTGGCTGGGTGGAAAGCAGGGCTTTGAGCTCTGCAAACGCTGATCGCTTCTTCAGTCCACTCGAACTTATCAGATTTCTTCATCAGTCGCTAAAGAGGCAAGGCCTTTTCACCGAGACGAGAAATGAATCGACTCAAGGCGGCCAAACAACCAGTTAGCTTCTGAACGTCATGCACTCGCACGGGGGGTTTCATTCGAAGAATGGTATCAACTTTTGCTGGATTGGCGTCGATCCCTCGTTCGGAAACGAGAAAACCGAGCAACTTTCCTCCTGGAACTCCGAATGTGCACTTTGACGGATTAAGCTTGATATCATATATTCTTAGCATGTCAAAGGTTTCTGTGAGATCAGTCAATAGGTCGGAACCTTTGCGAGACTTGACCATGATGTCATCCATGTACGCCTCCACATTCCGACTGATTTGGGTGAGCGGGCACTTCTGGAACATTCTCATGAACGTTGCTCAGACATTTTTAAGACCGAATGGCATGGTGACATAGCAAAAGCACCCGAATGGGGTGATGAAGGCTGTTTTTATTTCATCGGGGCCATACAGTCGGACTTGATGATACTCGGAATACGCATCTAGAAAAGACAAACACTCACACCCCGCAGTCGAGTCAACAATCTGATCGATACGGGGGAGGGGGAAGTGATCTTTCGGGCAGGCCCAATTGATATGCTTCAAATCAATGCACATACGAAGTGAATCGTCCTTCTTGGGGACCATGAAGACATTGGCAAGCCAGTCGGAGTGGTAGATTTCACGGATGAACTCTGCTGCCAATAGCCGAGCCACTTCTTCGCCGATTGCTTTTCTCTTCTGCACGGCGGACTGCCGAAGGTGCTCTTTGAAGGGTTTTACCTTGGGGTCGATGAGGGAGTCCTGGATAAGGGGGTATCCGGACAGTCGGACTATGTACAACGTCTGGACTATTGAAGCGTGAAGATACAAGACTCAAGACTTCGGCCCGTGTACGGATGGGACTTTCCTCGGCGTGGAAGGCAAGCTTGGCGATCCGGATATTATATTTCCTTCCTTGTAACCGACTCCATGTAAACCCTAGCCCTCTCCTGTGTCTATATAAACTGGAGAGGTTGGTCCTTAGAAGGCCGATCACAATTATATTCATACCATCAGAGGCTAGCTCTTAGGGTATAGCCTCTACGATCTCGTGGTAGATCTACTCTTGTACTACCCATATCATCAATATTAATCAAGCAGGAAGTAGGGTTTTACCTCCATCGAGAGGGCCCGAACCTGGGTAAACATCTGTGTCCCTTGCTTCGTGTTACCATCAGCCTTGACGCATAGATCGGGACCCCCTACCCGAGATCCACCGGTTTTGACACCGACATTGGTGCTTTCATTGAGAGTTCCTCTGTGACATCGCCGCAAGGCTCGATGACTCGTCTCGTCATCAAGGACGACATTACCTCAGAGGGGGCTCTGGCTGTAGGCCAGAAGCTCCGACTCGGCGGCTTTATCATGGCCGCCCCATCGGCGGAGGCGCCAACGATGGCCTCTCGGGTCATCAGTCATAACCTTCGCGTCAGTCCGGAACTCGCCGAACAGATGAATCCAATGGAGCTCTCCTCCCTTAATGAGCTCTTGGATCACATCGCCGCTCTGGGAGTCGCTACGAACTATGACCGGATTGGGCTTAAACCCGACTAAAGGGGCATCAGGTCCCCGCCGGCCACCCATGAGGTAGCAATAGTGGAGGAACCACGCGCGGATTGTCCCTCAACTTTGAGGACGAATTATGTTCGATTGCCGAACTCCTCGAGCCGAAAACCTGCTCAAAGGAAAACATGACCCAGGCCCCGGGCTTAGAATTGGGCATTGGGCCAAAGAAATTGGGTAATATTCCGGATTCTGAGCTGTTAAGATCGGAATCGCCCATGCCTTTGGGCGTTGAATCGGATCAAAATCCGAATTCTGCTAACAACACCTACCTAGACCTAAATTGTTTGTCCCGCATCAGGCAAGAGCCCCAGGAAATGGTACATCATTACTGGGCCAGATTCCTCCTTGCACTTAGCAAGGTCAAGGACTGCTGCGAGGAGAACTTGGTCTCACTCTTCTGCAAAAACTGCACGGACGAAGGGCTCCTCAACGCTATAAGCCGCCGTGACATAGCACGCTTCGCGGACTTGGCAATCATACTACGAAAGTACTATGCGATGGAGAGCGCTTTGAAGACCCAAACAAAATTTTGGGATAGTACCGCTCTCACCAAAACTTTTTCCCAAACTAAACGGATGAACTCTTGTAGGACGTCCGATCCAATCCCCAAGAAACCAAAGCCCACCCCAGGGCGGGATCTGTATTGGAAGAATGGCTCGACGGGCCATGTAAGCTCCACAGTACGCCGGATACAATACCAACTCATAGCCTTAGGGCATGTTGGATACTCCGGCAGGTGGCAAAAAGTGGCGATGATCTTCTTGTAAGCCATAAAGCGGAACAACATCCTGCTAGTGGACACAATACGGTACTAACAGTCTTCGAGACTTTCGCCTCGAACAACAAGCGCAAGCGAGCTCACTGGAGCTCTGCGGAAATCTGCCATGTGGCAAAGATAAACCCCTGGAATGACACTGCTATAACTTTCGATGCCAGTGATGAACCTCGATTCCAGATCGTCCGCACCGCCGCCTCGTCCTTAGCCCATCAGGACGGCTTCCGCTCACCAAAGTACTCATGGACGGCGGAAGCGGGTTAAACTTGATCTATGAAGAAACGCCAACAAAATGGAAATTGATAAAGGCCGATTGAGCAAAGCGGTACCACCTTCAGGGAATCATCCCTTACGCAGAAGCGCGCTGCGGAAAAATCACACTCGATGTGGTATTCGGCACCCCGGAGAATTATAGGTCCGAAGAAATCACATTCCAAGTGGCTCCCTTCAGCAGCGGATACCACGCCCTTCTAGGGCGGGATGCATTTACAAGCTTTAAAGCTGTACCCCATTATGGGTACATGAAGCTTAAAATGCCCGGGCCCAACGGAATCATCACTCTAGCCAGTGATCCGGACGTCGCACTTCGCGCCGAAAATAAAACCGCAGCACTAGCCCAGGAAGCATTATCTGAAGCCCTAGCAGCCGAAGAGTTAATGACACTGCGGGCCACCATGGACAGGGACGACGTGATACTCGACAAACGACCCAACTCCACCTCATTTAAACCTACAGACGAGATAGTCAAATTCCAGGTCCATACAACGGATCCCACGAAGACAGCATCCATTGGGACACAGTTGAGCCCCGTGATGGATGCCGCACTACGAGATTTCTTACGCGAGAATTGGGACATTTTCGCCTGGCACCCTTCAGATATGCCAGGCATCCCACGCCGGCTGGCTGAACATAGCCTCAATATACTAAAGGGATACAAACCGGTCAAACAGAACCTAAGGCGGTTTTCAGAAACCAAACAGCAAGCCATGGGAGAAGATCTAGCCAAGCTGCTTAAGGCCGGATTCATCAGAGATATTAAACATCCGGATTGGCTGGAAAATTTGGTAATGGTACCAAAAAAGGACAAATCTTGGCGCTTATGCGTCGACTTCAAAGACCTCAACAAGGCTTGCCCCAAGGATCCCTTTCCCCTCCCTCGCATCGATCAAATCATTGATGCCACAGCTGGACACGACTCGCTGTGTTTTCTCGATGCATACTCCGGATACCATCAAATAAAGATGGAAGAGTCTGACCAAGCTGCAATAGCTTTTATAACGCCATATGGCCCCTTTTGCTTCAACACTATGCCCTTCGGGCTCAAGAATGCCGGCGCAACCTATCAACGCATGATTCAAACATGCCTGGAAAAACAAATCGGCAAAACAGTGGAAGCATATGTGGACGACGTGGTCATAAAAACTAGACACGTCGAAACCCTAATAGATGACTTGAGGCTCACATTCGATAACCTCCGGACATACGACATCAAGTTGAATCCGGAAAAATTCATTTTCGGTGTCCCCTCGGGGAAGCTGCTGGGCTTCATTGTTTCCAATAGAGGAATCGAAGCAAATCCAGCAAAAATCCGAGCTATGTCACAGTTAGCTATACCAACAGACCTCAAGCACATTCAGAAGCTAGCTGGATGCATGGCCGCTTTGAGCCACTTTATATCCAGGCTAGGAGAAAAGGCATTGCCTCTTTACCGCCTCCTTCGGCGCATCGAACACTTTGTATGGCGGAAGCAGCCGCGGCCGGACTCGATGAGATAAAGACCTTATTGGCCAGTAATCCAGTCCTAACAGCGCTAAATATCGGCGAACCTATGCTACTATACATAGCTGTTGTTGGAAATATGCCCTAGAGGCAATAATAAATTAGTTATTATTATATTTCCTTGTTCATGATAATCATTTATTATCCATGCTATAATTGTATTGATAGGAAACTCAGATACATGTGTGGGTACATAGACAACACCATGTCCCTAGTAAGCCTCTAGTTGACTAGCTCGTTGATCAATAGATGGTTACAGTTTCCTGACCATGGACATTGGATGTCGTTGATATCGGGATCACATCATTAGGAGAATGATGTGATGGACAAGACCCAATCCTAAGCCTAGCACAAAGATCATGTAGTTCGTATGCTAAAGCTTTTCTAATGTCAAGTATCTTTTCCTTAGACCATGAGATTGTGCAACTCCCGGATACCGTAGGAATGCTTTGGGTGTACCAAACGTCACAACGTAACTAGGTGGCTATAAAGGTATACTACGGGTATCTCCGAAAGTGTCTGTTGGGTTGGCACGAATTGAGACTGGGATTTGTCACTCTGTGTGACGGAGAGGTATCTCTGGGCCCACTCGGTAGGACATCATCATAATGTGCACAATGTGACCAAGGGGTTGATCACGGGATGATGTGTTACGGAATGAGTAAAGAGACTTGCCGGTAACGAGATTGAACAAGGTATCGGGATACCGATGATCGAATCTCGGGCAAGTACAATACCGCTAGACAAAGGGAATTGAATACGGGATCGATTGAGTCCTTGACATCGTGGTTCATCCGATGAGATCATCGTGCAACATGTGGGAGCCAACATGGGTATCCAGATCCCGCTGTTGGTTATTGACCGGAGAATGTCTCGGTCATGTCTGCATGGTTCCCGAACCCGTAGGGTGTACACACTTAAGGTTCGATGACGCTAGGGTTATAGGGAATAGATATACGTGGTTACAAAATTTTGTTTGGAGTCCCGGATGAGATCCCGGACGTCACGAGGAGTTCCGAAATGGTGCGGAGGTAAAGATTTATATATGGGAAGTCCTGTTTTGGTCACCGGAAAAGTTTCGGCTGCTATCGGTAATGTACCGGGACCACCGGGAGGGTCCCGGGGATCCACCAAGTGGGGCCACCAGCCCCAGAGGGCAGAATGGGCCAAGTGTGGGAGGGGACCAGCCCCTGGTGGGCTAGTGCGCCCCCCCCCCACCAGGGCCCAAGGCGCCTAGGGGTTTGGGGAGGGGGCGCCTCCACCTTACTTGGGGGGCAAGTTTCCCCTCTCCCCCCTTGGCCGCCACCCTAGATGGGTTTTTGGGGCAGCCGCACCCCTTGTGGTGGGAACTCTAAGGGGGGCTGTAGGACCTTGAAGTATGTCTAGAGGGGGGGGGGGTGATTAGACTACTTGACCAATAAAAACTTAAAGTTTTCCCAAATTTAGAGTTCGGCTGATTTTAGCTATTTTAGGACAAGTCAAGCAATCATCACACAATTCAAGCAAGCATGCAAAGAGTATATAGGCAGCGGAAATTAAAGCATGCAACTTGCAATAAAGTAAAGGGAAGGGTTTGGAGGATTCAAACGCAATTGGAGACACGGATGTTTTTGGCGTGGTTCCGATAGGTGGTGCTATCGTACATCCACGTTGATGGAGACTTCAACCCACGAAGGGTAACGGCTGCGTGAGTCCACGGAGGGCTCCACCCACGAAGGGTCCACGAAGAAGCAACCTTGTCTATCCCACCATGGCCGTCACCCACGAAGGACTTGCCTCACTAGAGGTAGATCTTCACGAAGTAGGCGATCTCCTTGCCCTTACAAACTCCTTGGTTCAACTCCACAATCTTGTCGGAGGCTCCCAAGTGACACCTAGCCAATCTTGGAGACACCACTCTCCAAGAAGTAACAAATGGTGCGTTGATGACGAACTCCTTGCTCTTGTGCTTCAAATGATAGTCTCCCCAACACTCCACTCTCTCTCATAGGATTTGGATCTGGTGGAAAGAAGATTTGAGTGGAAAGCAACTTGGGGAAGGCTAGAGATCAAGATTCATATGGTAGGAATGGAATATCTTGGCCTCAACACATGAGTCGGTGGTTCTCTCTTAGAAATGGTAAGTTGGAAGTGTAGGTTCGTTCTGATGGCTCTCTCCACGAATGAAGAGGAGGTGGAGGGGTATATATAGCCTCCACACAAAATCTAACCGTTACACACAATTTACCAAACTCGGTGGGACCGAATCGTTAAACTCAGTCGGACCGATTTAGTAAACCTAGTGACCGTTAGTGATTTTCGTGGGATCGACATGCATCTCGGTGAGACCGATTCGGTTAGGGTTAGGGCATAACGTAATCTCGGTAAGACCGATTACACAAACTCGGTGAGACCGATTTGGTAATAAGCTTTCCAGAGAGTTGGTCAGGTAAACTCAGTGGGACCGATTTGCTCTTTTCGATGAGACCGAAATGTTACAAAAAGGAAACAGAGAGTTTACGTTGCAATCACGGTGGGACCGATCACTCACTTCGGTTAGATCGAAATGTTACGAAGGGAAACAGAGAGATTGTAACCCCATCTCGGTGAGACCGAGATCCCTATCGGTAAGATCGATTTGCTTAGGGTTTGTGGAAGTGGCTATGACTTTTGGAATCGGTGGCACCGGATAGGAAGTTTCGGTATGACCGATTTTGGCTTTGGGTATAGGTCATTTGTGGATGTGGGAAAGTAGTTGAGGGTTTTGGAGCATATCACTAAGCACATGAAGCAAGAGGCTCATTAAGCAACACATCATCCCTCCTTGATAGTATTGGCTTTTCCTATAGACTCAATGTGATCTTGGATCACTAAAATATAGAATAAAGAGTCTTGAGCCAATCCTTTGTCCTTAGTATTTTGAGGGATCCACTTTCATCATCCATGCCATGCCATTCATTGAGCTTTCCTGAAATAATAGTCTTGGAATAGCATTAGCTCAATGAGCTATATGTTGTTATGAATTACCAAAACCACCTAGGGATAGTTGCACTTTCAATCTCCCCCTTTTTGGTAATTTATGACAACATATAGATCAAAGCTTCGACAAATGATATTAAAATTTAATAACATCGTCGCTTTGAGCAGTATGTGATAAGCAAGAGCTCCCCCTAAATTTGTGCATAGTTTTAGATTTGCTTTGGACTGCAAATGCACAATGAATTAGGCTCATGGGTTACTCTTCCATGTCACATACATCTTGGTGGAGCGCTCAAAATAATAAACAATGAATACATGCACTCATCACCAAGCATAGTGAGTGATCACATAAGATAGATAGATAATATCAAGCATGCATAAGTGTAGCTTATGATCAAACACATGATCATCAATGTCTCACAGGCATAGTATCTCAACCAAATGCAAACAAAGTTTGAGAAACCACCAAATAAAGCAAGAGAGACCAAAAGCAACACTCTCTCTCTCTCGAAGCCTATGATCTATACATTTTTCTCCCCCTTTGGCAACAAGTTACCGAAAAGTTCATAGAAAATGCATAGTGCTAGATCGACTCTCGTGCTTGATCTTCGGTGGTGGTGTCCCGATAGCTCCTTGGACGAAGGCTTCAGCTTGAAGTAGAGGGTGCCGGAGTGGATGCCGGAGCTGGTTGCACCGAACTGTAGGTGCAGAGGCTGGTGCCGAAGTTGTCGCTAGTGTCTGCCACTGCACTGCAATCGCCCTCTGGGCTCTGGGCACTCTGCAAACACATTGGTGGTAGTCTTGCCCTTCCTCTCCTGCATGTCATCCTCGCAGCTGCTCTACAACCGATCAATCTCGCCATTTTGACATCTCGATCATAGAATTTTTGTTCCATGATTCTTTCCAGGCTCTCCTGGTTTTGAGTTAGGGTGGCCAACCCCTTCTCAATCCTCAAAGTTGATGCTATCAAGTAACCAAGCTGCTCCTGTTTGGTTTTCAAGAAATACTCAGATGCCTCCTCTTGAGTTGGCATCTTGGCAGCCTTCTCCTTCTTTGCCTTCTCCTTCTTCTCCTGAGCTTGAACAGATTGTGGACCATCTTCATTCATGAAAACCTCATTGTCCTCAAAGTCTGGATAAATAGGAAAATGTTCCTTATCCAACTGATATTTTCCTGTGCCCATCTTTGAGTTGATCAATTCTTGAATCTGAGGTGCATATCCACAGCTCCTCTTTTGATCTACTGCAGTCCTCTTGATTGTTTCAACTATGAGCCTCATGACTTTGAACTTCTGGGGCACATCAAACACATGCAACATGTTGATGGCATGCCCTCTGATCATGTTATGGTCACCTGACTTGGGCAACAGAGTGTGCCTTAGAATCCAATTTATGGTTGGCAACCCTGGCAGCAGAAAGTGAACTGATCCAAACTTATGAGTCTCTACAGCCTTGTCTGGAATTTCCTTTTACATGTGAGCCATTGAATTGTGACCCAACTTCTTCTTTGCATAAATGTCCAGGTCATCTTCTTCTTCCTTGGGGGCATTTATGAGACTTTCCCATTCTTCAACAGTGGATTGGTACCTTGTACCTTCAGACATCCAAACAATTCTACCATCTGGATAGAAATGTGCTGTGGAGTAGAACTGCATGATAAGCTCATCATTCCAGTTGGTGAACTTCTGTCCAACAAAATCTGCAACTCCACAAGCAACAAAGCTGTCTTCTACTCCAGGGTAGTGCTGCTCATTTTCCCTGATGAATTTCCAGTCAACCCACCTCATATCACAGACTATGGGCTTCTTGTCCAACAGAATGTTCTCATAAAAGTCCTGTTGTTCCTTTGTATGGAACCTGTAATCAACATCAGTTCTTCTTCTTGAAGCATATGGATCTTGCATCCTCCACAGTCTCAGCCCTGAATCCTTCCTGATTCTCATGTCCTCAGCCACAGGATGGGCATCATTGTGGTCTGGTATCTTGGGCTTGAGCTTTCTAAGGACTTGTCCTTCCTCATCCTCTTCTTCAGCAACATTTGGCACTGGGGCCTTGTTCTTCTCAGCAGCTGGAATACTCCTAATATTCCTCTTTGGAACTTGCTTTGCCTTGGAGGCAGCTTTGGGTGCTTCCTTGGGCTTGGATGTTGCAGCCCCTGATCTGATTGCATCTCCCATAAGCTTAGCTGCCTTAAGTGCTGGAGCAGCATCCTCTTCCTCTTCTTCAGAATCCCTTCTCATTGAGGGCTTTCCAAGGACCTTGGCAGTTGTGGTTCTTGCTCTCTTCTTTTTCTTGTCCTGATCACCATCATCCTCTGATTCAATTGTGAACTTCATAGTTGCACCAGTTGGAACTTTCTGAGGTTTGGATGATGTATCTTTCCTTGCAGGTAACTCTCTGGGTTGAGCTTGAGCTGGCACTTGAGTGGACTCCCTCGCCTTAGGCATTGGAGTTCTCTTGGCAGGAACTTTCCTCTTCAGACCTGGTTTTGTGCTCTGAGCAGAGCCATATTCTTTCTTGAACACCACTTTCTTGGAAGTGGCCTCATCTTCCTCAGCATTGTAATCTTCATCCTCAGAATCTAAAGTTCTTTTCCTCCTTTGCCTAGTAGCAGCCTTAGGCAAATTGCTAGGAGTACTTCTGCTCCCATCATCTGAAGTTGAGGGACTAGTGCCCTCACTCAAGTCCATGTGCTCTTCTGACCTGTTCTGGCTCTCACTTTGATCAGACATACTACAAAAGCTGACTGCTGACCCTGTGAAGAGTTATAGATGAGATAGAAAAGATGAGCATCACAAAATGTAGAGATTTTTGCAAAAGAATGATTCAAAAGTTCCGTTTTAGTTTTCCACAGAAAGCATTTCGGATCAACTGATTTTCAAACTCGGTGATACCGAAGCAGTTTGGAGCCTAAACTGATGATCTCGGTTGGACCGAGTTTCAGTTCGGTGGCACCGAGACTGCTAGGGTTTCATAGAATCCTCAAATCGGTCGCACCGATTAGTAATTCTCGGTCAGACCGAGAGTCACTAGTGCAATGGCATAAGCCAAATCGGTGAGACCGAGTTTTTCAACTCGGTGGGTCCAAGATGGTTTCGGCGGAAACCTAACCCTAAAAATTTGAATCGCATCTAATCTAAGGACTATTTTGGCTCGATAGAAGAATCTCAATCGTGTCAAGAATCAATATGAAAACAATGTGCTAGGAATCAGACGTGGATAGCACAAATATCAAGTCATACCCTAACTTGGCGGTGGACTTGCTACAGCGGCAACGGCGGGGACAAATTCCGTTGACGGCGGCGAAGACTAGTGACAGGAGGCTGTTGACGACGAGGAGACGATCAGGAGACCACGATGGCAGAGCGAACTGTTGTGCGGGCGAAGGGTTTTGGAGAAATTTCCAAACTTTTGCCCGTGGCTATATATAGCCCGACCCTGTCGATGTGACCGAGTGGAACAACTCGGTGGCACCGAGCTGCATAACTGTGTTCAGTTACAACAAATCGGTGAGACCGAAAAGTTCAAATCGGTTGCACCGAGATTGAAAACTCAGATCAACTTGGTGATCTCAGTAGGACCGAAATGGAGGAATCGGTCTAACCGAGAATCACAAAGAGGTTTTGGAAGTTTAAGTCTATGACGAATCGGGGACTCCGAGTGCTCCTCACACAGAGTGGTTCGAATCTGACTTGATCAAATTTTGTGATGTAGCATGAATAGAGTTTGAGATGAGAAAAGCATAGATAGCTAAAGAAGGTTCTTAGGCATTCTTGTCCATCCACTTGGCAAAAAGAAAAGAACCCAAACAATCAAAACAACAAGTGGATGTCCTTGAATGAGTAAAATATGCACCAACATGCTCACACAATAAGATAGCAAATGAAATATGTGGCAAATCATGCACAACCAATTCTAGCATCTATCAAGCAATTAGCGATGACCAGGTCATCTATATATGAGTATATTGACTTAGGAGTCAAATGAGAACATTTGATCATAGGTCATACTCATCGTTTAAGCTCAAGTGGGGTTACCACTTTTACATAATGCATTGATGTGTTCACACCATTAGAGTTGCTTTGACTCAATTCTTAGAGTTAAGCTCCCCCTAGATGTGAGATCCCCCCTTTGAGGGATGAACTAACCTTGGGTTTTGTCGATGATGACTTCATGTAGGTGTTGAATATGTAGATGCTCAATGTTGATGTAGATCATTTGGAGCAATCCTTTGGAGTGAGTTGCACTTTCAACTTACCTACATGGGTTAGTCCCACAAGGAACAAACAAGAATATCCATAGACATAGAGTGATGCACTCGCAAGATGATGTCCATGAATTCATTAGGTTACCTTGTCCCTTGCCTTACCAACATGAGGGTTTGTGACTCCTTGAACTAGTGCAAGATGTGGAAGTTGATTGCACTTGTTCTTGCCAAAATGATATGAGTGAAGAATGTTGGCGGAGTCACCCTCAAGAACTCTCTAGTTCTTCTTCTTCGGGATCCACATCATCTTGATGGGAATCCCTGGAGTTGTAGTTGTACTTGATGAAGTAGAACTTGACGTAGTCTTGGGGACCCACTTGAACGTGGCTTTAGGTGCTTCTTCAAATGCATCAATCTCTTCTTGAAGCTTGTCCTTGCCTTTGTTCTTGTGGTCTTGTGGTGGAAGATCATCTTGAGCTTGTGTTCCCTTGAAGGAAGTAGGATCATACTTCTCTTGTTGAGGAACAAACTTCGTCTTGGAGTATTGATCTTCTTCCCACTCAACTCCATTGGCATTGAACTTTTGTTCAAAACCAACACCTTGATTCTTCCGGTGCCTTCCTTGCTTGCGTGCATAATTTCCTCGAATTTCTTACTCCCGCAAGGCTCTTGTAAACACCCTTCTCTATAATTCCCTTCAATAAGCTATTTTCTTGCTCAAGTGTAACTTGGCTAAGAGAATCATTAGTGGAATCAAGAGAACTACTAGAAGCAACAATATTGGATTTGACATTATTATTGTTACTACTACAGGAAATATCTTTCTTGTACTTGTTACTAGACTTGACTTGAGGCATGTAAGTAGATAAGAGTAAACGCTTGGCAATGTAAGAAGAACTTTTCTTGCGAAGATCATCATTGATTGCTTTTAAGAACTCATGCTCTTGCTCAAGATTGAGCTTTTCAAAGCGTAACTTCTCATGAGCCCTTAAAAGTTCTCGATGATCTTTGTAGATAGTTTCATGAGCTAACTTAAGAGAGTTTAGTTCTTTAGTTAGAAGCTCAATCTTCTCCTTATCATTGTCATTCGTTTTATCTTGTTTAGCATGATTAATTGACGTTTCATCATAGTATTCATCACTAGAGTTGTCAACAAGTAAATCATGATCCACAAGCAAGTCATCTTCATCACTATTGAAATCAACATATCGGGATGTGTTACCTTTGGACCTTTGGCCATGAAGCATCTTCCAACACCTTCATTTGATGAGTCAAATATGTCGTAGGAGTTGGTTGACACAAGTGCTAGACCGGCAACACCTTCATCTTGAGTATATTCGGAGTCGGAGTGATAGCTTCTCTCGGAGTGATTGTCGGAGTCGGAGCCGGATACCCATTCACCAACATGAGCTTGATGTCTTCGTTTTGTGTAGCTCCTTGATGACTTTTCCTTCCTTTTCGAATCCTTGCTTCTCCGTGAGGGTCTTTGTTCATAACGATCATCTCTACTCCTCCTCTCTCTTGGTGGTGATTCTTCTCTTTTGCTCCTTCTTCTTGGAGAATCTTCTCTTCTTTTGTAGGGTGTCGTACACTCATTGGAGTAGTGTCCGGGTCTCCCACAATTATAGAAATTGCGCTCTCGACTAGAAGATCTCTTGTCATTGTATGACCTTGATTTGGAGCTTCTTTCTTTGCTTCTACTCTTGTAGAATTTGTTGAAGTTCTTCACCATGAAGCTCAATTCTTCATTGAAGGTTTGTTTCTCACTTTATGATGTGGGGGCTTCACTTGAGGCTTTGTAAGCACCACTTGACTTGTTGTGAAGTTCCTCCTTATCGTTGAGTGACATCTCATGAGCAACAATTCTTCCAATGATTTCCGTTGGCTTGAGATCTTTGTAGTTTGGCATCATTTGAATCAATGTGCACACGGTATCATACTTTGCATCCAATGCTCTTAAGATCTTCCTGATGATGAATTTGTCGGTCATCTCTTCACTCCCTAAGCCGGCAATCTCATTTGTGATAAGAGCAAGCCTAGAGTACATTTCAGCGACACCTTCACCATCCTTCATTTTGAACTTGTCAAGTTGACTCTGGAGCACATCCAACTTGGATTCCTTGACGGACTCGGTACCTTCATGCATATCAATCTAAGTATCCCAAATTTCCTTTGCATTCTCAAGATGGCTGATTTTGTTGAATTCTTCGGGGCACAATCCGTTGAAGATGATATCACAAGCTGGAGCGTTCTATTGCAGCATCTTCAATTCTTCCGCATTAGCTTCATGGTTCGGTTCTCTCCCATCAAAAAATTCACCTTGCAAGCCAATACAAATAATTGCCCAAATGGCGGGGTTATGTCCAAGAATATGCATTTTCATCTTATGCTTCCAACTAGCAAAGTTAGTACCATAAAAGTAAGGACCTCTACGGTGATAATTTCCCTCGCTAGACGCCATACTCTCCTAGGTTGTGAAACCAAGGCTATGACCACCAAAAGCTATGGAAATCAAAGCAAATGGAGACCAAAGCTCTGATACCACTTGTAGGACCTTGAAGTATGTCTAGAGGGGGGTGATTAGACTACTTGACCAATAAAAACTTAACCTTTTCCCAATTTTAGAGTTTGGCAGATTTTAGCTATTTTAGGACAAGTCAAGCAATCATCACACAATTCAAGCAAGCATGCAAAGGGTATATAGGCAGCGGAAATTAAAGCATGCAACTTGCAAGAAAGTAAACGGAAGGGTTTGGAGGATTCAAACGCAATTGGAGACACGGATGTTTTTGGCGTGGTTCCGATAGGTGGTGCTATCGTACATCCACGTTGATGGAGACTTCAACCCACGAAGGGTAACGGCTGCGCGAGTCCACGGAGGGCTCCACCCACGAAGGGTCCACGAAGAAGCAACCTTGTCTATCCCACCATGGCAATCGCCCACGAAGGACTTGCCTCACTAGCGGTAGATCTTCACAAAGTAGGCGATCTCCTTGCCCTTACAAACTCCTTGGTTCAACTCCACAATCTTGTCGGAGGCTCCCAAGTGACACCTAGCCAATCTAGGAGACAGCACTCTCCAAGAAGTAACAAATGGTGTGTTGATGATGAACTCCTTGCTCTTGTGCTTCAAATGATAGTCTCCCCAACACTCCACTCTCTCTCATAGGATTTGGATCTGGTGGAAAGAAGATTTGAGTGGAAAGCAACTTGGGGAAGGCTAGAGATCAAGATTCATATGGTAGGAATGGAATATCTTGGCCTCAACACATGAGTAGGTGGTTCTCTCTTAGAAATGGTAAGTTGGAAGTGTAGGTTCGTTCTGATGGCTCTCTCCACGAATGAAGAGGAGGTGGAGGGGTATATATAGCCTCCATACAAAATCTAACCATTACACACAATTTACCAAACTCGGTGGGACCGAATCGTTAAACTCGGTCGGACCGATTTAGTAAACCTAGTGACCGTTGGTGATTTTCAGTGGGAGTGACATGCATCTCGGTGAGACGATTCGGTTAGGGTTAGGGCATAACGTAATCTCGGTAAGACCGATTACACAAACTCGGTGAGACCGATTTGGTAATAAGCTTTCCAGAGAGTTGGTCAGGTAAACTCGGTGGGACCGATTTGCTCTTTTCGGTGAGACTGAAATGTTACAAAAAGGAAACAGAGAGTTTACATTGCAATCTCGGTGGGACCGATCGCTCACTTTGGTTAGAACGGAATGTTACAAAGGGAAACAGAGAGATTGCAACCCCATCTCGGTGAGACCGAGATCCCTATCGGTAAGACCGATTTGCTTAGAGTTTGTGGCAGTGGCTATGACTTTTGGAATCGGTGACGCCGGATAGGAAGTTTCGGTGTGACCGATTTTGGCTTTGGGTATAGGTCATTTGTGGATGTGGGAAAGTAGTTGAGGGTTTTGGAGCATATCACTAAGCACATGAAGCAAGAGGCTCATTAAGCAACACCTCATCCCTCCTTGATAGTATTGGCTTTTCCTATAGACTCAATGTGATCTTGGATCACTAAAATATAGAATGAAGAGTCTTGAGCCAATCCTTTGTCCTTAGTATTTTGTGGGATCCACTTTCATCATCGATGCCATGCCATTCATTGAGGTTTCCTGAAATAATAGTCTTGGAATAGCATTAGCTCAAATGGCTATATGTTCTTATGAATTACCAAAACCACCTAGGGATAGTTGCACTTTCAGGGGCGCAGCCCCCTCCCTCTACCCTATATATACTTGAGGTTTTGGGGCTGCCATACATAAGAGTTTCCACCTCTCCCTGGCGCAGCCCTACCTCTCTCCCTCCTCGTCTCCCGCGGTGCTTGGCGAAGCCCTGCAGGATTGCCACGCTCCTCCACCACCACCATGCCATCGTGCTGCTGGTGGACGGAGTATTCACCAAACTCTCCCTCTCACCTTGCTAGATCAAGGCATGGGAGACGTCACCGGGCTGCATGTGTGTTGAACGCGGAGGTGCCGTCCGTTCGGCACTAGGATCATCGGTGATTTCGATCACGACGAGTATGACGCCATCAACCCCGTTCACTTGAATGCTTCCGCTTAGCGATCTAGAAGGGTATGTAGATGCACTCTCCTTCCCCTCGTTGCTAGATTACTCCATAGATTTATCTTGGTGTTGCGTAGAAAATTTTGAATTTCTGCTACGTTACCCAACAGCTGCAACACATCAAGTGGTAAGCGCAGTGCTCGTCGTCGAATGAGAGGTAGACGGATACAAATTCCCGCTTCAAAAGCCGGTTTATTATGTATCCACGGTCCTCACCGCATGCAAATCCCAATACCCGCACTATCAGAAAATAGCATACGCGGTCTTCATGGCATCCCGGAAGCTAAGACACTAATGTCAAGAGTGTTCAATTACCGTGGCCTCCGAAGTACCACTCAATGACATAATTAATAACCGCGACGCTACGGGCCGGATTGCTAAATGGGCTATCGAGCTCCTGCCATTCGACATAATATACAAACCACGGCGAGCCATCAAGTCGCAAGTACTGGCTGACTTTGTTGCCGAATGGACAGAAGCCGAACTCCCTAAAGAGTACGGCGCATACTCTAACTGGATCATGCACTTTGACGGCTCCAAAATGCTGGCCAGACTGGGAGCACGGGTAGTCCTGACGTCTCCCACTAGGGACATGGTCCTATACGTCCTACAGATATTATACACAGACTCCAACAATGCAGCCGAATACGAGGCTCTGTTGCATGGCCTTCGGATGGCAGTCTCTATGGGCATCCAACGCCTGGAAGTGCGCAGGGATTCGAACCTCGCAATATCACAAATAAATGGAGACTTTGATGCCAAGGATCCGAAAATGGCGGCCTATCGTAATGCCGCCCTCAAAATGTCACTCGGTTCGAGGGGCTCAATTCCACCATGTGGCTCGAGAAAACAACCAAGCGGCGGACGCCCTCGCCAAGATCGGCGCTTAAACGCCACCTGTCCCCCAATATATTCTCGAAAGGCTGTTCAAGCCATCCATAGTATGGGAAGGGGAGTCCGGCAATACCAGCACGGATCCGAATACACCCCCAGACTCCGAACCATCACACACAATCGGAGGCTCTGCCACCGAAATAACTTCTTCGGCCCACGAGGTCATGGCCATAATCGCCCCATGGAACGAGCCTTTCTTGGCCTACCTAAATAGGCAGGAGCTCCCCAAAGACCAAAATGAAGCCTGCTGCATAGTTCGGCGCTCTAAAGCTTACAAAGTCCACGAAGGGGAACTCTACAAGAAAAGTGCGACCGAGTGCTCCAAAGGTGCATCTGCAAAGAGGAAGGGCGGCAACTCCTGACTGAAATCCATGCCGGACTGGGCGGACACCATGCTGCAGCTCGAGTGCTAGTCAGCAAAGCCTTCTGTACAGGTTTCTATTGGCCGACGGCCCGAGCAGACGCGCAGGACCTTGTCCAACGTTGCGTTGGCTGCCAGCTTTTCGCCAATCAGAGTCATATGCCCCCTACCACTCTCCAAGCAATCCCCATAACTTGGCCCTTCACGGTCTGGGGCTGGATATGGTCGGACCTCTTAAAGGGGGAAGCCATAAGAAAAATACTTATTGGTCATGGTGGACAAATTCACCAAATGGATCAAAGCCAAACCAGTTAACCGATATGGTGTCCCCCACAGCATCATCACTGATAATGGCTCAAAATTCACAGCCGATGAAGTGAAAACTTGGTGCTGCAAAATGGGCATTAAGCTCGACTATGCTTCTGTCTACCATCCTCAAACAAACGGCCAGGTCGAACAGTCAAACGATCTCATTATGAGCGGCATCAAACCCAGACTAGTGCGATCTTTAACAGAATCAGATACACACTGGGTAGAGGAACTCGACTCCGTGCTCTGGGGGCTGTGGACCACACCGAATCAAACCACCGGATACACACCATTTTTTATGGTGTACATCACGGAAGCATTACTACCATGCGACATAATACATGATTCGCCACACGTACACATGTACGAAGAGAAGGAAGCCGAGTTAGATCGGCAGGATGACTTGGATGCCTTGGAGGAGGAGCGCGATGTTGCAAAAGCCCGTTCCGCATTCTATCAGCAGCAGGCTCGGCGATATCAAAGCCGAGAAGTGCGGGCGAAAACCTACAATATTGGCGAGCTCGTTCTATGCCTACCGGAGAAGAAGAAGGACAAATTCAAACCCAGATGGGAAGCCCCCTTTGTCATCGACAAAGTTCTCACCGGAGGAGCGTACCGCCTACGTAACGCATCTAATAACAGACTCGAGCCGAACCCATGGAACGCGGCTAGACTCCGGAGATTCTATGCCTAACGCCGAACGCAGTGTTCATCTCCTCACCCCTCCTTTTTAATTATGCTCCACCTCTGTTCCTCCCCTTTCTCGACCCTCTTTCCTATCCCACAAGGTGTTTAATACAATGCGGATTTCCGGATCATCCAGGCCGTACCATGTGTGCAAGCTGTATCTAGGGGCTTCCTATTCGGAAGCTAGACATAATTACTTTAATGGCTTTTTGCCCATCACATATGCGTTCTTTTTCCATATGTGCCTTTTCTTCACCATTATATGCATCAATATGACTTAAGATGTGGCCAAGCTGGGTTGCCTGGCTCTTGTGTTTATGCCCTACATTCCCGTTAATTCGGCTAGGGCATAAGGGGAGCACCTGTGCGATTGTTGCTGCCGGTTGAGCCGGATATGTACCTCAGACTGGGTGAAGCCGAAAGCTAGTTTCCTTAAGAGAATATTCGATCGGTGAACAAAGGATGTATTCGTTGGTTACAACAAGGAACCCCAGAAGCTTTGTATCCTGCGCCATCGCGTGCAGTCCGGACATGTGCATTAACACATGGATACCGAGGGAAAGGAACCCCTAACGGAACTATTCTCCCTGGAAGATGTTTCTTGCTATCCATGCAATATAACATAATTAGTTGGGTACTTGTCTGTTCAAGCACCTATGACCCCTACGCCTGGTCTCCACACATACCCCGGGTTTTATATAACCGAGCGGGTATTCGGACACACCCCGGACTATAGGATCCGGGGCTGAAGCGAAAATGTCCACCATGACAAATGATTTCAGTCCGGCTAGAGGCTACTTATGCCAATTAAATTACACAGTCACTAATACTAATTCTATTCCTCCTCTATACCATCTAACAGTCTATCTAGCCTACAATCCTGCTGAGAATACTTAGTGGCTAACGCCACCTGGTCATATACCAGGCTCACGGGAATTTCTTGCCCATCGGGCCCCGCCGGTCCCACTTCGGCCATATGGTTCGGGTCCAGCTTGGTGTAGCACATCTTCAGCATTGCCCAGGCTTCTCTTGCTCCTTGCCGGCAGGCTGATATCTTCCACAGACGGAAGCGCTGCCGGGCTCCTTGAAGCAGGTCCGCAAGCTCCACCATGCCATTCTGCAGAAGGCTTGATGGCCACAGGGCCTGAGCAACGCCATGCATCACCTGCCGAGCACGTTCGTGCATCTGCGACAGTTCTTGCAGCAAATCACCTGCAGATGAGGGCATCTCCTCTTCAGGGCGACCCGTTAACATTCCTGCAAGGAAAAATCTTTTTAATAAACTTCCTCGCTGAACTATCAAACAGTTCGCTTGAGCTCTTACCATAAATGCCGCGTCGAAGCTTTTTGTTCTCCTTCACGGAGGCCGCCAGTTGAGTGCGGACGTCCTTTAATTCCACGTCCAGACGAATACTGGCATCATGAAGCTTGTTCTTCTCGTGCATCACCTGCATAAGGATGCGCTCGCCGACCTTTAGTTGCCGTTGGAGATGCGAGTCGTCACCCACTGCGCCCTCCGGATTCACCCCGGGATTGTCTGCAGAATTTACTGTTAGACTAACCGCACCAGCCATTTATTAACTAGTACATCTGTGTATAATGGAGACAAATATTACCAGCGGGGGCCTTTCGGGATTCCTCCAACTTGGATACTGCATCAGATAATTGGGCCTTGCATGCCTCCAGCTCTCGTGCCAATTGTTCATTCTTTTCCACAAGGACCTGCGGATATATTGATCCTTCAAACAGTTGTCCCAACTATTCTAAGTCTCAGGGGCTACTGCTAGGCATACTTATTAAAATTTCTTACCCGTATGTCTTTGGTATACTGGCTATTCGCTTGGGCAAGCCCGCCTCGAGCGGCTCGGACATATGCGTCCACCGAATTGAAGGCGTTAAAAGCCTCTTCAGAAAAGATGTTGTGCCGGAGAACGGCCCTCCGGCGCCGGTGGTTCATGGCGCTCTCCACTTCGGAGTTCGTGGCCGAACACATATCCGCACCCTCCGTCGGGGAGCTATGCTGTCACGCCCAATATGCGACCCTATCCAAAAGGAACTCGATGGTCCCACCAAGGATAGACCCACATATTGAGACGCTTTTGCAAGGTGGATATTATTACATCAACATTACATAATAGTGGGGATACATACATAAGGCTTACAATGCCACACGAATACAACAATACAACATACAAGAACAACATTCGACTACGGATGAATCATAAACAGAAACTCAAACAATATCCACCCTGCTAGCCCAGTCCGCCGACCGAACCTATCCCCGATCGAAGAAGCAGAAGAAGAACTCAACGCAAGCAAGCATCGCTCTCGCGTTATGATCATCGCATAAACCTGTACCTGCAACTATTGTTGTAGTAATCTGTGAGCCACGAGGACTCAGCAATCCCATTACCATGGGTATCAAGACTAGCAAAGCTTAATGAGAAAGGAAGGGGTAAAGTGGTGAGGTTGCAGCAGCGACTAAGCATGATATGGTGGCTAACATACGCAAATGAGAGCGAGAAGAGAAGCAAAGGAATGGTCGTGAAGCTAGCAATGATCAAGAGGTGATCCTGAACACCTACTTACGTCAAACATAACCCAGAAACCGTGTTCACTTCCCGGACTCCGCCGAGAAGAGACCATCACGGCTACACACGCGTTGATGCGTTTTAATTCGGATCTGGTGTCAAGTTATCTACAACCGACATTAACAAATTCCCATCTGCCACATAACCGCGGGCATGGCTCTCGAAAGTTTATACCCTGCAGGGGTGTCCCAACTTAGCCCATGATAAGCTCTCGCGATCAACGAAGGATATTCCTTCTCCCAGGAAGACCCGATCAGTCTCGGAATCCCAGTTTACAAGACATTTCGACAATGGGAAAACAAGACCAGCAAAGCCGCCCAATGCGCCGACAATCCCGATAGGAGCTGCGCATATCTCGTTCTCAGGGCAACACCGGATGAGACTAGCTACGAGTAAAACCAGACTTTGAGTTTCCCGGGGTGGCCCCAGTAGCTTCGATTCGGACCAACACTTAGACAAGCACCGCCCGGGGGCTAAAATAAAGATGAACCTTGGGTTGGCCGACCCAAGGGAAGGGTATAGGTTGTGGTGAGGCAAATGGTAAAACCAAGGTTGGGCCTTGCTGGACAAGTTTTATTCAAAGCGAACCGTCGGGGGTCCCATAAATCACCCGACCGCGTAAGGAACGCAAAATCCGGGAACATAACACCGGTATGACGGAAACTAGGGCGGCAAGAGTGGAACAAAACACCAGGCATAAGGCCGAGCCTTCCACCCTTTACCAAATATATAGATGCATTAATAATATAAGAGATATTGTGATATCCCAACCAAAATGCTGTCCACCATGGAGAAATCTTCAGCTTCACCTGTAGCTAGCAACGCTATAGGAGGGGCTGAGCAAAGTGGTAACATAGCCAAACAACGGTTTGCATAGGAAAGGTGTCAAAGGTTAGAGGTTCATGGCAATATGGGATGGCTTGATAAACAGGTAATAGGTAGCGCAGCATAGCGATAGAACGAAGCAACTAGCATAGAAATGATAGTAGTGAGATCCAGGGTAGCGGTCATCTTGCCTGAAATCCCGCAAGGAAGAAGAACGAGTCCATGAAGAAGATGAACGGATGAAGCCGAACCAACCGTAGACGAACGAATCCTCACGATCGCAACGAAACAGGAACTAACAAGAAGAACCACACAACATAGGTAAACACACCACACATGAACAAGGCATGATGCACAACAAGCATGATGCATGACCAATCTACATGAAGCTACTCATGGCAAGAGATGATGCAAACAAGAACAACACATCAAGGCAAGTTTAAACGAGGCCGGAAACAACATATAACAATTCCGGTAAGTCCTCATATGCAAATTTCGAAATTGGTCCAGAACTGAATAAACATTAAGTTGAAGTTGTTAAACAGCAAGTTAAGATGCACCAATATGATATACATGAAATTCTAGTCAAGTTACATATAAAGTTCATTAGATTTCGAGCTACGGCCTAGAAGATATGAACAAAACAAGTTAAACATGGCATGTACGCAAAATGCATACAAACATCAAGCAAACACCTCAAAACATGGATGCAACATGACAATATGAAACTACATGCAAAATCACGCAAGTTTCATATAGAGCACACTCAAAACGGAGCAACGGTTCAACACACACACACACTATACAAGTCATAGCAACAATCTGTCCATAACAGCAACTAGGCATCTTACAAGCATCAAAACAACATGCTACAGCACCCCAACATAATAACAAAAGGCATGGGCATGAAGTACAGGTAACGCATAACACAACATGAACAATGAGCTATCTCCAGAAACAACTAGAACATGCTCAAAAGGACATGGTAAGATAGCAAATAATAACAGTTTCAGACTTTGCAGAAATAACATCAGGTTGCAATGTTTAGAGCAAGAAAACAGCATGTTACAGGAACTAAACATGAAAAACAAAGGCATGGCATGATACTACTGAATGCATAGAACAAGAGTCCCTTCTCGACCGTGAGCCAAAAAGGATCAAGATAAGATGGAACCCATGTAAACATGGCAAGTTATATTACAGATTCAAACATGGCAGGAACAACAATAAGTAGACATGTTGGTGAGCTTGAACCACTCACCACAGAGCAATACATGGCATGGAAAGGCAACCAACAGTAAGAAGACATGTTTATGAAGCTAAGCATGGCAATAGCAAGGTCATAGGGTGCATGGATCACTAGGAAACAATCATGGAAACATTGAACTTAATGTTAACAGGCTGACAGCAACATTATCAAGCAACTTTGGAGCAAGATTACAACAAGCTACAGCAACCTATAAATGCAACCAGGGGCATGGATGGATAGAGGATGACATTTAGATCAAAACATGTTTATAGAGCATCTCCATATTATGCATAGAATGATTAGTAGCAACATGTTAACATAGCAACAAAATATAACAGAATCTGCCAGGAAAACAGCAACAGCAAGTACCCTCCTTAACAAGCTCGATGCACTCACTACACAAGTCACAAAAATATATGGATGGCACCACTAGAAAGATGGCATGGCATAGATCAACATACATGTAGAGATCAACCTCATAGGATGCACACATAAATCATGGCAAAAATGATAAATGAGCAAGTTATAACAGTTTCAGCAGATTAACAGCAACATGCACTCTTCCAACATCATTTCGGGCATCAAGATGAGCTCAAATGAAAATGATGCAATGGAATGAAATGAAGTACTCGTTGAGACGAACAATTTGACATATTATATGCCCAAAACGAAGCTACGGATGCAGAGATGCAATGAGATGAACATGGCATGTTTATGTCAAAAACTTCGGGACAGAAGAATTTCAGAGGGGGGGGGGGAAGTCAACCTCGTCGGAGTTGTTCGCCGGAGACGGAGAGGAGGCGGCCGGAGGACGAGGGAGAGGCCGGGAGGAGGGGGGCCGACGAGGGGGGCGCCGGATCCGGCCTTCCCTCGGCCGGATCTGGCCGGGGCGGCGGAGGCGACGCGGGCGGCCGGCGGGAGGAGCTTCGCCGCTGGGCGGAGCGGGCCGCGGCCAGCGGGGTCGCCGGGCGGGCAGAGCTGTGGGCGCGGGCGCGCGCGGCTGCCACGTGGCAGATCCTGGTTGGGTGCGGAGCGGCGGCGCGGACGTGTCCGGCCGTCACGGACGTGTCCGGTGGCGGCGGGAGGAAGAGGACTAGGGTTTGCACCGAAATTTCGGGGAGGGGCACATATATATAGGTAGAGGGAGCTAGGAGAGTCCAAATGAGGAGCGGTTTTCGGCCACGCGATCGTGATCGAACGACCGAGAGCATGGATGGGAGTTAGATGGGTTTTGGGCAACTTTGGAAGGGGTGTTGGGCTGCAACTCAAAGATGGCTTCTACGGTTACCCGTTAACCGTTGGAGTATCAAACGACCTCCAAATGGCACGAAACTTGACAGGCGGTCTACCAGTGCTATACCAAGGCCGCTTTGCAAACCTCGGGCCATTCCGAGAAAGTTTAACACCCGCACATGAAAAGAGACAAGAGGGGGACGCCGTAGGACATAGGAGTGCCGGATTGCAAAACGGACAACAGGAAAAATGCTTGGATGCATGAGACAAACACGTATGCAAAATGAAATGCACATGATGACATGATAAAATGCAACACGCAAGCAAATGACAAGGCAACAACGGCGAATAACTGGCAGAAACCTAGCGCATCGAAACCGGGGCGTTACAACACTCCTCGACTAACAAGAGACCTCGTCCCGAGATCTTAGGACCGAGACGGAAGGGAAAAGGGGATGAGGTGGAACAAGAACTCAAGAGGAGAAGCAAAGAATCGAGAGCACTCGAGAAGAAGAGAGGAACGACGAGAGTGACGAGAATCGAAAGCTCACGGAAACAGATAGACTATGAAACCACTCTGGTTAGAATGAGATAAGAAACGAATAAGACTGAAAGGATTTAGGCAGCACTCCGACTGAAAATGGGAGGATTATAACGAACTTGAGAGGATGGAATGATACCTGATGAAGACATGACACAAAACCTCCGGAAAGAATTGAAATAGGATGAAAAGAACTTAGAAGGAAGGATTGAATGGAGTTGTTGAGAAAAATCAACAATGAAAGAATAAGCTTGTCGTGGACTTATAGGTAACATTTCAAGAGAGAACACCGGTTGAAATCATTGAGGAACGAAAGCAAAGCCTTTGCACGAGTAGGATGGATACTCGATTACGGACTCCGGCTCCGAGAAGAAAAAGGGGAGGGAGGGTGGGAAAAATAAAGGACAACTGAGGATTGAACTCAAAGTTGAAGAGGGTCGAGTCAACTTGACAAGAAATGCACCGGATGCAAAGGGCTGAGGAACAACGACTGGAAAACCAAACTGCATGAACCTAAAGAAAAATTTGAATGGGAAGAGGAGTAGTTCGAAACACCTACGTCAAGATTCCTCACCAGAGTGACGAAGGGGCAGAGGAGTAAAAGAATTCCTACTCTCCGATATAACTAGACTCAAAACAGTTTTCTTCTAGACTCAACAACGCCAAACTACACAATCAATCAAGGGGCTCTTAGGGTTGGTCGAGGCTCGATACCAACTTGTCACGCCTAATATGCGACCCTATCCAAAAGGAACTCAAGGTCCCACCAAGGATAGACCAAGATATTGAGACACTTTTGCAAGGTGGATATCATTACATCAACATTACATAATAGTGGGGATACATACATAAGGCTTACAATGCCACATGAATACAACAATACAACATACAAGAACAACATCCGACTACGAATGAATCATAAATGAAACTCAAACAATATCCACCTCTGCTAGCCCAGTGCCGACCGAACCTATCCCCGATCGAAGAAGCGTAAGAAGAACTCAACGCAAGCAAGCATCGCTCTCGCTATGATCATCGCATAAACCTGTACCGCAACTATTGTTGTAGTAATTTTTGGACCACGAGGACTTAAGGAATCCCATTACCATGGGTATCAAGACTAGCAAAGCTTAATGGGAAAGGAAGGGGTAAAGTGGTGAGGTTGCAGCAGCGACTAAGCATGATATGGTGGCTAACATACGCAAATGAGAGCGAGACGAGAAGCAAAGGAACGGTCGTGAAGCTAGCAATGATCAAGAGGTGATCCTGAACACCTACTTACGTCAAACATAACCCAGAAACCGTGTTCACTTCCCGGACTCCGCTGAGAAGAGACCATCACGGCTACACACGCGGTCGATGCGTTTTAATTCGGATCTGGTGTCAAGTTATCTACAACCGGACATTAACAAATTCCCATCTGCCACATAACCGCGGGCACGGCTCTCGAAAGTTTATACCCTGCAGGGGTGTCCCAACTTAGCCCATGATAAGCTCTCGCGATCAACGAAGGATATTCCTTCTCCCAGGAAGACCCGATCAGTCTCGGAATCCCAGTTTACAAGACATTTCGACAATGGTAAAACAAGACGAGCAAAGCCGCCCGATGCACCGACAATCCGATAGGAGCTGCGCATAATCGTTCTCAGGGCAACACCGGATGAGACTAGCTACGAGTAAAACCAGACTTCGAGTTTCCCCCGAGGTGGCCCAGCAGTACTCGATTCGACCAAGACTTAGACAAGCACCGCCCGGGGGCTAAAATAAAGATGACCCTTGGGTTGGCCGACCCAAGGGAAGGGTATAAGTGGTGGTGAGGCAAATGGTAAAACCAAGGTTGGGCCTTGCTGGACAAGTTTTATTCAAAGCGAACTGTCAGGGGGGTCCCATAAATCACCCGACCGCGTAAGGAACGCAAATCCGGAAACATAACACCGATATGACGGAAACTAGGGCGGCAAGAGTGGAACAAAACACCAGGCATAAGGCCGAGCCTTCCACCCTTTACCAAATATATAGATGCATTAATAATATAAGAGATATTGTGATATCCCAACCAAAATCCTGTCCACCATGGAGAAATCTTCAGCTTCACCTGCAGCTAGCAACGCTATAAGAGGGGCTGAGCAAAGCGATAACATAGCCAAACAACGGTTTGCATAGAAAAGGTGTCAAAGGTTAGAGGTTCATGGCAATATGGGATGGCTTGATAAACAGGTAATAGGTAGCGCAGCATAGCGATAGAAGGAAGCAACTAGCATAGCAATGATAGTAGTGAGATCCAGGGTAGCGGTCATCTTGCCTGAAATCCCGCAAGGAAGAAGAACGAGTCCATGAAGAAGACGAATGGATGAAGCCGAACCAACCGTAGACGAACGAATCCTCACGATCGCAACGAAACAGGAACTAACAAGAAGAAGCACACAACATAGGTAAACACACCACACATGAACAAGGCATGATGCACAACAAGCATGATGCATGACCAATCTACATGAAGCTACTCATGGCAAGAGATGATGCAAACAAGAACAACACATCAAGGCAAGTTTAAATGAGGCCGGAAACAACATATAACAATTCCGGTAAGTCCTCATATGCAAATTTCGAAATTGGTCCAGAACTGAATAAACATTAAGTTGAAGTTGTTAAACAGCAAGTTAAGATGCACCAAGATGATCTACACGAAATTCTAGTCAAGTTACATATAAAGTTCATTAGATTTCGACCTACGGCCTAGAAGATATGAACAAAACAAGTTAAACATGGCATGTACGCAAAATGCATACAAACATCAAGCAAACACCTCAAAACATGGATGCAACATGATAATATGAAACTACATGCAAAATCACGCAAGTTTCATATAGAGCAAACTCAAAACGGAGCAACGGTTCAACACACACACACACACACTATACAAGTCATAGCAACAATCTATCCATAACAGCAACTAGGCATCTTACAAGCATCAAAACAACATGCTACAGCACCCCAACATAATAACAAAAGGCATGGGCATGAAGTACAGGTAAAGCATAACACAACATGAACACTGAGCTATCTCCAGAAACAACTAGAACATGCTCAAAAGGACATGGTAAGATTGCAAATAATAACAGTTTCAGACTTTGCAGAAATAACATCAGGTTGCAATGTTTAGAGCAAGAAAACAGCATGTTACAGGAACTAAACATGAAAAACCAAGGCATGGCATGATACTACTGAATGCATAGAACAAGAGTCCCTTACTGACCGTGAGCCAAAAAGGATCAGAAGATAAGATGGAACCCATGTAAACATGGCAAGTTATATTACAGATTCAAACATGGCAGGAACAACAATAAGTAGACATGTTGGTGAGCTTGAACCACTCACCACAGAGCAATACATGGCATGGCAAGGCAACCAACAGTAAGAAGACATGTTTATGAAGCTAAGCATGGCAATAGCAAGGTCATAGGGTGCATGGATCACTAGGAAACAATAATGGAAACATTGAACTTAATGTTAATAGGCTGACAGCAACATTATCAAGCAACTTTGGAGCAAGATTACAACAAGCTACAGCAACCTATAAATGCAACCAGGGGCATGGATGGATAGAGGATGACATGTAGATCAAAACATGTTTATAGAGCATCTCCATATTATGCATAGAATGATTAGTAGAAACATGTTAACATAGCAACAAAATATAACAGAATCTGCCAGGAAAACAGCAACAGCAAGTACCCTCCTTAACAAGCTCGATGCACTCACTACACAAGTAACAAAAATATATGGATGGCACCACTAGAAAGATGGCATGGCATAGATCAACATTCATGTAGAGATCAACCTCATAGGATGCACACATAAATCATGGCAAAAATGATAAATGAGCAAGTTATAACAGTTTCAGCAGATTAACAGCAACATGCACTCTTCCAATAGCATTTCGGGCATCAAGATGAGCTCAAATGAAAATGATGCAATGGAATGAAATGAAGTACTCGTTGAGACGAAAAATTTTACATACTATACGGACGAAACGGAGCTACGGATGCAGAGATGCAATGAGATGAACATGGCATGTTTATGTCAAAAACTTCGGGACTTAGAAGAATTTCAGAGGGGGGGGAGTCAACCTCGTCGGAGTTGTTCGCCGGAGACGGAGAGGAGGCAGCCGGAGGACGAGGGAGAGGCTGGGAGGAGGGGGGCCGGCGAGGGGGGCGCCGGATCCGCCTTCCTGCTGCCGGATCTGGCCGGGCGGCGCGGAGGCGACGCGGGCGGCAGGGCGGGAGGAGCTCACCGGCGCTGGGCGGAGCGGGCCGCGGCGGCGGGTCGCCGGTGGGCAAAGCTGGCGCTGGCGCCGGCGTCGCGCGGGAGGCGAGGGACTGGGCGGCGGCGGTGCTCGGCGGCCGGGCGAGGTGCGCGGAGGGCGCGGGCGCCGGCGAGAGGCGGCGGCCGCGAGGCCGAGGGCGGCGCCGAGCGCGCCGCCGGAGGGCGCGGGCGACGGCGCGGGTGGCGGCGCTGCCGGGTTCTGCGCGGCCAGCCACGGGCCCGGCGGGCCTCGCGGCTGCCACGTGGCAGATCCTGGTTGGGCGCGAGCGGCGGTGCGGACGTGTCCGCCATTACGGACGTGTCCGTGGCGGCGGGAGGAAGAGGACTAGGGTTTGCACCGAAATTTCGGGGAGGGGCACATATATATAGGTAGAGGGAGCTAGGAGAGACCAAATGAGGAGCGGTTTTCGGCCACGCGATCGTGATCGAATGACCAAGAGCATGGAGGGCAGTTAGACGGGTTTTGGGCCACTTTGGAAGGGGTGTTGGGCTGCAACTCAAAGAGGGCTTCTAAGGTTACCCGGTTAACCGTTGGAGTATCAAACGACCTCCAAATGGCACGAAACTTGACAGGCGGTCTACCGGTGCTATACCAAGGCCGCTTGGCAAACCTCGGGCCATTCCTAGAAAGTTTAACACCCGCACATGAAAAGAGACAAGAGGGGGACGCCGGAGGACATAGGAGTGCCGGATTGCAAAACGGACAATGGGAAAAATGCTCGGATGCATGAGATGAACACGTATGAAAAATGAAATGCACATGATGACATGTTAAAATGCAACACGCAAGCAAATGACAAGGCAACGACGGCGAATAACTGGCAGACACCTGGTGCATCAAAACCGGGGCGTTACATATGCGGTGCTGGCCCCGTGTCCGCCTCCGCCCCCGAAGCCGGTTCTGGAACCCGGCTGGTGGAGGCGCGGTTGGTGGGGTCACCGGACATAGCCTGGTTTTTCCTCTTCCTGCCAGACACAAAGGGCGCTGTCATATTTCAAATTCTATAACAGCAGGACAGGCTATGACTTTACCTCTGTAGCGGTGTGTCAGCCCTCACCGCCTTCGTCTTGAGCCTACCCGATCCGGACGCCCGTGGTTGACGAGTCCCTAGGGGCTCGGCCCCTCGCTCTAGCCGTTGTTTCTGCACATAGAGCGACACCTCAAGGGTAAATTATAATACCTGGGGAAAGTCCTCTTCGGAGGATAGGGTTTTTTAGCGCAGCTTACACGCGACGCGGGGAGCAGTCTAGGGGAGTCGGCCGTAATTGCCACCAGGGCGCCATCCCAGCTCGCCTGATAAAATACCCCGTTGACAAGCTCCACAGTAATATCCAGATCTACTTTGAGTCCTGGATCTAGGGCCCTTCCAGGGTCCTCTGGTTGCGGGGAGGGGCTGAAGATTCCTTCTACGGCCCTCCTCAGTTCCTGCTCAAAAGCATTAATGCAAGTAATCTTAGCAGGAGAACGCTAGAGTAAGTGAAGCAGGGAAAAGAATGGCAACTTATCCAGGCTGGGGGGGTTGTGCATGGAGGATCCGTCCCGCGTTTTTATGCGAAGGAATTCCTCTTCTTCCCCTTTGTACAAGTCGGACAATATCCTTGCCAAAGCAGCAGCGGAGTCCGGACCCTTGCGACCGCAGCGGGTGGCATCGTCTTCCCCGTTGAAATGCCACATGGGCTTCCACCGATATTGGAGTGGTTGCACTCCCCGCTTGCATATAGCCATGACCTCGACTATCGTCAGTCTGGATTTGGCCAGCAACTTTATCCTATTCATCAGGAGGTATATGTCCCTTGTGTCCTCTTCTTGAGGACCTCGGGGACTCCAGCTTAAGCGTGCCTTCGGCGGGGCGTTGCTAAACTTGGGGAGGCCTATCCGGATTGGATCCAGAAGGGGAACGTCATTTATATAGAACCACTCTGAAGGCCAGTTTTCCGGTGCCTTCTCGGGAGTGCCAGACAGGTATCCAATCTTGGCAATGCGCCATACTTCGGCCCTGCCCACTTGATATAGGGACTCTGCCTGGGTGCGGGGGACAAGGCAGAACAACTTCCTCCATAACCCGAAGTGTGGTTCACAGCCTAAAAACAGCTCGCAAAGCACAACGTACCCCACTATGTGCAGAATGGAGGCCGGGGTAAGATTGTGTAACTGGAGGCCATAGAACTCCAGGAGCCCGCGGAGAAACGGGTGGATAGGAAACCCGACGCCCCTCGGCAGATGCGAGATGAGGCATATCCGCTCCTCCGGAGACAGGTTAGGAGATCCCTCAGCTTGTTCCCCTCCGTCGTAAGTGGCTATTCCAGCTCGGACGGAGACCATGAATGCCGGTGGGAGAAACCTTTGAGTTTGTAACCTCACCAAACGGCTGTGAGGAACTGAGCACTCTCGCCAATCCCCCGACTTAGAGCGAGGAGGGCAAGCAGAAGAGTTACGACGGCCGGCCATGCTGGAATGGCTTTTCGCAAAGCGCTATGGGATGCTAGCTCAAGGGAGGAGAGTGAGGTTTGGATATGAGAATCCCTGTCCCTTCAAATAGACGGTTGGCCCGGAGGATCGGGGTGGCAAATGCAAAAATACCTTGACTCCTCGCATTCGCTCGACACGTGGAGATGATCATTACTGAGGCGCTGAAGCCGAGGAGCACAACATTGATTGAAGACCGGACACTATTCATCATAATAGGTACTTTGGAGTATTCGGAGAAGGAACCCGCCTTGCAATGCCGAAGACAATACTGCGCGTCGGAATCATCATCATTAAAGCCTGGTTCAGGGGCTACTGAGGGAGTCCTGGATAAGGGGTTATCCGGACAGCCAGACTATGTACAATGTCCGGACTATTGAAGCGTGAAGATACAAGACTCAAGACTTCGGCCCGTGTCCGGATGGGACTTTCCTTGGCATGGAAGGCAAGCTTGGCGATCCGGATATTATATTTCCTTCCTTGTAACCGACTCCATGTAAACCCTAGCCCTCTCCGGTGTCTATATAAACCGGAGAGGTTGGTCCTTAGAAGGCCGATCACAATTATATTCATACCATCATAGGCTAGCTCTTAGGGTATAGCCTCTACGATCTCGTGGTAGATCTACTCTTGTACTACCCATATCATCAATATTAATCAAGCAGGAAGTAGGGTTTTACCTCCATCGAGAGGGTCCGAACCTGGGTAAACATCTGTGTCCCTTGCTTCCTGTTACCATCAGCCTTGACGCACAGATCGGGACCCCCTACCCGAGATCCGCCGGTTTTGACACCGACAGTCGACCCACAAACGGTGCTCTGCTAGTTCTCTGGGTACACCTAGCATGTCATAAGGTTTCTATGCGAAGATATCCCAGTTCTCATGGAGGAACTGGATGAGCGCTTCTTCCTATTTGCTATCGAGTGTTGTTGATATATGAGTCGGCGCAACATTGGGATCAGTCGGGTGAATATGAACCGGCTTCGTTTCACCGGTCGACTGAAATGCAGAGTCTGTAGCAGGCTTATTGGCTCAGAGCAAATCACTCGGATTTGCACTCTTCTACTACTCTTGGAATTCAACCCCTGCCATATGTGCGTCTGCGATCTTCGAACCTTTCTGGAAACATTCTTCTGCTTTCTCTCGATTGCCAGTAACTATGATCACACCTTTGTGGCAAGGCATCTTCAACTTGAGGTACACATAACACGGTCGAGCCATAAAATGGGCGTATGCCGGCCTCCCCAGGATGGCGTGATAAGCACTCTAGAAATCCACGACTTCAAATGTCAACTTTTCTTTACGGTAATTCTTGGAATCACCGAAGACCACGTCGAGAGCGATCTGGCCGAGTGATTCGGCTTTCTTTCCGGGGATAACGCCGTGAAAGCTCATATTGCTCTCTCTAAGCTTGGACATCGGGATGCCTATCCCCTTCAAGGTTTCAGCATACAGGATATTCAGAACGCTACCACCATCCATCAGCACCATAGTCAGTCGAGTGCCACCGACCACTGGGTCGACCACCAGCGCTTGCCTCCCGGGGGTGACTACGCGAGCAGGACGGTCTGACTGGTCAAATGTGATGGCTGTCTGGGATCATTTCAGGTACGTGGTTGTCGTCTCCGGAGCAACCATATTCACCTCTATGTTGATAACCTTCAACCGACTCTTGCTCTCAACATCAGCAAAAATCATGAGAGTGGAATTGACCTTGGGGTAACCATCATCTTCCTCTTCCTCCTCATCTCTGTCTGACTCTTTCTCCTTCTCGTTGGGCTGTTTCTCTCGAAACTGTTGGATCAGGAGTCGACATTGTCGAGTGGTAAGCTTTGGGTACATCGGATTACCTTCTTCATCTTTCTTCGTGTGGATGTGACATGGCAAATCCAGCACATCATTTCTTGCTTGATCCTTTACCTTCTTAGGAGGCCAGGGCCCCTTAGGTTTTCCCTTAAACTTTCCTTGAGCCACTACCGCAATCTCACCGGGTGCCGCTGGCTCGGCTTTACGCTTCTGTTTCCAACTGGAGCCACCCGCACCGGCCTCTTGACCGGCTGGTTTACTCTTCCCGCTACGGAGTCGATCCTCTTCTTCTTTGTTAGCGTACCGGGTGGCTATCTCCATCATCCGGGTCAGAGTCATATCCCCAGTCCGACCGAATTTCAGGACCAACTCTCAATACTTGAAGCCTTCTTTGAAAGCGGACACCGCCTGATGTTCTGATACATTCTCAACGGTGTGATGCAAAGTGGTCCATCTCTGAATGAATTCCCTCAAAGTCTCATTCGGCTTCTGCACACAATGCTGCAACTCGGGCAACCCTGCTGGCCGTTTGCACGTGCCCTCAAAGGTTCTTACGAACACCTGAGATAACTCTTCCCAACTGTGTATGATGTCCGGTGCCAACTGAGTCAACCACGCTTGGGCCGACCCTTCCAACAAAAGAGGGAGATGTTTCATTGCTATCTCATCGTTACCGCCTCCAATTTGCAAAGCCACTCGGGAATCTTCAAGCCAAGTTTCAGGCTTGGATTCTCCAGTGAACATACTCACTCCTGTTGCCAATCTGAAGTTGGGAGGAATCACTGCTGCCCTGATGGCCCTGCTGAAACACTCTGGGCCTGAAACATGAAACCTGCTGCCACTCGGGCGATCTCTGCCCAGGTCTTCTGTATGCGCTCTATTCTGGTCGACCAGGCCTTGGACGAGAATGGATCACGCATCGAAGCCCGGCTCTCTTGGGTCGACTGGAGGTCTGCGCTTGTCCCAGTGATGGTGTCTGTCATCGTTCTGCCGAGGCACGTACGACGCACTCCTCGGAGGAGGTGTTTGCACTCGACGATGATTGTCGCGGTCAAACTGACAATCATACTGCCCACGGCCTTCACGCCGCGGGGGCGATCTTGGGCTATGGGCCGACTGAACTGTATCCGCTACCACGGATCTGCTGTGTATCCTATTCCGCGACTGAGAAACCACAGAATTCTGCTCTCCTGCTGCTCGGAGCAAGGTCTAGATCTGCTCCAACCCTCGGCCAGCGTCTGACTGGGAAGGTTGAATCGACTCTGCAATTCGGGCCGCAGCTGTGAGGTTCGGAATCGGAGTACGGTATACCTTAGGTGGAGGCGGGAAAAGCTGCCGCCGATCGACTCGTGGACTCGCCCGAGCTCGCCATCGAGAGCGCTGCAAATTCTCCAGCCGAGTGCGCTCAGCCAAATTAGCCAAGCGCGCCTCCAAGGACCGAGCCTCGGGAGTTTCTCCAACAATGGGCGTGTGGAGCGCGTCCATGTTGCGACGACGAAGTTCCTCTCTCTGCTGCGAAGAGAGAGGTTCGGGATGATACTCCTCGTGGACCCGTGATGGATCGCCGCCAGCATCTTCGCCGTCCTTGCGGCGAAAGCCAGGTGGGCCACGCGGACCATCGACCATCAGGACTTCAGCCACAGGATCGCTGCTATCGCACTTGCATGCAGTCTCCGCGGAGCCAGTCGACAGATCGAACAAGCCGTGGAGAGTTTTGTCGGGCTCGATTGCCGCGACTTGATGGGTGGCCGAACGCCGAGCCACCACATGATTCACCCACCGCTGGAGCCGCGACCGACCGGATCACTTGCGGCGGCGAACAACAGGGAGGGAAGACGCCATCGGAGCCGACTGATACTGGGTCGACGGCTGCCCAAGAAGGACGCCACGAACGCACACGCGAAAGTGTGTCGCCCCTCAGACGGGGAGCGCCTCAACGTCGAGTGGAGCTTCCTGAAGCCACGCTGAGTCATCGGCGACGAAAATGAGTGCGCCGAGACGGATCTCGTGGCCCTCAACCAACTCGCCGCCGGAAACCATGATGATGATCGGAAAAACTTGCAACTTCACCAATAAGTCGCTAAGACACCTGCCCCATGGTGGGCGCCAACTGTCGTGGTTCTACGGCTGACAGTAGAAAGGGGGGTAGGTATGGAGAGGCAAGATCTTAGCTATGGCGAAGGTGTACACACGAGGTTTTACGAGTTCAGGCCCTTCACGGTGGAAGTAACAGCCCTCTGTCTCGGTGCCCGGAGGTGGTCGATTCGATTATGTGTGTGATATTATAGGGGGTGCGAACCCTTGTGCCAGAGGAGGAGGGTGGCTTATATAGAGTTCGCCAGGACCTCTCCCGACCTCCGTTACAAAGGAGTAAATGTACATAAAGTGCTGGCGTTACTGGTAACGCCAGCCTTAAGTGCTATTAATGGCCTTAAAGACTATGGAGTGAATGTGTGTCCGTTGTACGCTGGATGACTCCTGGTCTTCGGGAGGTCGAGTGACTTGTTAGTCGAGTGACAGTAGGTAGGGAAACTCCCGAGTGACATGATGTCGAGTGCAATGCGCTGGATGACTCATGGTCTTCGGGAGGTCGAGTGACTTGTTAGTCGAGTGACAGTAGGTAGGGAAACTCCTGAGTGACATGATGTCGAGTGGATTGCACTCGACACCTTTGACTGGGGGTCTCACGGAGTCTCTTGACTTTCTTGCCCTCTTGGGTAGTGACCTTGGGTAGGACGTATAGGTCAGGCCTATGACCCTACCCCAGGTCTGTATCCTTATCACTATTCACATGTTAAAGTATAGATCATAAACCTTCTTGAAAACTAACAAACAATTCTCTTAGTCATCAAACAATTGCAATTCATCTTATTTTTAGGAAGGGTCTATGTAAGAGCTTTGGTTTAGAAAATCCCACATACTCAACTATCATATAGTCTTTCACAATTGCTAACACTCATGTGATATTTATGGGTTCAAAGTTTTAATCGGACACAGAGAAAGATAGGGGTTTATAGTTTTGCCTCCCAACCTTTTACCTCAAGGGTAATGTCAACAATAATACTTTATGAAAACCTACATCCAAGTGCATATATATATCTAGATCGCTCCAACACAAAGTGCTTGCCAAAGGAAAAAGTGTAAAAAGGAAAGGTGATGATCACCATGACTCTTGTATAAGGGTAGAAGATAAAAGTAAAAGATAGGCCCTTCGCATAGGGAAGCAGAGGTTGTCATGCGATTTTAAGGTTGGATGCACAAAATCTTAATGCAAAAGAACATCACTTTATATTGCCTCTTGTGATAGAGACCTTTATTTTGCAGTCTGTCGCTTTTATTTCTTCCCTATCACAAGTTTGTATAAAGCTCATTTTCTTTGCACTAATAGATCATACAATTTAGAGAGCAATTTTTATTGCATGCATCGATGACAACTTACTTGAAGGATCTTACTCAATCCATAGGTAGGTATGGTGGACTCTCACGGCAAAACTAATTTAAGGGATGTTTGGAAGCACAAGTAGTCTTTCTAGTTGGTGCAAAAAATTGGCTAGCATGAGAGGGAAAGGCAAGCTCAACATGTTGGATGATCCAAGACAATATAACGTTTCGGATATAGGAAAACATATCCCATTAAGTTTTCTTCCTTGTCCGACATCAACCTTTTAGCATGTCATATTCTAATGAGTGCTCACAATTACAAAAGATGTCCAAGATAGTATATTTATATGTGAAATCTCTCTTCCTTCAATATTCTTTCATGAATTGTTCAAGTGACCAATTCTGCGTTTTCTAACTTTCAATAAGTTTACTACCTATACTTATTCTATGTGAAGTCATTACTCCCCATGGTATAAGCATATGAAATATATATAAATTCAGATTTATGATATTCAATTCATTCAACCATTTACTCATAGGATATACGTCAAGCGAATGAGTAAATGACAAACTACTCCAAAAAGTTATAAGTGAAGAACACTGAGTAGTCAAATAATTAACTAGCCATGGGAGGATTCTTTTTCATTCAAGATTTCAGATCCAATGATTTTATTCAAACAGCAAGTAAAATTGAAAATATGCCCCAAGCAAAACACATCATGTGACGAATAAAAATATAGCTCCGAGTAAAGTATACCGATAGTTTTGAAGACGAAAGAGGGGATGCCTTCCAGGGCATCCCCAAGCTTAGGCGCTTGAGTCTTCCTTGAATATTACCTTGGGGTGCCTTGGGCATCCCCAAGCTTAGAGTCTTTCCGCTCCTTATTCTCCTCATATCAATATCTCATCCAAAGCTTGAAAACTTCAATCACACAAAACTTAATGGAACTTCGTGAGATAGGTTAGTATGATAAAGAGTAAACCATTCACTTTGGTACTGTCAAAGTCAAGGTTCATAATTGTTCTCACACAATGCCTACTGTACCATATCAATTCTAAAATTTATATTGAGAAATATAAGCCATAGAAACTATAAAACAAGCAAACTATGCAATGAAAACAGAATCTGTCAGAAACAGAACAGTCTGTAATGATCTGAACAACAACCATACTTCTGCTACTTGAAAAATTATAAAATAAATTGGTGGTCATGAGGAATTTGTCTATTAATCTTCTGCAAAAAGAATCAACTCAAAAGCACTCTTCTATCAAAAAAATTGTTACTCCTCCTAGCGAGCTTCTCCTCCTACTGAGCCCTCCTCCACCGGCGGCCACTCTGGCCCCGGCGTCCACCCCTCTCCCCCTCCCGCCGGTGGCCACCCCGGCCACGACGTCCACCCCTCTTTCTCCGGCGGCCATGAGGGCCCCGGAGTCCCCGCTCGCTCCTCGCCCCGTGGGCTTCTTTTGCATCCGCTCACGCTCGGCATGGCGGAGGACCCCGCGAGCCCGGCGTCGGTGTCCTCCAAGCTCCAGCCCGTCGTCTCCGTGCTCAGGCTGTCGTGCTCGTATGGACCTGAGGGTGAATCAACCCGTGCTGGAGGTGCACCAGCTGGTGCCAATCTTAGGCCGGTTGCGGGATCTGCCATCCCATGGCGCAAGCCGGGGCCTTCGTGCAAGGCGGTGCAAGAGGAAAGCTTTCCAGAAGATGACGGCGGCGGGAGGATCTAGGTCGCGCTCGCCTGCCTCATTGCTGGAGAGGAGGGAGATTTCGTCTGACCTGTTCGGCCTCTGTTTCAAGTACTTTCAGGAGGGACACAAGAGAGAGGACTGCAAATTTCTCCCGCTCTGCATCCGGTGCGGCCTGGAGGGCCACATCTCCATGGAGTGCAAGCGGCCGAGGAGCCCAAGGTCGGAGGAAGAGCTCCGGAGAGACGTTGTTGCCAAGGTAGCGCAGTCTTCGCAGTAGCTAATGCAGGCCGGACTTGCGCACAGGCTGTCGCCAACGACTAGGCAGACCGCTCCACTAGAGAGGACCTCGCCAGTGCCGGTGGACACCACAACCGTGGGGTTCGTGCAGGCAACGACAGCTGCAGTCGTGGCTACTTGTGGTGTTTGCGTGCTCCGCCGGACGCAAGAGATAGACGACCTTGAGCAGCGGCTTCGGCTGGCAGTGGTGGCGTATGTGGGCGGCACCAGACCGGTAGTGTCGTGCCAGGAGGCGGCTGAGGCAATTTCCACGGAGCTGCGCATCCCTCGCCATAGGTTCTCGGTTCACAAGTTCCAACCGGAGGACTTCCTTGTGGTGTTCGCGGCGCCAGATTTTCGCAATAGGGCTCTTGTGGCAGGCACTGTCGAGCATGGCTTCTGCAAGCCATATGTCAAGCCGTGGCTCAAGCAAGCGCCGGCAGTCACCAGGGTTATGCGGTCACAAGTTGATCTAATGATCGAGGGAGTTCCTTCTCATGTGTGGACAATTGAGATAGTGGCGGAGATCCTTGGCTCGGCTTGTTTGATAGAGAGCTTGGCGCCAGAAACAAAGAACAGAGATCTTTCCCTCTTCAAGTTGCGAGCTTGGTGTGTTGACCCGGAGGAGGTGCCGGTGGACAAGCGCCTATGGGTGTCGGAGCCAGAGATGAATGCTGGACCGGGCACATGAATGCCTACGTCCCGGGCATTGCTGGAGTACAACACCATCATCCACATTGGAAGAATTCGAGACCATGAGGGTCCGGAGCGCTGGTTGAGGCTGCCTAGCTCAGATGGTAGCGGACAAAGTGGAATGCCGGAGGACTCCGGGGGTTACTCCGGTCATGGCGAGTGGCGAGTCCTGCCATGGACAAGGGGCGTCCGAGATCGCTGTGGCGGGGGCACCGGCTGGTGGTGAGCCGGGCCGCTCGTACACACAGGCTTTGCTCGGCCGTATTAGACCATCGGCTTGGAGGATCCCGTCGATGGATTCTGGCGTGATAGCAACGGCATGCGCGCTCGGGGCCAGTTCCATGGTGACTGCAGCGGGCCTGAGTCAGGAGGATGTGGCCACAGATGCATGTGCTCCCATAGTGTAGCAACCGCAGCTGGCCACAGAAGATTCGGGGAGGAGTTTGGATGCTAGGCCGGGCCATGCAACTGTGGTGGCCAATCCGGCGCCAATCGCTGTGCGGGGGCAGGGTCAGACCGCTTTTGACCAGGAAGAGATAAGGATGGGAGCAAATAAGGAAACTGATGTGGGTGCAGGAAACTCGGGGCCGGCAATCGAGAATGTGATTCCTTCCGATCCTGAGGAAGCGGACAAAACTCTAGGCGAGGCAGTCGAGAAAGATACAATGGGCGAGGCTAACCTGGTCGTGCCATTGGTGGAGCCAATCCCAATCATTTCCAGCATGGATGACGGGACAGAGGAATCGGTCCGTCCGGAGATGGGCTGTCCCGTGGGGGCCATCACTACCCAATCCCATGCGGGAACAGAAGAGGAGGCCATGCAGCCTGATGCCTCGCTGGTGCTTCTGCCAGACAAAGCCGCAGATGAGTGGGCCCTAGTTTTGGATGTGCTGCAGCTAGCGACAACGGAGGAGATGGCACGATCAGCAGAAGATACGGCAGATCTGGGTCCCACTGTTCAGGAGTCAGAGGCAGATGTTGTGGAGGATGATGTGACCACGAGAGCTACATGCATGCGAGAGCAGCTGCATAGCGGATGCATTCCGGAAGCTAGTGCAATGGCATCTGTACATCAAGAGGGGCACTTAACTACCAAGGAGATGGCGGCCCTGGGTAATATCAAGGCGTTTTGTGCTGGGCTCCTCAAAAAGCTAGCACCACCGCTTCTCAAGGAGTTTGAAGGGCTTCGAGGGGTCAAAACAGGGCAGGACCCATTCACGCCATGCCGAGCAACCTGGTCCATCTGTGCCGGCGCCACAAGGAAGATGAAAGCCTCAGTTGCTGAAACGGTTCTTCTCAAAACCTTGGGGTTTGATTGTGATGATCTGGCGGTCTCAGAGGATGCGCTAGATCAGCTGCGTACGGTGTTTGACTCACCACTTCAGGAGCCGTAGTTGAGGGCCATAGCAGCAATCTTTGGGAAGGCGATACCGCTCAACCTTGCGGAGGAGACAGGGATGGCTGAGCCGATCTTGGCGCAGTAGGTGCGATTGCACTGGTGGTGTTGGAGACGTCTTTTTAGATGTCGTTCAACGCCCTGGAGTTAGTGTGCTGGAATGTTCGTGGGCTTAACAATCCGGCCAAAAGGAAGGCACTTAGAGGTTTCATGGACTCTGTTCGTGTGACAATCTTATGTACCTTATAAACTAAGTTAGAGGTGAACACATTTGTAATCTTGCAATGCATGGGATCGACTTATGATGGTTTCACTTACTTGCCGGCGTCGGATACCAGAGGGGGTATTTTTGTGGCTTGGGACACAACGCGAGTATGCTTGACAAATTTTGTCAACGACTCCTGTCGGTGTACTAAGGTAGGGGTACCTCAGTACCCCAACTTGTGCACGGGTAGCCGCAGCTCCCCACAGCAAGATCCACCGTATGCTTGCCGGAGACCATTCCGGCTCCCTACCAAGCCATTCAAGAACAAAGTGTGCGAGACCAAAACTCAAGACCCGGCAAGAGGAGCTTGCCGAAGGCCATTCAGGCTCAAGGCTACATTACTCCTCAGATCCCGGCGAGAGGAGCTCGTCGGGAGGACCGAAAACCACATCACAGAAGACACCCTCGGCGCCCGCGTGCTTCCGGGCGAGGACCCGGGAGGCGGCAAGTTCTGAGCCCGACAAGCCCGGGTCCGGCAAGATCAAGGCCCGGCGAGGTGCTTGCCGGGAGAGCTATGCTACGTGCCCGCACCCAGCTCATTCGCCCACAGCGTCGCCTCCGGCCTTCTCCAGAGACGCGTGGCGGGTGGTCAGTGCTGCATGAAGAATGCGGTGGCACTCCACGGTGGTGGCCGCGCCGTGGCGAAAAGAAGACGCAATGGCGGGGAGCTTTTTGGGCGGCGGCGACGGGCATTTAATGCCCTTGTCCCCTCTGTCAAAAGTAGGTAAAAGCACTGTAGCTGCCTTGTTCCCACTGCTCCAACTACCACCTCTTTTACGTTTTACCCCTCTACCTCACGTTGACACACTGCCGGTGACCCTTGCCCTATAAAGGAGGCCCATGCACAGCGTGGAGGAGGTTCCAACGGTCGCTATTCTCGCGAGGAGGTTCAGCGAATAGCTACCTTCTCGAGGGTTTGAGACACCACTCCACCGTTTTGCTCACATTCTCGAGCAAGATCAAATACAACACAATGCAGCGGTAGGGTTTCTGCGACGATCGCGGCGAAGCTGGGTAAAATCCCGTGCATCGCCTCGATCTGCTCTCGCCGCAGCCTCCGCCCGTGCGAACACGAAGGGCCCGGCCCCATAGGTGCCGCGCCATCCGGCTTCGGCCCGCGACATCTCTGGCGCGCCCGGTAGGGGCGTCGAGGTTGTGCGAACCTGATCCGGCGTTCAGCGCCAAAGGCACTCTTCATCAACCTCTCCGGCCGTCAAGAACTTCGCCGACAAGCTGCGTCATGGCCCGAAGGCGAGAGCTTGGTCGCAGACCATCTCCGTCTTCCCGCGCGCCCGAGCCGCGGCGGCGGCGGAGACGCCGGTGGAAGGGTGGACACCGGCGAGGGCGCTCGCGGTGCCACCAGATCCAGGGACAGGACGGAGGACCACGCCTCGGCCTCCGTGGACCCATGTCCATCTCAGCGCCTCAACCCAGCGGCGCCGTGCCACAGAAGATGGTGCCCGCATGCTGGGGCTAGAACATGCCGGGGGCTCGCGGGATGCTCCGGACCGCTGTCCGAGTATGAGCAAAGCGAAAGCGCCGAGACAAGACCCTGCTCCTCTTGTCGCTACTAGGAGTCCGAGCACGACCCGTTCCTCGCGCCGCTCGCTCCCGCTCCCCCTACGCTCCGGCAAGCGTGTCTCCCTGGAGCGCTACGCAGTCGCTGAGGACGCACCATCGAGCTCTAAGTCCGGCGGGGACGGCTCGGTGCTTACTCGGCGAGCACAGCTCCTCGGGCAGCTCTAAGCCCGGCGAAGACAACTTTGGTGTTCGTTCGTGAATGCACCTCCGGGCGCTGCGCTGCCGCCGAGAACGCACCATTGGGCACCTCCGGTAGTGCGAGGAAACAAGAAAAAGAAAAGCTAAGTCGCTCGCACTTTAGTGCGAGCACTCCTTAATCTCATACTTTTATTCGTTATATCCCTCTCGCATTCATCGTTTGTGCCCGAAACCCGCTGAGGAGGAGCTGTTTGTGGATAGCCGCACCCTTACTTCGCCGAACACACTCAGCGAGTAAAAAGCGGCGGCGACCAACCGCACCCTCGTTTCGTTTGAGTCTGCTCGGCAAGTTAAGCGCGTCGCGAACTAGACACGGCAAGGTTGCTTGCGGAAGCGGCGCCAGCCGGCGGGCTGCTGATGTCCGTACTCAACAAGCGCGTTAAGCGCCGCAAGTTCCCTCAAAGCGTGGGCGAAAGTGCACAAAGGATGCTGGGTAGAGGGTGTAACGTCATAAGCCTTGCCGTGAGATGTCCTTGGTATGGGAGGCTTGGGCGCAAGAGGAGCCAAGTCGTGGCCCGATTCACGTGCTTGTTTTGTTTCGAGTCCGCTCAACAAACACAAGTGTGCTGCAGCACCCTTATCTTGCTTCGAGCCACGCTCGACAAGTTAAGCGTCAGAATGGCCCGACAAGGTTGCTTGCGGGCGCGCCACCAGCGAGCTGTCCGCGGTCACTAAGCGTGTCCGCCCGGCAAGCTCCCCAAGGCGTGAAGTACAAACATCTGAAGGACAAAGCCCGACATCGCCTTGCTTAGCCAAGATTTATATACACATACATGTGCATTGAGCAATCGCATATCTACCTCAGCTATTTTCATGGCTAAAATTGCAGCAACAAGGGAGAACCAAAAGACCACGCCAACGACTAAGATCCGGCAAGCCCGGGTCGCCGGAGGCTGCGAGTGCTAAGGCTCTTCCTCGGCAAGCCAGCCCCGCTGGGGGCTGCGAACGCCAAGATTCGTCTCCGGCAAGCTAGAGTTGCTGGGGGCTGCTATTTCAGATAAGTTTTTCATCCCTCGTCATGCATCCTTTCATGGACCGGGAGATGCGGGACTGCGTCTTTGAACGATCGTGTCTTGTAAAAACCCGTACGTGGAGGAACCGAGTCGTGACCCAGTTGCGTACTTGGTTTGTTTCCGAGTCCGCTCAACAAACCCAAGTGTGCCGCTGCACCTCTATCTTGCTTCGAGCCTGCTCGATAAAGATAGGCGTCATAGCTGGCCCGACAAGGTTGCTTGCCGAGAAGTGACACCACCAGCGGGCTGTCCCATGATGCGCTAAGCGTGTTACGCCCGGCAAGCTCCCGATAACGTAAGCACATACAAAACCGCAGATCAAGTAAAAGATTCAGTCCGGCAAGCTTTCCCCTCTTTTCATTAAAAACATCCAATTTAGTACAAGTCCATGGAGGATGAAAAACATGATAGAGAGGATTACAAGTTCTTAAATGCAGCTAATGCCCAAGGGCTTACAATCTGAAAAGATAAGGTGCCCGTGATCCCTCTCCTGTTTCTCTGTTCAGGAGTTCAGGAGGTAGGTCAAGGAGCCCCCGGCAAGATAGGCTTGCCGGGGAGAGAAGACCCCGGCAAGAAGAGCTTGTCGGGGAAGGGCGAAAGGAGCGACAAGGAGGGCGTGGCGGAGACACCGCCGTGCCCCAGGAGCTGCGCAAGGTGACGGGCATGGGGAACATGCCGAAGAACCAGCGGCAAGCCCACGAAGCCCTTGAAGAGCCACAGGCGCGAAGACCCCAAGAGAACACCCGGGGCCGGCCAGGAGCTTGGCGGGTCGGGCGTGGGAGGCGAGCTTGAAGGCGGGTAGTGGGGCGTCGGCCTGACGCCTGTCGAAGGCTACTCGCCCTCGTCTTTGCGACGTGAACGGCTTTGCCGCCACTCCCCTCTTCCTCTTCCGCAGCCTCCCTCGCCCGCCGCCAAGAAGACGGCCCCGGAGTTCAGGAGCCCGCAACCCGAAGAAGGGGTTGCGGTGGCGCGAGGCAGCGGTGTCCGACGTCTAGTCGGGCCGCCATCCCCGTCGTCGTCGTCGCTCCCCTCCTCGTCACTCTCGCTCGAGGAGGGCCTTCGCTATCCGAGGAGCTGTCCACACAGCAGCGCACCGGGTTCCATAGTCGCCAAGACCTTGGCGGCGAGGAGGTCACCATCCAATAACTTGAAATGGAGGGTGAACCCCGCCGTCAAGCTATGGATCCGGGCGAATGTCTTCCACCCTCGGTCGAAGAACATCACGCCGGGGGCTGGGGACACGACACTCACCCGAGTGCCGCTGATCCCGCAGCCCCTCATGCGTAACTCCATCACGTCGGGTGGATCCGGCCCCATCGCGTCCGCAAACGGGACCCGGCAGCGGGCGGCGGCGGCGGCGCCTGCGCGAAGCTTGATGAAGAACTCCCAGGGGTCATCTCCGGTGTGGACCGCGCCGTGGTCAGGAGACGCCGGGGGAGACAGGGGAGGCACGTCGCCACGGCCGCCTCTCCCCCGACCGCCTCGGCCACGCCCTCGACCTCGTCATGACCCGCCCCTTCCTCTCCCTCTCGTGGACGGCTCCACCGCCACGGGAGTGGGATGGGGAGCGGTGCGCTGCCTGGAGGCAACCCGCGCCGCCACCGTCGAGGAACCAGGATTCCCTCCTTCCATGACGGCAAGAAGGACTGAAAGTGAAGACGAAGGGAGAAGTGGATGAGTACGGCCGTTGAGCACCCCTTCCGCCCTATTTAAAGGGGCGAGGTGGGGGCTCAACCGCCCCGCTCGACCAATCAGGCGGCGAGAGAGCCAGAGGGGCGGGGCCGACTCGCCTTCTCCGCCCGTGACGGCTCGGTCTTCCACCTTCGCCGCCCACGACCCCGTGCATGAGGGCCGCGTGGCGGCGGAGTCGGAGCGACGGGTGAAGCGACCCCGCTCTGCACCACGGTCACGGGGTGGATGCCTTAATGACTGCATGCGCTGCCCCACGTCTCCCACGACGCCGCAACAGACGCGTGCCGTTACGGGAGGGGAGGCGGCAGACGCAGAAACAGATTCGACGCGCCATGGGCTTCGCGTACCCGTGCACTGTCTTGGGCCTGGCCCAACAGCGCTCGGCACCGTGTATGGCCCAGGCCCGGGGGCTCCTGTCGGTGTACTAAGGTAGGGGTACCTCAGTACCCCAACTTGTGCACGGGTAGCCGCAGCTCCCCACAGCAAGATCCACCGTATGCTTGCCGGAGACCATTCCGGCTCCCTACCAAGCCATTCAAGAACAAAGTGTGCAAGACCAAAACTCAAGACCCCGGCAAGAGGAGCTTGCCGGGAAGGCCATTCCAGGCTCAAGGCTACATTACTCCTACAGATCCCCGGCGAGAGGAGCTCGTCGGGAGGACCAGAAAACCACATCACAGAAGACACGCCTCGGCGCCCAGCGTCTTGGGGCGAGGACCCGGGAGCGGCAAGTTCTGAGCCCGACAAGCCCGGGTCGGCAAGATCAAGGCCCCGGCGAGGTGCTTGCCGGGGAGAGCTATGCTACGTGCCGCACCCCCAGCTCATTAGCCCACGCGTCGCCTCCAAATTTCTCCAGAGACGCGTGGCGGGTGGCTGTCTTTGCATGAAGAATGCGGTGGCACTCCACGGTGGTGGCCGCCGCCGTGGCGAAAAAGACGCAATGGCGGGAGCTTTTGGGGCGGCGGCGGGCATTTAATGCCCTTGTCCCCTCTGTCAAAAGTAGGTAGAAAGCATCAGTAGCTGCCTTTGTTCCCGCGACTGCTTCCAACTACCACCTCTTTTACGTTTTTACCCCTCTACCTCACATTGACACCTGTCGGTGACCCCTTGCCCTATAAAAGGAGGCCCATGCACAACGTGGAGGAGGTTCCAACCGGTCGCTATTCTCGCGAGGAGGTTCAGCGAATAGCTACCTTCTCGAGGGTTTCAGACACCACTCCACCGTTTTGCTCACATTCTCGAGCAAGATCAAATACAACACAATGCAGCAGTAGGGTTTTACGCGACGATCGCGGCCCGAAGCTGGGTAAAAATCCCCCGCGTGCATCGCCTCGATCTGCTCTCCGCGCAGCCTCCGCCCCGTACCGAACACACGAAGGGGCCCCGGCCCCATAGGTGCCGCGCCACCCATCCGGCCCGCGACAACTCCCATAGTATCACTGGGTACGTCTCGCCCACGGAGGGAGTGCCATGGTGGCTAACTGTAGTATACGGACCGCAGGAGGATGAGCACAAGATCAATTTCTTGAATGAGCTTTCGGAGCGTAGATCGCTATGCCCAGGGCCTTGGCTAGTTATGGGAGACTTTAACCTTATCCTATACGCGTCAGACAAAAGTAACTCCAACTTGGACAGGAAAATGATGGGGAAGTTCAAGCGTTTCGTGGATGATAACGCGCTCAAGGAGCTCTTTTTGCATGGACGCAAGTACATGTGGAGCAACGAAATGGAAACGCCCATGCTCACAAAGATTGACCGTGCCTTTGTTTCCGTCGATTGGGAGCTTGAACACCCAGATTGCTTGCTGCAAGCGCTATCTACTGAGTACTCCGATCACTGCCCGCTTCACCTTACGCTACATGAGCGCATGCATGTCAGGAGGAGATTTTGTTTTGAGAAATTTTGGGTCAAGATGGACGGTTTCTTGGATGTTGTCAAGGAGGCTTGGGTCTGCGACCCGGATATCACCGATCCCTTCATGTGACTTGACATCATGCTCTGCAACACAGCCGAGCTCTTGCAACATGGGGAGAAAAGGAGATAGGTAACATAAAACTGCAAATTGCAATCGCCAACATAGTCATCTTGCGCTTTGACTGTGCTCAGGAAAGTTGAGCGTTAACGGAGGAGGAGAGATGGCTTAGAAGGATGCTTAAGAAGCTTGTGCTGGGGCTGGCATCCCTTGAGAGGACCATTGCGAGATAGAGATCGAGAATCTCTTGGCTGCAAGAAGGAGACGCAAACACGCAGTTGTTCCACTTGGTTGCAAATGGGAGACCAATGAAAAACTACATACCCTCCTTGACCATGGATGGGCACATCATCACGGATCAGAATGGAAAGGAGGAAGCTCTCTACAATGCATACAAAGAGTTGCTCGGCAAGGATAGTGCCCGAGACTTCACACTTGATCTAGAGGGACTGGGTGTCATGCGTATTGATCTTTCGAAGCAAGATCGTGTGTTCCCTGAAGACGAGATTTGGGGGGTAATCAAGGATTTACCTTCGGACAAGGTGCCTGGGCCGGACGGGTTCATTAGCCTATTCTTCCAAAAGGCTTGGGAGATAATCAAGGAGGATATAGTTGCGGCGGTCCATTAACGTTTCCTTGGCAACGGGAGGGGGTTTGGAAGGCTTAACCAAGCTTTGATCACACTTATATCTAAGTCCTCGGAAGCGAGTATTGTGTTTGACTTCATACCTATATGCCTTGTACACAGTATGCCCAAGATAGCACCCAAACTGCTGACAGCCAGGCTAAGGCCACGTATGGGGGAGCTTGTTCAGACAAACTAGTCCGCGATCATCAAGGGCAGATGCTTACACGACAATTTCCTCTTGGTTCGGCAAATGGCGCGCTCTATGCATAGGAGGAAAGCCAAGGGAGTGTTGCTCAAGCTTGACATTTCGAAAGCCTTCGACTCCCTGGCGTGGCCATTCTTGTTTGAGGTGTTAAGGGCTAAAGGCTTCTCGGAGCATTGGATCTCTTGGATTGCGATTTTTCTTACTACTGCCAGCTCGAGAGTTTTGGTGAATGGCTGCGCGGGTGACAAATTCATGCATGCCAAAGGGCTTAGGCAAGGGGACTCAGTATCCCCCTTGCTGTTTGTTATTGCCATGGATGTTTTAACGGCTATCATCAGCAAGGCGCATGAGGCTAGAGTGTTGAGTACCATCAATGGATGTAGCCCTATGAAGCGCTTGTCCCTGTACGCGGATGATGTGGTGCTCTTCATAAACCCAACTTGGCCAGATCTCATGTTCGTCAAGGAAATTCTCACCATATTCGGAGTGGCATCAGGGCTCAAAGTAAACTATGCCAAATCTGCGGCGATCATGATCAGGGCTGAGAGTGAGGATGAGGAGCTTGTCAAGTCTCCTCTGCCATGGAAGATTGACAACTTCCTGTGCAAATATCTAGGGCTCCAGCTAAGCATAAAACAGCTAAAAAGATCCGAGTGGCAGCCCATTGTTGATGCAACACTATACATTTTGCCAGGATGGCAAAGGGGCCTGGTGAAGAGGCCTAGGAGGCTCATACTTGTTAACCAAGTCATGAGGGCGCACGCTACACATCACCTCATGATCGCGAAGGCACCAAAATGGGCTCTGGAAAGAGTGGACAAAGGTTGTAGGGCTTTCTTTTGGGCCGGGACTGAGGCGGTGCATGGGGGAAAATGTGTTCTCTCATGGGCTAAGGTGTGCAGGCCAAAGCACATGGGAGGGCTTGGAGTCATTGACCAGTCTAAACACGGCATCACATTAAGATTGAGATGGGAATGGCTCCGACGCATGGATGAGTCTAGGCCTTGGCAAGGACTCAATTTGATCGCGGGCAAAAAAGTGGATCAAGCCTTTGGGAGCATAGTTAAGTGGGAAGTTGGATCCGAAGGCAAGACCTTGTTTTGGAAAGACTGATGGATACATGGTGCAACAATCAAAGAGATTGCCCCATTGGTGATGGAAAAGGTGCGGACACAAGTAGCAAACAAGAGACTCGTGCGAGATGCGATGCACATGCATGCATGGATGGATGATCTTGTAGGATACCTATGTATGGAGTGTCTCACTCAGTTCATCGGGCTTGGGGAGATACTCATGGAGGTCCAGCTGGATGATCAGATTGAGGACCGTCCCATCTGGGCTTGGAGTGCATCGGGCGTATATACTGCATCCTCAGCGTACAAGATGTTGTGCGAGGGAGGAACTTGATTCCATTCCTTCGGGGCCATATGGAAGTGTTGGGCACCTCTTGCGTGCAAGATTTTCATGTGGCTCGCGGTGCAATATCGTCTCTGGACATCAGACAGGAGAGCCAGGCATGGGTTACATGACCAAATCTCACAATGCTACATGTGTGACCAAGAGGAGGACACGGTTGATCATATATTTCTGCAATGCATCTTATCGCGGCAAGTGTGGTTCCGTTGCATCATCGGGATGGGTCTGACGGCTGACCATGCCCAACTAACAACTCGAGGCTGGTGCAGTGGTGCTCTGAAGGTAGAAAACGAATACATAAGCAATCCCGGAAAGGCTTTGACACTTTCTGATGCTAATCTGTTGGGTGTTATGGAAGCAAAGGAACACGAGGGTCTTTGGCACCGGAATGATCAAGAACGAATGAGATACGGTGGACATGATCTTCGATGATCTCAGGACTTGGGCAAGAGTGGGAGCGTTTGGAGGACATCTAGATATAGAGTAGTCGAGTAGACTTAGGGAGTGGTGTGGAGGGTTGGTTAGGGTCAACTTGTGACCCCTAACTAGCACATGTATAATCTTTTGTACATACTTTTCTCCCTTCTATAATGCTAAGGTATGCCTTTGGCGTACCCTCGAAAAAAAGCACTCTTTTATAAAAAAAAATGGCAGCTAATCCCGTGAGCGCAAAGTTTCTATTTTTTATAGCAAGATCACATTAACTTTCACCGAAGTCTTCCCAAAGGTCTTACTTGGCAATTTATTGAAACAAAAGCTATAAAACATGATTACTACAGTAGCTTAATCATGTAAACACACAAAGATAACAAGGGTAGATATTGGGTTGTCTCCCAACAAGTGCTTTTCTTTAATACCTTTTAGCTAGGCATGATGATTTCAATGATGCTCACATAAAAGAAAAGAATTGAAACATAGAGAGAGCATCATGAATAATATGACTAGCACATTTAAATCTAACCCACCTGAGGGAGTCCTGGACTAGGGGGTGTCCGGACAGCCGGACTATCATCGTCCGCCGGACTCCAAGACTACGAAGATACAAGATTGAAGACTCCGTCCCGTGTCCGGATGGGACTTTCCTTGGCGTGGAGGGCAAGCTTGGCGATACGGATATGTAGATCTCCTACCATTGTAACCGACTCTGTGTAACCCTAGCCTTCTCCGGTGTCTATATAAACCAGAGGGCTTTAGTCCGTAGGACACAACATACATTACAACAATCATACCATAGGCTAGCTTTAGGGTTTAGCCTCCTTGATCTCGTGGTAGATCCACTCTTGTACTACCCATATCATCAATATTAATCAAGCAGGACGTAGGGTTTTACCTCCATCGAGAGGGCCCAACACAGGTAAAACATCGTGTCCCTTGTCTCCTGTTACCATCCGCCTAGACGCACTGTTCGGGACCCCCTACCCGAGATCCGCCGGTTTTGACACCGACATTGGTGCTGTCATTGAGAGTTTCTCTGTGTTGTCACCGATAGGCTCGATGGCATCTTCAATCAACAACGCTGTCCAGGGTGAGACTTTTCTCCTCGGACAGATCTTCGTATTTGGCGGCTTCGCACTGCGGGCTAATTCACTTGGCCATCTGGAGCAGATCGAAAGCTACGCCCCTGGCCATCAGGTTAGATTCGGAAGCCTAAACTTCACGGCCGACATCCACGGGGACTTGATCTTCGACGGGCTCGAGCCAAAGCCAAGCGCGCCGCACTGTTGCGATGGGCATGATCTAGCTCTGTCGCCGAACAGTGCCTTGGTGGCCGCACACGAATCCGCTTCAGCCCTTAGTCCGGAGCCGATCGTCCAGATCGAGGACCGGTGGATGGACACCAACTCGGGGGCATCAATTTCCACGGTGATGGAGCCGAACACTAACCTTGTCCCTCGCGAAACTCGTGATTCCGAGGTTCCGGACTCCTTGCGGACTCGGACCTCCGCCCTACCAATCGAATCGGATTGGGCGCCGGTTATGGAATTCACCGCCGTGGACATCTTCCAATACTCGCCCTTTGGCGACATCCTAAATTCGCTAAAGCATCTCTCGCTATCGGGAGAGTCCTGGCCGGACTATGGCCAGGATGGTTGGGATTCGGACGACAAAGAAATTCAGAGCCCACCCACCACCCACTTTGTAGCCACTGTCGATGATCTTACCAACATGCTAGACTACGACTCCGAAGACATCGACGCTATGGGCGGCGATGCCGGAGATTTAGCAGAACCAGCGCCTCTGAGGCACCGGAAGACCACCTCGTCATACGACATATACATGGTGGACACCCCAAAAGACGGGGACGGCAAAGAAGTAGCGGAGGCAGATTCCTTAAAGAAACAGCCCAATCGCCGGCGTCAGCGGCGCCGCTCTAAATCCCGCCACAACAAGAATGGAGATTCCAGCACAGGAGATAATAATACCCTAGAGAGTGTCGAAGATAATCCCTCCAAAGAAGACTCAGCGCGGGAGGACGCAGAAGCAAGCCCCACGAGAGGCGGCGGGGCCAAGCGGTCGAGGATTATAACTATATGCCTCCTCCAAGACGAGGCAAGCCTCAACGACAGCCAATTAAATGCGTGCCCGAGATCCCGTCGAACAAAAGCGTTTCAAACGCAAGCTTATCGCCATGGCAAATAGCCTAAAGAAAAAGCAGCAGCAGCTTCAAGCTGATTAGGATCTGCTGGCCGATCGATGGACCGAGGTCCTCGCGGCCGAAGAGTATAAACTCGAACGCCCCTTCAAAAGCTACCCAAGACGCAAGTTGCTCCCCCAACTAGAGGAGGAAGCGTACATACCTTCATCACCAGTGCACGATACGGCAGATCGACCACCACGTGGTCGCGACAGAGAGACATCCAGGCCCTCAGCCAAGACCGTACCCCAATATCGCTCCAAAAGTACGAAGCCAAAAGGGAACGCGCCGGACTTGCGAGACGTATTGGAGGACAAAGCAAGGCAATCCAAATCCATCTACGGATCACGGGGGCGCCCCACGACCCACCAGATGCCGATGACCTCAGCCACATAATTCAGCAGCCAGACGAATCGGCCAGATAATTCTGGACACGGTTCTTGACAAAGAAAAACAAAATCGTCGACTGTCCGGATGCAGAGGCCCTTGCAGCCTTCAAACATAACATCCGCGACGAGTGGCTAGCCCGGCACCTGGAACAGGAAAAGCCAAAATCCATGGCAGCCCTCACATCATTAATGACCCGCTTTTGCGCGCGAGAGGATAGCTGGCTAGCTCGCAGCAACAACCTCAGTAAAAATTCTGGCAGTCCGGATACTAAGGACAACAATGGCAGGTCATGTCGAAGAAAAAATAAACGCCGCATTAACGGCGACGACAAGGAGGATACGGCAGTCAACGCCGGATTCCGAGGCTCTAAACCCGGTCAACGGAAGAAGCCATTCAAAGAACCACTCGGGTCCGTCCAACTTGGACTGAATACTCAACCGCTTATGCCAGATACATGGCACCCCTGAAAAGCCAGCCAATCACACCAAAAGAGATTGCTGGGTGTTCAAGCAGGCAGGCAAGTTAATTGCCGAAAACAATGACAAGGGGCTAAACAGCGACAATGAGGAAGAGACCCGACCGCCGAACAATAGAGGACAGAAGGGTTTCCCCCCACAAGTGTGAACGGTGAATATGATTTATGCAACCCATATACCCAAGAGGGAGCGGAAGCGTGCACTACGGGACGTCTATGCGATGGAGCCAGTCGCCCCGAAGTTCAATCCATGGTCCTCTTGTCCGATCACTTTCGATCGAAGAGACCATCCGACCAGCATACGCCATGGCAGATTCGCCGCATTGGTTTTAGACCCAATCGTCGATGGATTTCACCTCACGAGAGTCGATGGGCGGTGGCAGCAACTGAACCTGCTTTATCGGGATACGGTCGCAAGATGGGCATAGACCCTCAAGGATTAAACCTACAAAGACAACCTTTAGAGGTGTCATACCAGGTGTGGAAGCCAATTATGCAGGCTCACCACACCTGGAAGTGGTCTTCGGATCCCGGATAATTTCGGGCGAGGAGTTAATCTTGACATAGTCCCGTTCCGCGAGAGGCTATCACGCTCTGCTCGGACGAACCGTGTTTACAAAGTTCAGCGCGTGCCGCATTATGCATACCTCAAGCTCAAGATGCGGGCCCCGTGGAGTCATCACGGTCAGCGGAAATCTGGAACGCTCCCTCGAGCGGAGGAACATCTGGCCGCTCTCGGGCGAAGTCTGAGCAGCCTTTTAAGGCAATTTTCGAGTCCGACCGTTAAATGGCCGGATATAGCAAAATGCGCCCGAAGCAATACCAACCAAGACCACCTGGCACAGTCAGAGCACGCGTAGCAATGCGGCCCTAACCCCCGCCCTCGCATGATTGGACGAACAACCCTCCGCGTACATCATTACGCTTTGGAGATACGATGGGCGCAGGGGAAGGGGCACGATCATAATGGACCCAGAGTGCGGCTCGACCACACCAGGGGCTCGCAAGTGTGCCACTCTTTTTTATTACTATTTTCCTTCTTTGTATACACAGGACTCCGTTAACCAGACACCCTGTCATGCGATAAACCCGCCGAACTCACGATGCAACAGCCAGGGAACAAAGAAGGCTGCGACGAACATTCAGGTGGTTTCAATTACGAGCATTAAATTCGATTATATATACCAAGTCCGCAGCTCATCCCTGGAGGGGGACATGTTTAATTAGTCCAAATCCCTTGCTTACCGCACTATTTGTATCAGTCCGCACTCATAGCAGACTTCCTTTCATAAATAATGCAGCACTTTTCCACTGCAATTACATTACTTTTTATATATATATGTTCATTACATGACATCTTGCACCCGTATATTTTGGTACGGCCTAATACACCAGGGGCTTATGTTCCCCACATTATGGTGTGATAAGTCCAAACACTTTCATAAGTGCGGCACCCCGAACTTATAGCATTATATGAATCGGCTCTGAATCATGTCTTGGGTCAATAGTTGGGTTTGCCCGGCTCCCACGTTTTGGTGCCTTACGTTCCGTTCTGTCGGCTAAGGTGGCCTTTGGGAGAACCATCTGCGATTGCGCCCGGTTGAGCCGGCGAGTGCCTCGATGGAAAGCTAAACCGACCGGCATGATAAGGCGAGAGACCGATCGCTGTTCGAGAGGTCCTTCCGGGTCCTAAAGACTCATGCCGCTTGAGCGAAGTTCGGATAATGTCCGACGAAGCGTGGATAGCGCCCGATTCGGTCTTCGAATACCAGGCTTCACCAAATTTAAAATTATAGAATTCTATGGCTAAGTGAGAGTGTTCAAGCATTATAAGTCTGGTTTCCTTGTTCGTTGTGTTGGCGCCTCCTAGATGGACCCAAAAATGGGAACAAGAGTGCTCAAGTTTATCCCGAACACCCCAGCACTAGCGGCTCGGGGGCTGAAGCCAACAACTTGCCATCTCTCAGATTTTATAAACGGCCGCACAGAAGGTAATATTTTAAATTATACAAGCGTTGCTTAAAGCGCACATGAACATAGTTTTCAGCGCACAGGATAACACATAGCGAGTTTACTCAAAAATTACATCTCTGGGGCACTCATCCGCAATATCGCGGGCTCCCTTCAGGATAGTTTTATAATACATTTCGGGCATACGATACTCCTTGCCCGGTGGCGGTGGGTCAGTGAGAAGCTTCTCCGCATCCAGCATGCCCCAATGCACCTTTGTGCGGCGACGAGCACCTTCAATACAGGCGGAGCGCTTGATGACCTCCACCCAGGGGCACGCATCCACCAGCCGCCGCCTGACGAGGCAAGTAGCTCCGGTCATGGCTGTCCCAGCCATACCGGACTATAAGGCCCTTCATGGCCTCCTTAGCTACCTTGTGGAGTTCGACCAGCTGCTTCAACTGGTCGCTTGGGGGCACCAAATGGATGGCCTCAGCGTACTGAGACCAAAAGACCTTCTCCATTGAGCTCCCCTCCTCGTCACGATAGAATGCGGCGGCATCGGACACACTACGCGGCAGATCTGCAAACGCCCCTGGAGAGCTCCGAATGCGGGTAAGTGTCAGGTAGTTTACATTAACATGCTTGCTTTGCATGAAAAATGCCTTACCCGCCGCTATCTTCTTTACATCTTCAACTTCCTGAAGGGCCTTACGGGCCTCGGCCTTGGCGGACTTGGCACTTTTGAGGGCCAAGGCAAGATCGCACTCCCGAGTCTTGGAGTCACGCTCCAAGCTCTCATGCTTCTCCATGAGAGCCTGGAGCTCTTGCCGCACTTCCGCCACCCGTGCCTCCTGCTTTTCTCGCTCCGCCCGTTCATGGCCGCCTTGCATCTTGACGCGACACAGCCTCCTTCAGGGCTGCCACTTCGTTTGTGGCCCCTGCAATACCCATATTATCCTTGTTAATTTTCTGCAAACCTAAATCCTTTTCTATAAGGTAACTCTTCAAAGTGGTATTACTCACCTTCTTTGTCCTTGAGCTGCTTCTTGGCATGGCTGAGCTCTCGCTCGGACCGCTTGAGATTCTGCTTTAATGCACCGACCTCCGCAGTCAGTGCGGCAGAGGTCAGCAGCGCAGCCTACAAACCCATATTGACATATTTCAAGCAACCCTGCGTATATCTTTTTAGATCCTCAGTCCGGCTTTTCTTTCCGAACACCGGACTGAGCATCGAACTCTTGTCTATGCGGTATTACATTACATAATTTTAACTTCTTACCTCAAAGCTCGTTAGAAGGCTGCTGCGAGCTTCAGTCAGCCCGCTCTTGGCAAGTGAACCTTGAATCACCGCACTCATGATAGTGCGGTGTTCTTCCTCGATGGAAGCGCCTTTGAGCGCCTCCAACAAGTTGTCCGGCGCCTCCGGTTGGACGGAGGCCGCCGGTGTCACGGTCTTGCCCTTCTTTCGAAGGGGCCGCCTACCGGACTCTGGAACCACTGCAGGTTTCGTCATAGAGTCCGGCGCAAAGTCCGGGAGGCTGCCTTGCGGCGCCTCTGGAGCCTCCTCCTGATGGGTCCCTTTCTGGGACCCCACCTCGGCGTCCTCATCAGCGCAGGGAGTAGAGGCTGTCAGAAGTGAATCCACATCCGACGGGGCCAACGACCCGCTCGAAGAAGCGGGGAGATCATCATCGGCCGGACTGCGGACGATATGCGGCGTTAGTAGGACACTACGTGACACGAAAGAAATTGCATATCCGGGATCCGGATACTTATGATCTCGCCGGAGGCCTGGCCCTTGAAGGCCACTCCTCCTCGCCAACGTCGGTGTTGGCGGAGCTGTCCGGGGGAATAGTTCTCCCCCTCTTGGACCCTTCGGCCTCCCCTATTGGGGAAGCCTTCCTCTTCCTCTCTCCCTCCTCCGAGAGAGAGTCTTCTTCCTCCTGCTCATCTTCGGGGGAGGAGTCTGCCTCGTCGTCGGACGCCTGATTACAGGAACTCTTTCGAGTCCCCGTGGCCACCTTCTTGGCCTTCTTCTCCGGCACCACGTGTGGTGCCGGAACCAGCAGCCCCGCTAGACGGGCGTTCACTGGGTCTTCTAGCATGGGAGCCGGACAGACTAGCTGCTCGGCCTTCTCCATCCATTCCTGTCAAAGGAATAGAGAGATTGAAACCCTCTTAGAATCAATCTATTTACCACAAGTGTCCCGTAAAGGGGTTGAATCACTTACTTCGTCAGCTGGATGCTGCGAGCGAAATCCGCGATCTTCCGTCGCGGATGCGGGGGCTTCGGCGCCCTTAAACAGCACCCTCTAGGCGCCTTCGTACGTCGTGTCGAAGAGCCCACTTAGCGCCTGGTGCTGTCCCGGATTGAACTCCCATAGATTGAATGCCCGTTCATGGCATGGGAGGATCCGGCGGATGAGCATGACTTGGACCATGTCGACGAGCCTGAGCTTATTGTTCACCAGCTTCTGGATACAGGCTCGGAGTCCCGTCAGCTCCTTCGGATTGCCCCACAACAAGCCCTTCTCTTTCCAGGAGGTGAGCTGCGTGGGGATGCCAGATCTAAATTCGGGGGCTGCCGCCCACGTAGGTTCGCGCGGCTCGGTGATGTAGAACCACCCCGATTGCCACCCCTTGACGGAGTCCACGAAGGCCCCTTCGAGCCAAAGGACGTTGGGCAACTTGCCCAACATGGCGCCTCCGCATTCCGCTTGCGTGCCCTTCACAACCTTCGGCTTGACGTTGAAGGTCTTGAGCCACAGGCCCAAAGTGGGGCGGATGCAGAGGAAGGCCTCGCACATGACGATAAACGCCGAGATGTTGAGGATGAAGTTCGGCGCCAGATCGTGGAAATCCAGGCCGTAGTAAAACATGAGCCCCCGGACAAAAGGGTGAAGAGGAAAGCCCAGTCCGCGGAGGAAGTGGGGGAGGAAAACAACCCTCTCATGGGGCCCGGGGGTGGGGATGAGCTGCCCCTCGTCGGGCAGCCGATGCGCGATGTTGTCGGAAAGGTATCCGGCGCTGCGCAGCTTGGTGATGTGCTCCTCCTTAACGGTGGAGGCCAACCATTTGCCTCCCGCTCCTGACATGGTCGGAGAAGGTCGAGGCGAGATGCATAAGCTTGAGCGTTGGAGCTTGGGTGCGGGAGATGGATAAGCAAAGGAGGAAGAAGGCGTGGGTGAGAAGGTAAATCCTTATCCCTTATATATAGGCGGACGGAGACTATCGTCCCCCACCAGCTGGTAAAACTCGCTTATCTCCCAAGCGCCACCATCGATGGCGCGTTTGGGTTACCCACGTCCGTATTGATGAGAATCCGGAATAAGGGGAACACGATCTCGCTCGACAGGCGTGCCAAAACCGCTTAAGCTAAACGTCTTGAGGTGGTATAATAAAAAACGATTCAAATAAAGGCTTGGTAGCGGTGTGATGTCATGCCGCATAATACGCCGAGACATTGGACTTGTGTACATTTTATTCTCTCTGATTGGAATGTGGAATTTATTTTGCGAGCGGACACTATCCCGGTGTTCTTGATCTTCTCTGGATTATTCAAGGGAGGAACCCGCCTTGCAATGCCGAACATTATCTTGCGCCGGACTTATCGTCATTGAAGCCTGGTTCGAGGCTACCGAGGAGTCTGGACTAGGGGTGTCTGGACAGCGGACTATCATCATCCGCCGGACTCCAAGACTACGAAGATACAAGATTGAAGACTCCGTCCTGTGTCCGGATGGGACTTTCCTTGGCGTGGAGGGCAAGCTTGGCGATACGGATATGTAGATCTCCTACCATTGTAACCGACTCTGTGTAACCCTAGCCTTCTCCGTTGTCTACATAAACCGAAGGGCTTTAGTCCGTAGGACACAACATACATTACAACAATCATACCATAGGCTAGCTTTAGGGTTTAGCCTCCTTGATCTCGTGGTAGATCCACTCTTTGTAATAGCCTAGCTTATTAGGGATGATAGACTACTCATATCAATAAGGAATTCCTTCTTTTCCGGGAGCCCATTCGGAAAGAACTCCAAAGTTAAGCGTGCTTAGCTTGGAGTAGTTTCAGGATGCGTGACCGACCGAAGTTGCTCCAGTGCGCACGAGTGAGGACAAAGTGCGCAGAAAAGACTAGTATTGATCTGTGGGGCCAGTCTAGATCCCGTCAGGAGTAACGACCACCGGCGGGTGTGTCCGGGGCGTTACACTCTTGTACTACCCATATCATCAATATTAATCAAGCAGGACGTAGGGTTTTACCTCCATCGAGAGGGCCCGAACCTGGGTAAAACATCGTGTCCCTTGTCTCCTATTACCATCCGCCTAGACGCACAGTTCGGGACCCCCTACCCGAGATCCGCCGGTTTTGACACCGACACCACCTCCTATGCCTAGGGATTTTGTGAGCACATAATTTATAGGAACAATAATCAACTAGCATAGGAAGGGAAAACAAGTATAACTTCAAAACTATAAGCACATAGAGAGGAAACTTGGTATTATTGCAACTCCTACAAGCATAAATTACTCCCTCATAATAATTTTTAGTAGCATCATGAATGAATTCAACAATATAACCATCACATTTTTTCGAAAAGGGGGGACTCCCCGGCCTCTGCATCAGAATGATGCATGCGGCCACCTTTATAGAAAACCAAATAGGTTCAACAGAGTCTTACAGTATGAAACAAAGTAATGGCAAGCTCACAAAGAGCCACAACACCAAAAACAAAAAGCCAAGAGGCCACAATCGGCTAGCATAACAAAGATAGGAAAACTAATCGCCTATCCTATTACATGACCGCCATCCAAACCGGTTGAAGATATCCTGTTGGGGATATTACTACTGGGCGTGAACCAGCCTACCTGGGCCGGGTTAACTTCATTAGCAGTATAAAGATGATTAAGCAGATGAAGGCCCAAGGCATGTAGTCAGTTTAGAACATGTAACCGTAAACCGGCTTGGTATGCAAACTTGTATTGTAAGTTAGGAATAGAGAGAGACCAACCCGAATACGAGTATGAACCGGTGTTGGGACTCTATGGACCGGCGGGCGGTTCAAAGACAGACAACAACAATTCGAGCCTAGGCGAAGCTTATTTGCTCCCTAGTCATCAAAACCACATCAATCCCATCACAACTAGACGTAGGCTTTTACCTTCATCGAAGGGGCCGAACTAGTATAAATCCTTGTGTCTTTGTGTCCGCTTTAACCCCTTCATGTTAACCCGTAGCGATGGCTCCACGACTAAGTCCTTTCACGAGGACATCTGCCGTGACAAAACCACGACATATCCCGTGCTACCATCTCCCACCGGATAGATCCAGTAACCAAACGCTCCCTGGCTTCCGTCGAAGTGAGTAATGACCACATGCGGTCAACGCAGTGGCTCGGAATAAAACCTGCAAAAAATGAATATTTGTTGTTCTGTTAAAAGTCAAATCATTTCTGCAGTTCCAAATTGCCCACAACAAAGCACATACTCCTACGCGAATGTGTCTAACTATTTCGGACTCTATCCCAACAAGCCACATTCCAAATAACGTACTGACAGAATTCGGAGGAGTAATGTTAAAGGCAATGTGCACCGTCTGCCACAAAACTTTGGCCAACGGGCAATCAAAGAAAAGGTGTTTTATGGTTTCATCCCGATCACAAAAACTACACCTAGTAGATCATGTCTAGTTGCGCTTTACCAAGTTATCCTTTGTTAACATGACGAGTTTATGTACAAACCACATAAACAATTTAATTTTCAAAGAAACTTTGACTTTCCAAACATGTTCGGAACTAGGAATGGCACTAGAGTTGATGACATCGATATACATCAATTTAACTGTGAACTCTCCAGACCTAGTAAGCATCCAACACAGCTGATCGGGATGATGAGATAGCTAAACCTTCATCAGTCTACTCACCAAATGAAGCCACGCTTCCCACCGGTTACCAACAAGCGTCCTCCTAAATTGAATATTAAGGGGGATGGACTGCATAATCGTTGCAACAAAAACATCACATCATTGAACAATACTATACAGGGACGGATACTGAAGCGCCAGCGGCGTTTCACCAAGCCAAGTATCCTCCCAGAAGCGCGTGGTAGTGCCATTACCGACTATAAACTTTGTCCTATTAAAGAAGGCTACTTTGACTCTCATAAGCCCCTTCCAAAAAGGTGAGTCCGTCGGTCTCACTGTCACCTGGGACAAAGTTTTGGACTTCAGATACTTACTACAGATATTACTACTGGGCGTGAACCAGCCTACCTGGGCCGGGTTAACTTCATTAGCAGTATAAAGATGATTAAGCAGATGAAGGCCCAAGGCCTGTAGTCGGTTTAGAACCTGTAACCGTAAACCGGCTTGGTATGCAAACTTGTATTGTAAGTTAGGAATAGAGAGAGACCAACCCGGATACGAGTATGAACCGGTGTTGGGACTCTATGGACCGGCGGGCGTCACCCGTGTATATAAGGGGATGACCCGGCGGTGGTTCAAAGACAGACAACAACAATTCGAGCCTAGGCGAAGCTTATTTGCTCCCTAGTCATCGAAACCACATCAATCCCATCACAACTAGACGTAGGCTTTTACCTTCATCGAAGGGGCCGAACTAGTATAAATCCTTGTGTCTTTGTGTCCGCTTTAACCCCTTCATGTTAACCCGTAGCGATGGCTCCACGACTAAGTCCTTTCACGAGGACATCTGCCGTGACAAAACCACGATAGTTGGCGCCCACCGTGGGGCTATCGCACGATGGTTTGATGATCTTGGAGGGCAAATTCGAAGGACTCGAAGGCTATGCTGTGGGCCGGATAACCAAGAGTCGTCGGGGCAAGCTCTACATCGACGATGCAGGATGGGGTCCCGAAACCGGCTCGATTGAGTACGGATACCGGGTCCCCTTTGGTGGCATACACGTTTTTATCGGCAAGATTGGTGAGCCTGGGCCTGAGCCGGACATCTGCACCAACCTCGTCGAGACGGCTCAGCGTGTGAGATCTACCCAGGTAAAACCGGCCGTGAAGCGTGCCTTCGCGGGAGTCATCCACGGAGGAGAACATGAGGACGAGTCAGAATACAGTAGCGAGACCGTCGTCTATTCCGGCGATGAGTCCTCGACCGGAGAGACCGAATCATTGTACCAGTTGCAAGACGACCAGATTAGGGGCTGTTACGATGATGGCGATATTCGGACCCCGGCATCAGATCAACCAGGTTGGAATATTCATGGCCGGCAGGCAGGCGGCGAATCACTCTTTGACCGCAGCAGCAATGCTCTCCGGATCAGCAGCGGTAGTGGAAGCAGGGGCAGGAGGCCTTGTGCGCCCAACGGTTCAAGTTCTGTCTGACCTGTTTGACGCACTAGCTGTACTTATGGCAGAGGCCAATCCGGCGGATCAGGAGGCCCATGATGCGGAGGTTGCAAAGGTGAGAGAGCAGATCGTGCAGGCCAAGGCCAACCTGGCAGCAGAGAAGGACAGGATGGCCGAAGAGCGGGCCGCTTTGGATGCCCAGGCCTATAGGCTCATGCTCGATCAGAACGCATAACATGAAGTCTTGAAGCAGAAACACAGATCAGAGCTCATGTTCGACCCTAGGAATCTCTTTCATACTCCGGAAGCTGGAACCAGTAATCCGCGGTGGCACTGGGAGGTGAACCGGGTCGAGGCACCAGGGCCAGGAGTGACGGTCCAACCCCGCCTGATGGAACCTCCTCGGCAGAATGTTGTGATTCCTCCACCGGTCCAGACACCTCCGGGTCATTATTCTAATCCTATGGACAATCTTGTCGCAACCGCTGCGTGATTAGAAGCTATCCCGATCGAAGGAGACTCTCCACAAGCAATCGAGACGCGCTGGGTTAAGGAACTTCTCCGAACCGCTTTGATTCAGCAGGAGGCATATTCATACAGCCGCGATCGGATTCATTCCACACCTCGTCCAAGCCAGAGCTATAGTAGGCGCATGGATGAACTGGCCGTATCAAGCAATGCGCGGAGCCGTGAGGCGGCCCATGGCAATAACCCGGCAGGTGGTGTTCGCGATGCTCAAGATGTAGTGGACCGGGCCCGGGCACGAAGGGAGGCCGAGTTAGCAGCACAAAACGAGGCGGGTCAGCTTACACCGGTTCATCCTACCACCTCTGTCGGGCCAGGGGTCGCATCTAGCTTGGGAGTGCCCTGTTTAGTCCCTGCTTTACGCAATGTACGCCTGCCCAAAGACTTCAAGGGTCCGCGCAAGGTGCCGAATTACACCGCTGATTTATCTCCAGAAGCGTGGGTAGAAAGTTATGAGATGGCCATGAAGATGCTGGATGTGGATGAGACCGCGTGTGCAAAGTACTTCACCATGATGCTTGAAGGCACGACCCGTACTTGCTTGAAGAGCCTGCCGCCTAATTCTATCAGTTCATGGGCCCGATTCTATGGACCCGGTTTATCCAGAATTTCAAAGATACGTGTAAGCAGCCTAAGTCCATAGTAGACTTGGCGGCTTGTGTTCAGGAGGACGGAGAGTCAACAACCCATTGGGTATGCCGCGTTTCGGAAGTCTTGCAGTCGTCTGACAGGATCAATGCTGACTCTGCGATCTTAACCCTAGAGGGCAACTGCCGGTTTAAGCCTCTAAAGTTGAAGTTGGGGTGTATGAAGCGGTTCTGTAATGACATGGGAACTCTCATGGCCGCTTTGGTGAAGTATGCTGATTCTGATAGTACCAAGGATCCCGAGACTGACGATGACGAAGCAGGGAAGGGAAAGAAGAACAACAACTCCAAGGGGCATCAACACAAATCGGCGGGCCATGGGAGCGGAGGTAAGCGTAAAGCGGATGGCAGCATGGACTTTGTAGCTAACACTAATGCGCAGGACAAGGGTCAGCGGCGCAGAGGTAAAGCGGCAAATCATAGTGGAGCTCCGAATCCTAACCTGGATCGCCTAAACTATTTGTTGAATCAGCCTTGTCCAAAACACGGGACGAAGGAGGCGCTGGCTAACCACCTATGGAAGGATTGTTACATTATGCAGGAGTTTAAAAACTCTAATGCCTTCCGGTATGACTATGGGTCAGGTGGTGGCTCAGGATCCGGTTTCCATGGGCCGAGCCATGATGGAGCTTCCGGTTCAGGTTTCAATCAGGGCGGTCATAACAACCAGAAAAATCAGAACAGTCAAGGAGGTTACAACCACCAGCAGCAGCAGTAGTCGGGTTATCAGAGCCACCCAAAACAGTTGAACAATGGGCAGTATCATGTTTTCACAACCAGTTTGGATAAGCGCGACCGGAAACTTCACAAGCGAGCGGTGAACTCTGTTGAACCGGTCGTACCACGTTACTTACGTTGGTAGGAACAGCCTATCGTGTGGAGCAGGGAGGATCACCCACCCCGGGTTGACAATCCGGGCGGTTAGCGTTAGTGGTAGACCCTCGTGTGGGAGGTTATAAATTCACCAAGGTGCTCATGGATGGAGGGAGCAGATTAACATCCCGTTCTATGAGACATTCCGCGCATCGGGCTAATGAGACAAAAATCTCGCACCGTCCTAATACGGTGTTCCATGGTGTGGTGCCCGCAAATCAGCATATCCTGTTGGTAAGATAGCCACGAGGTGGCTTTTGGGGACGAGCATGATTCCCGGTCCGAAACACTAACCTTTGAGGTGGTCAAAATCCGGAGCCCGTATCACGCCTTATTTGGGCGGCCGGCTTATGCCAAATTCATGGCACGGCCTTGTTATATCTATTTGCAGCTCAAGATGCTGGGTCACAAAGGGACAATAACGGTTCATGGGAGCCGCAAGATTGCTTTGGAATGTGAGGAAGGTGATGCGGCCTATGCGGAGTCGGTTTGTGCCATGGAGGAGTTAAAATATTATAGGGACAATGTTGATCCGGCAGACATGACCCCTTTGAAGAAGCCAACTACGGAGCATGATTCAGATCTGAAGTTCAAATCAGCGGCTGAGACCAAGCTTGTTGACTTCGTGCCCGGCGATTCGTCCAAGCAGTTCACTGTCAGTGCCAACTTGGACCCTAAATAGGAAAGCGCGCTCGTCGAGTTCATCCGTGAGAATTGGGACATTTTTGCATGGAAGCCTTCTGATATGCCAGGTGTACCGAGGGAACTTGCTGAGCACACTCTTAATGTTGATCCCAAGTATAAACCGGTAAAGCAGTTTCTCCGCCGGTTTAACAAAGAAAGGCGCAAAGCTATTGGAGAGGAAGTGGCCAGGCTCTTAGCAGCTGGTTTTATCATTGAAGTGCTCCATCCAGAGTGGCTTGCTAATCCGGTGCTGGTTCTTAAGAAAAACGGCACTTGGCGTATGTGTGTGTGGATTACACGGATCTTAACAAGGCTTGTCCAGCGGATCCTTTTGCCCTCCCCCGCATTGACCAGATTATTGATGCCACGGCGGGATGTGAGCATTTGAGTTTTTTGGATGCGTATTCTGGGTATCATCAGATCAAAATGGCGGTTAAGGACCAGGAGAAGATGGCATTTATTACTCCCTTTGGAGCCTTCTGCTATATATCAATGCCTTTTGGGCTCAAGAGCGCCCAAGCCACTTATCAACGGTGTGTACAGAATCGCTCAGATAAACAGATCGGCCGCAATGTGCATGCCTATGTGGATGATATTGTAGTCAAGTCAAGGCAGAAGGAGACACTGGTTGATGATTTGAAGGAAACCTTTGACAACTTGCGGGTTTATAAGATGATGCTTAACCCGGCCAAATGTGTTTTTGGTGTTCCGGCATGCAAGTTACTGGGCTTTCTTGTGTCCAACAGAGGAATTGAGGCTAATCCGGAGAAGATTACGGCTATCACCTCCCTGGCTAAACCAAAGTGTATCAATGATGTTCAGCGTTTGGCGGGTCGGATTGCCGCGCTGAGCCAGTTTATCAGCCGCCTCGGAGAGAAGGCCATCCCCTTATACCAGATGCTGAAAAAGACAGATCAATTCATCTGGAGTCCGACTGCTGATGAAGCGTTGGAGGACTTGAAGCGGCAATTAGCCAACCCGCCTGTTCTCGCAGCTCCGATCGACAAGGAGCCGTTACTGCTATACGTAGCGGCCAATGCTTGTGTAGTTAGCGTGGCTATTGTGGTAGAGCGCAAGGAGGCAGGCAAGGAGTATCCGGTTCAGCGGCCGGTTTATTATATCAGCGAGGTGCTTATTGAATCCAAGCAACGGTATCCGCATTGGCAGAAGCTGGTATATGGAGTTTTTATGGCAAGCCAGAAGTTGAAGCAATATTTTCAAGGGCACCCCATCACAGTGGTCGGCCAGCTCCTTGGGCGATATCATACTGAACCGGAGGCGATCGGCGGATTGCCAAGTGGGCTATAGAACTTGGGCGCCTGATTGAAGCACGTGCCTCGGGCGGCGGTGAAGTCTCAAGCACTTGTTGATTTCATCAATGATTGGGCTGAGTTGCAAGCACCGGAGGAGAAGCCGGATCACACATATTGGACTATCCATTTTGATGGATCCAGCAATTGAGGGCTCGGGGTGGAGTCGATTAACTTCCCCACGAGGTGATAAGTTTTGTTATGTTCTCCGCTTAATGTTCCCTTGTACTAATAATGCAGCTGAGTATGAAGCTTTGCTCCATGGTCTCCGGATGGCTAAAGAGATGAATCTAAGCCAGGTTAAGTGCTTCGGTGACTCGGACCTCGTGGCTCAACAGGTGTCTGGCACTTGGGATTCTAAAGACCCACTTAGGGCTGCATATCGTCGTGAGGTGGATATTGTTGCGGGTCACTTCAAGGGTTATCAGGTGGATCACGTGGATCGTCAAAAAAATGAAGCGGCGGACGCTTTAAGCCGGTTGGGTTCTCAGCGTAAACCGGTCCCGCCCAATGTCTTTCTTGATGCATTGCACAACCCGTCAGTCAAGCTCCTGGGTGAAGCGGATTTGGCTATTCCTGATTCGGAGGCTCAATTGGTGGCAGCCCTGCATGTTATACCGGATTGGACAGTTCCTTATCTTGCATACATGAACCGGGGAGAGTTGCCAGAGGATGAGACTCTAGCCAGGCAGATAGTCCGGCGATCCAAGTCTATGACCATTGTCAATGGCGAATTTCATCATTGCGAAGGTATCGTATGCGTTTCAACGCTGCGCCTCTCCCGAGGAAGGCTGTGAAATTTTGCGCAAATCCATGAAGGGGATTGTGGTCACCACGCCGGGTCAAAGTCTCTGGTGGCTAAGGCGTTTCGTCACGGGTTCTACTGGTTGACAGCTCATGCTGATGCGGAGGATTTGGTTAAACGGTGTGATGGCTGTGAGAAATTTTCACGACGTGCGCATGTGCCGGCTCAAGAGTTGAGGATGATTCCAGTTACTTGGCCGTTTGCAACATGGGGGATGTATATGGTCGGACCTTTTAAAAGGTCCAAGGATAAAAAAACCACCTTTTGGTGGCAGCTGACACATTTACCAAGTGGGTTGAAGCGGAGCTGTTAGCAAGTGTGATGCAGCTACTGGCGTGCGCTTCATTAAGAAGGTGATTTTCGGTTTGGCTTTCCAACAAATCATTCATCGACAATGGTACCAATTTATCCAAGGGCGCTATGAAGGAATTCTGTGAGCGTGAGCACATCTGACTTGACGTATCGTCAGTGGCTCACCCCCAGTCCAATGGGCAGGCAGAACGAGCTAATCAAGAGATCTTGCGAGGCATCAAACCCCGGCTTATGGTTCCATTGCAAATAACACCGAGTTGTTGGGTTGAAGAGCTACCGTCTGTGCTATGGAGTTTGAATACTACGCCTAACCGATCTACAGGATACACGCCGTTTTTCATGGTCTACGGAGCAGAGGCAGTTCTCCCTAGTGATATCCGGCATGATTCGCCTTGTGTAGCGGCTTATGTTGAAGCGGACAATGAGACAACACGGCAAGATGCTTTGGACCTATTGGATGAGGAGCGTGACATAGCAGCTTCCCGCTCGGTGATTTATCAACAGGATCTTCGTCGCTATCACAGTCGCCGGGTCAGAACAAGAGCTTTTCAAGAAGGAGATTTGGTGCTTCGACTCATCCAAGACCAGACGGATATGCACAAGTTATCCCCACCTTGGGAAGGACCTTTCGTGGTCAGCAAGAATCTACACAACGGTTCGTACTATCTGATTGATATTCGAGAGCATAAAGACTCACGCACATCAGAAGAGGAGACCAACAGGCCGTGGAACATAGCTCATCTTCGGCCTTACAACACTTGAGCCATTGGCTCTATCTATGTACATATTATGACAGTGTATATATTATCATTGATATAATAAAACCGGAGCCTCAGCTAAAGCGGGGTCTCTGTCCTTTCATATCATGTGTGGTTACATGGAGTTGTTCTGTCTTAAAGCGGCCTCCGGTTTACCCCTTGAAATTTGCTTTTCAAAAAAGCTTTGTGATATCACTTGGGGGCTTGGTCGTGTCCGAACCAATGCAACACCTCTTGATAGGCGAAAGCCACCAGATCACTTGGGGACATGGTCAAGTCTGAACCAGTCACGCCTCTTGATCGGCCTAAGGCCACAGAATCACTTGGGGGCTTGGTCAAACCCGAACCATTGCCATGCCTTTTGATCGGCATAAATGCCATGGTTTCATTTGGGGACCTGGCTGACTTGAACCATCGCCACACCTATTGGGGGCTTGGTCCTGTCCGACCATGGTAACACCATCTGATCAGCTCAGTAAAGCATGATTTTGCAAATGGTTTTATCATAGCCTTTGCTTCCATATTTCTTTTATGACTATTCTTTGATTTTTGTTGTGTTTTCTTAAAACCGACAACACTTTCTAACTGGTTCAGCTGACGGAATTCGGTTCATTTTTAATCCGGAGAAATATGCCCGGTTTAACTTTCCTGTTAACATCATGGAGTAGCAGGGGGGCTTACAATGACCCAGCACGGTTTACATGCCTGGCTAAGCGAAACTACATGCCCAGCGATGGCAGGAAATATGAATTGAGGATTTCAAGCAAAAAGCATCAGTACTTATGCACGACGGCATACTCAAAGCAAAAGTATTGGATATTCTATTACAAGGCAACGCGGTGCCCAAATAAGATAATTGTTCTTCTGGCGGATCATAATAAAGCAGCTACTTAAACCGGCTTCCGGTTCATGCCTGCTCATCTCCCCGGTCTGATGGTTGTGGGTCGTCCCGCGCCGCTTCAGTTTCCTCCTCTCTATCCATTGGCTGGAAATCAACAGTGGTCTAGTCGATTCCCATTAAAGCTTGAAAGACAGCTTCTTCATGGATCAGAGAAGACGGTTCAATATCAGGAGCATAAGTATGCTTACGGATTGGAGGAATCAGATTCTCCGCTTCAGGAATTGGTGCAGCCACTCGCTTGTTCTGGTCATTGTACTGAGCCTGATAATGCGACAAGTCTGCTTCTTCAGCAAATTGACAAGCCAGAGGGCGCACTATATGGTTTATCACCCTCAGATCATCTTCATTTAACTCTGAGCCATCTTCCTTCAAACTAGGATAGCCTTGAGCTGCCTCAACAGGATCGAAATCTGGCACCCATGCTTTTGCTCGGATCAAGGCATTAATGGCTCCGGTACGAGCAGCAGATTTTTTCAGCTCTTCAATCCGAGTAGGAAGCATTGACAACCTCTTCAGAGTATCTTGGATAAAAGTGGGTGCCGGATTGTTATGAGATGCGGTGGTGATGATCCGCTGCGCCCCGGTATACATGTGTTCAATTAAAGTGTACGCAGCTTTCAACTTCTTCCGAACATCTGACCCTAAGTGACCAATGCGTGTACCTGCAACAATACAGGAAAGATCACAAACCGGATCTATTATAAGACGGCCAAAGTTGTCAAAGAAACCAAAAGGAACTTACCAAAGATAGCAGCGGTCATGGCATGCACTTGCCGCTTTACGGCGGTCAGCTCATCTACCACCGGTTTAAGGGCGCTTCAGCGTTTTCAGCTCTTTTTATTAAAGCGGCCTTCTCAGTAGCCCAATCAGCCCGCTCCTTCTTGAAGCCCTCCTTCAGCTGTTCCGTGATGCTCAAAGCGCTGGTTAATTCCTCCCTTGCTTTGTCGGTTTCGGCTTGTTGGGTTTTCAAAGTTTCTAGCAGATCAGTAATCCGGTCCTCTTTGATCCTCACTTCTTCCTGCATCAAGACAGTGCTTGGCTCTAAACAAACAGGTACAAGAATTTGAAGTACCAACCACATAACAAGTTATACGCTTGATACTTGGGGGCTAATGCATCTTCAATCTTCATCTATTACTAAATCGCAAAGTCCCAAGCTCAATACAGGTAATCAACTTGGCACTTGGGGGCTAATGGCTATTTGCTGAGTTATGTTCTGAGGCTAGAATCTTTATTCGAGTCCCGGTTTAACTATGCTAAGTTGAACCGGCCCTTGGGGGCTACATTGATGGATTTCAAAGTATTGAGGACTATATTAAAGTCCCGGCTTGAAGAAGATTACAAACCGGCCCTTGGGGGCTAAGAGAATTAATAGAGTGGCAGTAATTAAAGAAAGAAGAAGCACAAGGAAGTTACCTCAAATTTATCTCTCATCATCTTTACCAGACCAGCTTCACAGTCACGACTGGTATATAGCCGGTTCAAGTAACCAGAATGAAGATCTTGGGCATTCAGAGCAGCATATGTCTCCAGATCAACATCCCATTTGCCTTTGTTCATGGCAGAAAACTCTTCTTTGGCAATATGCTTAGCTAAAGCGACAGGATTCCCTGGTTCAAAGCGAGCTACACCGGTAATTACAATGTCATCATCCTTGGACTCGCCGGTTTGCACTGGCGCGGTCGGTTTGTTGGCAGGTTTGGAAGGACTGCAGGATCTTTCAATCCGGATGGAGCTAGCAGGCTGGTCAACAGGAACTGAAGTATTAATAGGCCTTTTCCCGATGATAGCATCATCTTGCAAGGGAGGATCATTGGGAACATCTTCATGAATGAACGCTTCAAGATCTGGTGCCTTATCCTGTTCAGGGGCGGCATCATCCTCAGCCATTTTGTCCAGGAGGGCTTTCTTGCTCGGTTTAGGTTTAGCCCTGAAAGAGAAACAAGGAGTCAAGGAACAGCATAAGTTATAACACAGTATACCAGAAGCATGTGTTCAGCCTAGCTTACCTAAGAACCGTTTTCAGTGGTGGCAGCTGAGTGGTTGATGATTCACCAGAGGATGAATGAGAAGTAACCTGATAATCGGAGTCGGACGGATTAAGAGGTTGATGAATGAAACCCGCCTTAGGATAGAAATTAATAAGAAGGTTGGAGACCTCTGAGTGGCGTTTCCGAACCGGACTGTTCGGTAAACCGGCGGAAGTAACTACCTAGCCGCTGTGCCGGGTTGTGCGGCAAGCCTCATGTTGCCAAGTCTTCATAAGAAATTTGGGATCCAAGTAAGCAAGAGGATGAGAAAATTTAACTTTCCGGTTTTCCTGGCGAAGTTTTGGCGAAGGCAAAGGATCTGAATCAGAAGACAGAATAGTTACCTCGGCAACATCAGCATTACTGGCTTCAGCATCGTCCTGACAAGTATCATCATCAATAAGGCGTGTAAAAAGTAAGCCTAGTGAGTCGAGTTCTACCTCAAGGTCCGAGTTACCCACATCATCATCAGCAGCTAGATCAGATGAAGCGGTGGTCTTCCTTTTTAGAGCTGGCCTCTTGACAACCTTAGTCTTTGGCCGAGTTGATCTTTCCGTTTTCTCCGGTTTTTCTTGTGGAAGCTTCTTGCTCCAAAACGGATTATCCCCCTGATTAGGCAGCAATTGATGTTAGATAGAAATAGCAATAACAGGTTCAGTAAAAAATACAATCAGAATCTTACTACTGGTGGTTTGTTGGTGGTACAGAAGGGGAGCAGGCCGGTTTGAGCGCAGAGGTGTTTCGGTTCGTTCAACATTTTGTTCACAGCCTCTGTGACTTCATCATCTGAGAGCTGGATATTAGTGTGTCGGAGTGGGTCATCGACGCTACCAGTATACTTGCACATTAAACCGGAGCGCCGGCTGAGAGGCAGTATGCTCCATGATATCCAACAGCGTGCGAGATCTATTCCTGTTAAACCATTGGCCATGAAGGCCCGGAGCTTGGATAATTGCGGAGCGTATTTACTTCTCTCCTTGGCACTTAGCCTTTGTGGGAAGGGGTGTGTATTGCTGAGCCGCTCCGGACGAAAGCCAGGCAAAGGATTTTCATCATCGAGGGAGGTATCTTTGCAGTAGAACCATGTTGCATTCCACTCCTTGGGGTGACTGTGTAGTCTGGCGTGGGGATAAGTGATCTCTTTCCTTTTCTGAATTGCCTTACCGCCCAATTCGGTATTGGGACCATCAGTGAATTCTGTGTGGCGGTTTAAGTGGAAACAGTCTCTAAACAATTCAACTGTGGGTTCCTCTTGAAGGTATACCTCACATAGCACCTCGAAGTGACATAAGTTGGTAACAGAGTTGGGGCCAGTGTCTTGCGGGCGGAGCTGAAAATTGGCTAACACATCCCGATAAAATTTAGAACCGGGCGGCTTGAAGCCCCGGGCTAAATGGTCTGCAAAGATCACAACCTCTCCCTCTTGAGGTGTGGGTGGACATTCATCGCCAGGGACCCTCCAGTGGATAGTATATTTGCTGTCTAAAGCGCCGATCAAGACTAAATTATCCAACTGAGTTTCTGTGACGCGAGAAGGAACCCAGTTGCACTCATATACTTGTTTGGCCATGGTGAGATCTACAAGAAATAGGTGTTTCCGGTTCAAGAATATGTTGGATAAAAGAAGGCGCTGGTATGAACAATGTTAAACCGGAGGCAATACATTTAAACCGGATTTCTGTGAGGAGGCATAATATGGCTAAAGAATTCTGGCGGTTCAACAAGGGGACTAATGGTATATACCGGTTTATTAACTTTTCTATATTAAGTTAAACCGCCTGATCTAAACATTGAAAGCAATTGAGGTTGCGGATGGCTAAGTATGCAGAAACAGGTTTCACAAGGTTTTGTTGCAGCAATGGATTTGAAGCAAGTTCAGAAAAACAGAAAATATTCAAAAGATTAAAGCAGAACGGAAGTGAATCAATGGGCAGGTATGTAGATGAGATCTATGGACTTGAGAATGAAACTACAGGCGGATGCTAAAAAGCTACTGCTAATCAGAGCAAGGTTTCACAGATCTATCCAGGAGTCTAGGTACGAGCATGAACAAGTGATGAACACGGCAAGAACACGAAACCCTAGAATAGATCTATGTTAAGAAGAACAGAAGGCTTACCAGAATCGAGGAAGACGCGGAAAGCTACCGCAGTGCTCTGGTGCGTTCAGGTTGATGCAGCGTCCCAAGATGGTGCAGAGGTCAACGGCGGCGGCGGAGCTCCGAGGCTGGCGACGCGAGGAAGACGAAGAGAAAGAGACGAAGGGGAGAAAAGAAAATGACCTTTCGGTCCTATTTATAAGACAAAAGACGTGTGTCAGGCGCGTGAATCCAGGAGCCAAAATTTTTGGAAGTGGAGCTGATGCCTTGGGTATCACAGATCTATCAATAAAAGAAGGCGTCATAAATGTTAACTTCGTGATGACGTCATGCCGGTTTACAGCAACCAGAGATGATGACGACATGGCGGTTTACCAATTACCAGAAGATGTTGAAGACAAAGATTTTTGTGAAGGATTGACATGAACCAGTTCAAATCAATCTGGGGCCTAATGTTGGGGATATTACTACTGGGCGTGAACCAGCCTACCTGGGTCGGGTTAAATTCATTAGCAGTATAAAGATGATTAAGAAGATGAAGGCCCAAGGCCTGTAGTCGGTTTAGAACTCAGAATCAGAAACCGCTTGGTATACAAACTTGTATTGTAAGTTAGAATAGAGAGAGACCAACCGGATACGAGTATGAACCGTGTTGGGACTCTATGGATCGTGAAGCGCCACCGTGTATATAAGGGGATGACCGGTGGCGGTTCAAAGACGACAACAACAATTCGAGCCTAGGCGGCTTATTTGCTCCTAGTCATCGAAACCACATCAATCCCATCACAACTAGACGTAGGCTTTTACCTTCATCGAAGGGGCCGAACTAGTATAAATCCTTGTGTCTTTGTGTCCGCTTTAACCCCTTCAAGTTAACCCGTAGCGATGGCTCCACGACTAAGTCCTTTCACGAGGACATCTGCCGTGAAAAAACCACGACATATCCCGTGCTACCATCTCCCACCGGATAGATCCAGTAACCAAACGCTCCCTGGCTTCTGCCGGAGTGAGTAACGACCACATACGGATCAACGCAGTGGCTCGGAATAAAACCTGCAAAAAATGAATATTTGTTGTTCTGTTAAAAGTCAAATCATTTCTGCAGTTCCAAATTGCCCACAACAAAGCACATACTCCTACGCGAATGTGTCTAACTGTTTCGAACTCTATCCCAACAAGCCACATTCCAAATAACGTACTGACAGAATTTGGAGGAGTAATGTTAAAGGCAATGTGCACCGTCTACCACAAAACTTTGGCCAACGGGCAATCAAAGAAAAGGTGTTTTATGGTTTCATCCCGATCACAAAAACTACACCTAGTAGATCATGTCTAGTTGCGCTTTACCAAGTTATCCTTTGTTAATATGACGTGTTTATGTACAAACCACATAAACACTTTAATTTTCAAAGAAACTTTGACTTTCCAAACATGTTCGGAACTAGGAATGGCGCTAGAGTTGATGACATCGATATACATCAATTTAACAGTGAACTCTCCAGACCTAGTAAGCATCCAGCACAACTGATCGGGCTGATGAGATAGCTGAACCTCCATCAGCCTACTCACCAAATGAAGCCACGCTTCCCACCGGTTACCAGCAAGCGTCCTCCTAAATTGAATATTAAGGGGGATGGACTGCATAATCGTTGCAACAAAAGCATCACATCGTTGAACAATACTATACAGGACGGATATCTTTGCCGTGCGGTGGCGTTTCACCAAGCCAAGTATCCTCCCGGAAGCGCGTGGTAGTGCCATTACCGACTATAAACTTTGTCCTATTAAAGAAGGCTACTTTGACTCTCATAAGCCCCTTCCAAAAAGGCGAGTCCGTCGGTCTCACTATCACCTGGGACAAAGTTTTGGACTTCAGATACTTACTACGGAGAATCTGCGCCCACGTGGCCTCAGTCTCAACTGATAACTTATACAGCCACTTACTAAGAAGACATCTGTTCTTGACTTCAAGATTCTCAATGCCAAGGCCCCCCTGGTCCTTTGGTCGACAGATGATATCCCATTTGGCGAGTCTGTATTTTCTCTTTAGTTCATCACTCTGCCAGAAGAATCGGGATCGATAGAAGTCCAACCTTTTCCTAACACCAACTGGGACTTCGAAGAAGGACAAGAGAAACATAGGCATACTCGTGAGCACCGAATTAATAAGAATCAATCGGCCTCCATATGACATGAGTTTGCCCTTCCAGCAACTCAGTTTCTTCTCAAACCGATCCTCGATACACTTCCATTCTCTGTTTGTCAGCTTACGATGGTGAATGGGTATACCTAAGTACGTGAAAGGTAATGTCCCCAATTCACGTCCAAACAATTGCCTATAAGCCTCTTGTTCCTCATTGGCTCTACCAAAACAGAACAACTCGCTTTTATGAAAGTTAATCTTCAAACCGGACAATTGTTCAAATAAGCATTACACCAGCTTCATATTTCTCGCTTTTGCCAAGTCGTGCTCCATAAAGATGATCGTATCATCAACGTACTGCAGGATGGACAAACCTCCATCAACTAGATGAGGCACCAAGCCACCCACCTGACCGGCCTCCTTTGCCCTACCTATCAAAATTGCCAACATATCAACCACCACTACAAAAAAATACACTTCCGTGATGATACGTGTTTGTCACAGTAGGTCGCATTTTTTTGTCATGCATGTACATCCATGACAAATTTATGACAGAATCAAGATAGTCATACCTGTGTTGTCGTAGAAGTGTTCCATGACATTACCAAAATTATCATCACGAAAGTGTCCACTTCCATGACGATAAAGCGCGCGTCATAGAAGTGCTTTCGTCAAGGGTGACCGACACGTGGCATCCACCGTAACGGAACGCCGTTAAGCTATCGAGTCGGGTTTTGGATCCGATAACCCATTAACAGCCCCGACCAATGGGGATTTTCCACGTGTAAAATCATCATTGGCTGGAGGAAACACGTGTCGGCTCATTGTCGGGATAGATGTCATCCACTCATTGGACAGAAGGCGCCTATGATACGTCGACATGTGGCACGGCCCAACAGAGGCCCATTCCTGTGAAAAGGCCAGCCCGTTTGACTTGGTCAAAAGGTGACGGGCCGGCCCATGGAAAGCTTGTTAACGGCCTGTTCGCATATAGCCCATTTACAGCCCGCTAACCCAAGGCCCGTTACGCCCTATCCGAATTAGGCCCAGTAGCATCATCTGGGCCATCCAAAATGATTCCAAATTGCTTCTTCCGCCCATGTATGGCCCATGACGCGTCTTCGCCCATATGAGGCCCTATGTAACTCTTGGCCTATTAACGGCCCGTGGTGAAACGGCCCGCAATGAACAAAGGTATCACTTTAGACCCATTAACGGCCGTCTTGGCGGCCCGTAATGAATAGTGTATCACTTTATACCCATTAAGGGCCCGTTATTCATTGGGCGTTTCAGCCCATGTTATCTTTCGCCTTCTCGAGCCCATTTATTCTTGGGCTCATTTCGAGCATTCGCTTACTTACGGCCCGTTCTCGCCATTTTTCGCTTGTGGGCCAAATTCAGCCCGTGGTTACAGTCGGCCCGTTTGTGGTCCATTAATACATTGGGCCGTTTTCATAGCGTCATCAAATACAGCCTATTAATGATGGCCCGTTATGATCGTCCCATGAAGGGACTATTCCAACTCTAGCCCGTTTACGGCCATAATGCGGCCTGTTATTGGCCCATGTTTGGCCAATCGATCATACGGCCTGTATAAGGCCCATTGATGATACGGCCCATAGAAGGCCCATTGTTTCTACGGCCCGTAGAAGGCCCAATGTTTCTATGGCCCGTAGAAGGCCTACAGTTTCTACGCCCCGTAGAAGGCCCACTGTTTCTACGGCCCGTAGGAGGCCCAGTGTCACTACAGTAAATATTAGCCCATGGTTATTGTGGCCTAGTTTAAAAAAAAGGTTATTGCAGCCACTAGCAAACCGCGGAAAAAGAACTGCACTGACTACAAGAAAACAAATAAACAAGACAACAAGGAAATAAATAAGCAAGCAACTTATGCTAGGTTATCACGGCTATTACACATATTACATCCACTGGGCATCAAAGTTCACCACCAGTAGAAATATAGGGAACACAAGAACATATAAACGCCGCACAAAAAAGTCCGAACTCAAACCACTTGAAAGAGTTCAAGAAACAATATCCTGGGTACCCATAATGCTGGCAAGATGCTTAGCAAGCTTATTAACTTTCTCTTGTTTGGCGCTTAAATCCTCCAGCGCTTGTTGTTGCACAAGAAAGTACGCATCTGAATTCTGCAGGGACTTCCTCAGTCCTTGACTTCTTGCTGCAAAGACACCGATCGATGCCTTTCAGCTTGTAGCTGAGATTGAAGAAGCCGAAGTGATTCAGGCAGCGAGTTCGAAGAGCTTGTGCCAGCGGTACTGGCCAGTAACTCGAACACTACATCAACGCAGGACTGTGGGGTTTTCTCACTGTATACAAGATCGTTTTTATCACCTTTCTTGGAGACCAACAGGGTTGTCTCACTATCTTGAACCTTATCTGCATTACTTTCTCTACCATTGCATAGTGGGGTGCTCTTCTCCAATATTCTGTTTGCATACTACAAGAGAAACAAGCAGACACATCACGGGTTTAGCTTGTAGTATACCAAACTCATTTTGGTAAACCGGTTCAATAGTAAGGTGGACAGGATAATAGCATGAAACAAACATATATCTATGTACTATGGTCATTGTATTGTCCATATCATTCTAGTTTATGTTCCCTAATCAAGATAGAGACACAGTTCAACTCATATATTTTTAAGACACAGCAGCATAGACAGAATATAAGTGTGAGAAACTACACAGCATTGGCAGCACTTGTAATGTGCATCACATGAGAACATAACTATTTATACAACTTAAAATAAAATCAACATAGAGCAAGAAGTTAGAACAGCAATCTAGTTAAAGAAATAGGTTTAAAACATACCTGTTGCGCCATTGGAGTTTCAACTGGATCCTTCAAATTCGAAAGTATTTGGTATGAGTAAATACAGTGATGCAATAGCAAAGGAGTATGGACCATAGCTACGGAATCTGACCTAAGAACAGTTGCTCTTCTGCTTTAAACGTGGAGTTTGGGTTAGCTGTGGTGGTCTTCATGCTTTGAGCACTATAGTAGCTTTACAAACTGCTCGTGTGGGGGTACTCTGTGGTGGACATGGTGCTTTGTCAACTATAAGTGGGATACTATCTGCTGGGGTTGTGGTTAGATGGGTTGTAGCTGGTTCTTTGCTCAACGGTGTAAGTGTGCAATCTGGAAGAGTCTCGATTATGTGTGGTGGGGCTAGTTTGTGGGCCAGTACAACCATGGTTCTATCTGCATCGACGAGTAGCACTGTCTTTTGTGAAGAACGGGTTTTTGCTCCCTTAGATACTGCCATCACCCCCTCCAACTCAAATGGCTGATAAACAAGAAAAAATTGAACGTACAGACATTGTATGATAGACAGATGTGGTAATTCACATATATGTTGTCTAACCAAACAGGACAACATGACACAATTTCACATATATGATGCCTAACTAAACAGGATAGCATGACACAGCTTGGATATATGATGGATAACTTAACAGGATATAATGGCATAATTCAACATATGATGAGTACCTAAACAGGATGACATGACAAAACTATATGATGTCTTTCTAAAATAGGTTGGGATGAAATAATTCACATACATGTTGTCTAAGTATACAGGATGGCATGATATAATTGACATAATTGATTCATATACTAAGCACCGACACTGCATGTATGATCTCTAAACTAAGCGAGATAGAATTCAATATTGTGCATATGATGTCTAAACTAAGCAATGCAAGACACCATTGCATCATATGAGAAATATAAACATTGAAACTTAGAGCATACACCTCGGTGGGATATAGGACTGGTCATCTATCTCGAATCCTCCTCCGAGGAGCTCCTCAGAACCATCGAGATATATGCTTCAACAGGTACCATTGCCTGCTCTGAAGACCTTGTTTTCACTCCAGATTTTTCCATAACCGGCTCAAATGGCTGATACACATGAAGAGTAGTTCAATATACACAGATTGTCGACAAATGGAATACGTAATGAAAAAAAAGATGGCATGAGATAATTCACATATATGATGCCTGGCTCCATGGCGGTGCATAATTCACATATATGATAACTGGCTGAAAAACATGGCATTGCATAATTCACATATCTGATATAGAAAGCAAACATGAGGCATTCACACAAAGCATGTCTAATCTAAGTAGATGGCATGGCAATGCAAGACACCATATGCATGATATGAGCAATATAACCCAGCCAAGTTAGAGCATGCAACTCGGGGGGGGGAATACGACTGGTCATCTCTCTCCGAATCCTCCTCTGAGGAGCTATTCTGTAACCAGCAAGAAATCTGCATCGACGGGTAGCACTGACTGCTCAGAAGACCTTGTTTTCACTCCAGATTTTCCCATGACCGACTCAAATGGCTGATGCACAGGAAGAGTAGATGAATGTATAAACATTGTTGACAAATGGAATACATTATGGAAAAAATATGGCATGATACAATTCACATATACGATGACTGGCTAAACAGGATGGCATTGCATGATTCACGTATATGATGCCTGGCTAAAGAAGATGGCATTGCATAATTCCCATATACTCCCTCCGTTCCTAAATATTTGTCTTTTTAGAGATTTCAAATAACTACCACATACGGATGTATATAGACATATTTTAGAGTGTAGATTCACTCATTTGTTCCATATGTAGTCACTTGTTGAAATCTCTAAAAAGACAAATATTTAGGAATGGTGGGAGTATGATATAGAAACCAAACAGGTGGCATTCACACAAAGCAAATCTAAACTAAGTTGATGACATATAAGATGTATAATGTAAGCAATGCAAGGCGCCATATGCATGATATGACCAACATCAGCATGACAGGTTAGAGCAAACACCTCAGGTGGTAAACATGCATGGTCGGCTCCTTCTGAATCTCCATCTGAACAATTATCTTCCTTTGGAATACAATATGGAAATGCGGGAGAGGGGGGGCACTTTGCCCACCATGGAGCAGCGTCTGCATGACATTATATTCGCACGCAACAGTCTTCTCTTTTTCTCTACATGTTCAGTATGATTGTGTACAATATCTGACATGCATAATAAAAAATAGTTAGATTTTGTAAGGCCTAAGGGGTGCATGCAAAAATCAAGACTGATGGTAGCAAACGAGTGGATGGATCCAAAACTAATGATAGCAGGTAGATTATAGCTTCAGTTTAAAAAGATAGACAATGGATCATCTATTGTTTGTTGCCCACCCAACATGAACCACATAGAAGACCCCAGATGAACCAGATAGTAGACAGATACTATTCGTTGTTGGCTCGATATGAGACCCATGGGCAATTCAAAACTCAAGATTGAACGATAAAGTAGCAGGTAATAATAACCGATGTATAACGTAAGCAAACACGAAAGACTGCGACCTCTCTTCCGGAACTGTCTAGTCCTCAGGTTCATCTGCTCAGTCGATGATGGTAATGCAGTTGGCGTGGCTGCCGGCAATGGGGAAGATGATCTGAGGTGGCAAAAGAAAGTCTGCAGGGGGATCTCTGCTGCAGTGAACGCTTCTATTGATGGTGCACCTCAGGTGGGGTGGATGACGGCACGACAGGAGCAGGACATAACACACAGAGTTTTCTTTGACACCAATCTAAAAACGCAGTAAATCTGTAAGGGATCCTTAGAATTGGAGGATTCTATAAACGCAGGCACAGGAAAAACACATGAATAGGATAGGAATGCATGTGCAAAACAGAGCATTTAGAAACATAGGATTTTAGTCAACCTGGGTGTTTGGCTCACATGAATCGGAAGAACAGAGGAATGCAGAAACAAAGTGATGCGACGAGTGTACAACCTCTTTGGCATAGCCTTGTGGACCTCAGCATCATTGGGTTGGACGTGGAGGATGGTGATGATGCTGGTGTGACTGTCGGAGGCGGGGAAGAAGATCCGAGGCCTCTGGAAACGGCGCTGAGGGTACTGCTCCGCTGTGATGGACGGTTCCGTCGTTGGAGCAGCTCCGCTAAGGTGTACGGTGACGAGGCTGAAGCATGACAAGACAGACAACTTTAATCTGAAGTGGGACCCTAATATCATCTGCAATAGATGATGTAAAATACATCACCAAAAAGTACTAGGTGTAAAACGCATCAGCCGCGCCACGGCCGCTCTGACAAATGTTGTAAGTACTGTTCACTCTGAACTTAACTAAAGCAAATGAACTTCACAGTCGAAACTGAATTTTACTGTCGAAACTGATTGAACTAGTAATAGAGAATTGCACTAGATGTTTAGGGCGTTCGAGCACTAGTAGCAGAGAAGCAGTGATCTAAATTAGCAGACGCTCGAGCAGGGAACGCACTAGAGAGAGCAAGTCGTGCAGTAGCACCGCGAGCGAGTGCTAAAGTAGCAACTCCTGTAGCTGCCAGAGGTCGTGCAGCAGAAGCAGCGCAAGCAAGAGCAAGAGCCGAGCAGCAGCACGAACGAAAGGAGGAGCAGTGCAGCAGCGCGACCGACGGCAAGAATAGAGCCGTAGCGCGAGCGAGAACCGGAGCAGCTGCAGCTAGTGCCGCTGTGGAAGTCGCCGCCGAGGAAGCAACGACAAGGGGGAGAGACGTCATGGATGATGTGGCCGGCGACGGTGTCGTCGATGAGACGCCATGTCTACTCAGTATCGAGCACCGGCAGCCCCGTGAGATTGAATAAAAGATAAAATGCAGCGGTGAGTGCAGAACCTCCTTGGTGGCAGCAAGTTGGCCTCGGCTTCATCGGAGGAATTGGTGAGGGTGCTGCGGTTCCGGTGGGGCAGGTCAAGACGGCGCTGTGGGGATTGAGGTGGCACGATAGATGAGGCGAACGTCGGGGCAGCTCCTTGGAGGTGGAGGACGGGGCGGCTGATCCGGAGGGATGACAAGATCGATAACGGATCCTCATCCGGTGCGGTGGATGAGGGACGGCGAGCTTTTGAGGTGGACGACGTAGTCGGGGAAGAGTCTCCGGCTGGGCGGCGGTCGGGAGGCCGACGGAGGAGCATGGGGTTTCGCGGGTTTTGGCGGCCTCGGTGTATGAATGGGAGGGGGCGAAGGGGGAGGGGGGAGCCAAGCTTAGGGACGTGCTTGTCCGAAATGTAGGGTAAGTTACCAGCATACCCCCACCGGTTTTGACACCGCGACATGGAGCTTCATTTCCGGCGGAGGGGTAGAAGAGGGATTTCGCGTGTCTGGGCTGCTGGAGCGATTTCGGATGAGGAGGGAGTTCTCGCGCGCGTCCAAATTTCTTGATAACAAGGCGCAGCGCGGGTTGAAGAAGCGGGAGTTCAAAGCAGGTGAGACAAAAGATACTCGAGCTTGAAAATTTCGGGATAACAAGGTGCGGATTCCTTGTTCGGCAGAACAAACTTAACGTGTAAAAAACTCATACAAGACACAAGAGAGTCATGTCCCCTTTTACTATATTGCTATAGATGCCATTGAAAAAACTACAATAAAAATGTAAAAAAATCGGGAGAACATGATTACCCTGCACGGTACCAAATCGATTCGCCCTTCCCTCAACAACAACAAAAAACAAATCAATTCCCACCAAAGAAAGAGTAATGTCCCTTTTTATATGATTATAGATGCCATGATCTCGAATTTCAATTTTTGAATCCACGTTATGTTGAATTCAAATATATCATTAGGTGACCTTGCGGTTTATAATTGATGTAGTCATACATTTTGATCTTCCATCATATATGAACATTTTACTCCACCATGTGAACATAGATATTGTCGTCTACCATACAGACTAAATTTGAATCAATTTTCCTTATTTGAATACGATTGTTGTCAAGTTATACAATAATTTAAATATTATCTTGATAACAAAAAGACATGCGTATAGTAGTAATCATATTTCACTATGAACTACATGTACCATACGCTCTCCAATTTAAATATCTGTATCCATTTTATGTTGAATTCAAATCATAGTACATTATTTGTCTAGGTAGCGAGATGTTCGGGATAATCTAAACCATGTTTTCATATGTATAATTTTTGGCTGAACTGGGACAAGTTTTGGTATAAGCCTCTTGCAAAACCGGAGATTCTCTCGACAAGCCTCGTGGTTCCGATAGGGAACGTGTCACCTTTGTGTGCGAAACGATATACGTTGCCTCCCCCCTGATTTTATTTACAGAGGCAACATAGAACTATATGAGTGCCCTGTTAAATTTTGGAATTATTTCGGGTTCATTTGTCCATTTTATACATTAATTGAGTTTCTGGACTTTTAATGTGCATAATCGAAATATGAATTGCATGCACATGCTCCGGTGCACCAAAGTGGGTTGAAAAATCACATGTGTGTCCTTGGTTGAATTTCTAGGTCCCATGGAAGAAATGAGAATGAAATTCAAACATCTGAGTGTCATGACTCTGCCAAGAACATTGAGAAACTTAGATTTTAAATTCATGTAAATCCAAAACTCGGCTGGAAATCATGAAACTTGGCATGGTGTCATGTCATGGCACTAACATGTTGTGGTAAAAAATTGGGCCGATTTGGAAGCTCGTGGTTCTAAGAGGGAACGTGCCACCTTTGAGTGTGAAACGATATACGCTGCCCCCTCCCCCGCCCTTCAGTTTCTTAACAAAGGGAACATAGAACTACATTAGTGCCATGTTAAATTTTGGAATTATTCCGGGTTCGTTTGTCATTTTTTATACATTAATTGATTTTCTGTTCATTTAATGTGCATAAGTCAAATTTGAACTACAAACACATGCTCTCGTGCACCAAAGATGGTTGAAAAATCACATTTGTGTCCTCGGGTGAATTTCTAGGTCCCATGCAACAAATGAGAATAAAATTAAAACATCTGGGCATCGTGGCTCGGCCGAGAACATTGAGGAACTTGGTTTTAAAATTCTTGTAAATCCAAAACACGTCTGAAAGTCATGAAACTTGGCATGGATGTCATGTCATGGTACTACCATGTTGTGGTAAAAAAACGGCCGAATAGGAACAGATTTTGGTATAAGCTTCTTGCAAACCGAAGCTCAAGAAGGCTCGTGGTTCTGAGAGGGAACGTGTCACCTTTGAGTGTGAAACGATATATGTTGCCCCCCTTGAGTTTATTTACAAAGGCAACATTGAACTACATGAGTGCCCTGTTAAATTTTGGAATTATTCCAGCTTCGTTTGGCCTTATTTACACATTAATTGAGTTTTTGGTCATTTAATGTGCATAATTCAAATTTGAACTACAAGCACGTGCTCCCGTGCACCAAAGTTGGTTGAAAATCACATTTGTGTCCTCGGGTGAATTTCTACTCCCATGCAAAAAATAAGAATAAGATTCAAACATCTGGGCATCGTGGCTCGGTCAAGAACATTGAGAAACTTGGTTTTAAAATCATGAAACTTGGCATGGTGTCATGTCATGGTAGTACCATGCCGTGGTAAAATAATTGGCCAAATAGGAACAAATTTTTGTATAAGCTTCTTGCAAATCGGAGCTTCTCTCAAGAAGGCTCGTCGTTCTGGGAGGGAACGTGTCACCTTTGTGTGCATAATTCAAATTTGAAATACAAGCACATGTTCCAGTGCACCCAAGTTGGTTGAAAAATCACATGTGTGTCCTCGGGTAAATTTCTAGGTTCCATGCAAGAAATGGGAATGAAATTCAAAATTCTGGGCGTCGTGGCTGGGTTGGAAACATTGAGAAACTTAGTTTTTTAATTCCTGTATATCCAAAACACGCATGAAAATAATGAGACTTGGCTTGGTGCCATGACATGGCAACAACATGCTGTGGTAAATTTGCAGTCCGATTTGCGAAGGCGCACACATTAACAATCAACAAGTCATTTTGGAACAAGTGATGTCACGTTACAATCGGAAATACAAGTATTATTGAAATCGTGGGAGTTCTACTTACTAGTACCATTTACGTGCCGCCACGCGTCCCCATTGTTTATTAGCTAGGAGGCGCCGTGCAGGGTAGCTATTTGAGTACGAGAGGCGTGCGATCAGACCCCTGCGTGTGCTTATCGGGAGGAGAGCCCTTTGACCTCCATCTGCCGTCCACCTCTCTCCCAAGGTCTCCATTAATGGCGTCTGAGCCTCTATTTAATGGCGTGGCTATGTCTCACTCGACTGAGATTTAAGAGAGAAAAAAGAAAATCTGAAAGCACGGATCTTGATGTAAGATCCGACTGACCTATATAGCATCTACTGTGACTTATAGCAAGACTGATGAATATATAAGGACGATTTTTTTATCAAAGAAGGCCTTGCCCCTTCCGATTTTCATTACTGAAAACCACCACAATTCACAAGAAGTTTAGCACAACTCCAGCCTAACACGAAGGACTAAAAGCTACTCCCACCGTCCCATAATATAAGACGCTTTTTGACACTAGTATAGTGTCAAAAAACGTCTTACATTATGAGACTGGAGGGAGTACCAGATTAAAATCGCAACATCCCAAGAGGCCAACAAAGGCCAAACATCCGCACTATAACCCAACATTTCACAACCGACGACACAATCCACATCCTAAACCGATTATTACATCAAAAGAAACCAGAAATCAAGGAAGCCCAAAGAAGAACTAGAAGAACAAAGAACACCGTGGTCGCCACATCAAGAGTTTTCTTCATTCCAGCCTCGTAACATTGATCTTCCATAGAAATATAAGGATGATTAATTGTCTTACATAATTAGAAAGATAATTAAAAAAGCCACATGCGTCTACGACCGAAATACACAAGGGCAAAAGAAGAAGGAAGACAAGGATCTGGCTCACTGATCTCTACTTTCTTGATGTGTTGCTGCAGGCTGCGGGAACAAGTCTCTGCGGTGAGCGGCGATGAGCTCTTTCGTGTCCTCAAGACGCTGCTTGAGAACATCCACGGAATCCTCCACCAGCCTTTGGCGCTCGTTGCAGAGCATGTCATTCTCGTCCATAAGTTTCTTGACGATGACATCGGTCCTCTTCAACAAGGCACTGGTCTCCTCCTGCTGGTTTGCACTTCGGATGATCTTCTCCCTCAGCAGGTCGCGCTCGGCCCGGAGCCTCTCATCGCCCTCCCTTAGTTGCCGGATGACGCTGGTAGCCTGTTCAAACAAGGCTTTCACGTCGTCCTACAACCTCGCCAAGCCGGAGATCTGATCCATCTGGCTATGGACGATCGCATGCATGCACTCAGAATAGCGATTGTCGCCGCGCGAAATTTTTTCCAAGCGCGCGGCGCGGCGGGACATCGTTGTTGCATTCGTGGCGCGGCGGGACAACTCTGCTGCTTCCGCGGCGCGGCCGGACCAATCTGCTGCATCGACGACACGGCGGGACCTCCGTGCTGCTTCAACGGCGCGGCGGGACCTCTGTGCTGCTACTTCTGCACGGCGGGACATGTCGGCTGCTCTCGCATCGAGGCAGGACATCTCTCGTGCTTTTGCTTCCATGCTCGCCTCTCCCTGGTGGCAATCTCTTGACCCAGAACTCACGCTAGCCATGGCAGACGCAAGGGAAGGATGCTGAATGACTTGTTTGTTTTTGTGGATGAGGAGTTGAGGAGGAATGTGCAGTCAACTTGGCATACTAGTATTTATAACCGAGTACTAATACGCTCCTAAGTGGGAAACCGTTTAGGTTGTGATCGCTGTGAACAGGTTTGGAATTCAATATACTAGCATGGTACTAATACGCTCCTTAGTGGGAAACCGTTTAGGTTGTGATTGGTGTGAACAGGTTTGCAATTCAATATAGCGTGGAGTAATTTGGAATGTGACGATACGCAAGCTCAAAATTTATTGACGGTTCTAGTTTCGAAGTGCGGCACTATTCCCGGATGGAGTACTTCTTTTTCTACTCCTTCCTTTCTGGTTTTATAGGGCTTATCTCAAAATTTTAGTTTTTCCATTTTATAAGGCTCTATTTGGTTGTTCCCCAACACATGTTCAGATTCCAAGGTGCATTAAATCATTGCATGCAAGTATTAAGAGAAAATTGACCAATGCATGTACTTTATGCATGCATGCATTGCAATTAATGCATTGATAAACATAATTTTTTGAGAAAAACAAGAGCATTAATTAGGTGCTTTTGCAAACTACAGAAAATATTCCACCACTCACCATAAGCCGGAAAGGAGGGAGTACTACTGTGTACGTGCAATAACTGGCACCGTCGTATACATATCTTACGGTTAATGGGGCGTTCGACAGGAATAGCCGCATGGCGAGCTCTAGGCTAGTCCTTTTTTCAGACGCATTAAACCTATCTCTCGGGACTTCTCGCACGCACCATCGTGCCACCCACAAAAACTTGTACTCTGAGTTTAGTAGTACGTTATACAGGAAGAGAAGAGGTGCACGCACGCACTCGTCCTCTCACACACGCGTCTGTTTTTTCTCGAAAAGGAGGATGATGACCCCCGGCCTCTGCATCTGGGAGTCACACATGCATCTGTAGCTACAAATTGTAGTGTTCTCAACCATCCGATTGGCTCTATCATGGATGTACCTATATACTAAAACATGTCTAGATACATCTATACTTTGACAAATGGAAGGCATGTATTGTGGAACGGAGGGAGTGCTTGTCATCAAAATGGATAAAAAGGGACGTATCTAGAACTAAAATACGTCTACATACATGTACTTTTATCCATTTTGATGACAAGTAGTACTTCTTACCCAAAGGAACTTTATATCCAACAGACACAAAATATCCGTTCGACTGTTGGAAATTACTGATCTGATGTCGAAGTAATTGCTCCATCGCCACCAAAACCCACCATTTCTTAAGCTAAAGTAGACCAAGGTAATCCCTATATTAGCATATTACTAAGATAAACAGAAGGCACTGTCGAAACATTTAGGACTTGAGCTTGTCAATCTGAATTTGGAGGGACACAAGCTTAGCCCCGGCCAGCAGCTTGGGCGGAACTGTCAAGAAGGTCAGCTCTTGCACGTCGACGTCGCCGGGATCCTTGCTGCTTGTCACCTCCTATTCCACCTTGACAACGTCGGTCGTGCCTTTGGGCTCCCCCCGGCGGGCCGTTCACCCACAGCTTGGCCAAGTAGTGCGGCAGTGGGGACGCCCCCGCTCTGATGCAGACGACCGACACGGTGATAGGCGCGCCAATGTCGAGCACGCCGCCGGCCAAGAAAAACGCGCGGCGGTCCTCCTCCGCGAACAGCAAGATCCGTGGCTCCGACAGTGGCACTTGCAGCTAGAGCACCTTGCCGTACTGGATCCTGTGCACGGGCATGGGATGCGTGGTGCTAATGTGGTGGTAGAGTGCCAGCGGCGGGCCTTCGTAGCCGCGGACGGGCACGGGGCATTTGCAGGGCGCGAGCAGACACACGCTCTGGTGATCGGCAAGCTTGTGGTAAGTGATGTAGAGCCCACATCCTTTGTGCGGGCACTCCACCGTCACCGACGAAAGGACGGAGTCCACCGCTGTGTTCCGCACGTCGAAGCCACCGCCGCGCTCGCACTTCTGGCACTACCGCTGGTTCCCGGGGCGCTCGACGCGGCAGTCCGCGCAGGCCAGGTGCCCTCCCTTGCACTGCAAAAATCAATCCAATAGCACATCAATCAAGAAACCTGCACCTTGCTCAATCAGCCGAACGGACAAGGTGTATTCGAACCTCATACACTGGAGGCGTCAAGGGGCGGAGGCACAAGGGGCAGTGGAGCACGGTGAGGTCCATCGAGACCTTAGAGAGCTCCATCGTCGGGTCCTATTCCTGTTCGGTCTGCATGATCTTGCCCTCCTCGTGCACAACTATCTCTCGACTTGGGCCGGGGTATTACAAAGCTTACCGTCACATGTTTTATACTCCCTCCGTTCCTAAATGTACTCCCTCTGTTCGGAATTACTTGTCTCGAAAATGGATGTATCTAGAACTAAAATACATCTAGATACATCCATTTTCGCAACAAGTAAGGCTGGCCATAGTGGGAGTAACATAAGTAGTATCATGCACTTGGGACTCGCAAACATGCTTATGTGGCAGGCAATTAAAGAAGAGAGAGATGGTTATAGTAACATAGGTAGATACCGTAACATAATAAATGTGATGCTACTATGTGTCATGCGTGGCAATAAATGGGACCATCTATGATACTAATCTATGATACTATGCACTATAGAGGTAGTAACATAGACTAGTAAAGTATGCATGTTACTAGTCTAAGTTACTCCCCACTATGACTAGCCTAATTCCGAATGGAGGGAGTAAGTCTTTATAGAGATTTCTGTAGGATCGAAAGTATGTCTAGAGGGGGGGTGATTAGACTACTTGACAATAAAAAAGTTATGCCTTTTGACAAAGACAAGTTTTTAGCAGATTCACAATGTTGATCAAGTCAAATATCACCCTACACATGCAATTCTAGAGTATAGGCAGCGGAAAGTAAATTGCACATGTAGTAAAGAGAGGTGGAGAAGAGCAAACGCAATTTTGAGACACAGAGATTTTTCTCGTGGTTCCGATAGGTGGTGCTATCGTCAATCCACGTTGATGGAGACTTCAACCCACGGAGGGTAATGGCTGCGAGAGTCCACGGAGGGCTCCACCCACGAAGGGTCCACGAAGAAGCAACCTTGTCTATGCCATCATGGCATACGCCCACGGAGGGCTAGCCTTACTCGGGGTAGATCTTCACGAAGTAGGCGATCTCCTTGCCCTTACAAACTTCTTGGTTCAACTCCACATCTCGACGGAGGCTCCCAAGCGACACCTAACCAATCTAGGAGGCACCACCCTCCAAAAGGTAATAGATGGTGTTGATGATGATGAACTCCTTGCTCTTGTGCTTCAAATGATAATCTCCCCAACACTCAACTCTCCTCACTGATTTGGCTGTGGTGGAAGAAAGGATTGAGTGGAAAGCAACTTGGGAAGGCTAGAGATCAAGCTTCATATGGTGGGAGTGGAGCAACTTGATCTCAACACAAGGGTAGGTAGTTCTCTTCTCGTAAATGTAAGGTAGGAGTGGTAGTTCTTTCGATGGCTCTCTCCACGAATGAAGAGGGGTGGAGGGTATTTATAGCCTCCACACAAAATCCAACCGTTACACACATTTGACCAATCTCGGTGGACCGAAGTTGACAACTCGATGAGACCGAAAGTTCAAATCATGTGAGCGTTGGGATTTTCGGTGGGACCGAAAATACAATCTCGGTGAGTCCGATTCGTGCAAAGACAAGAGCTTGCCAATCTCGGTGGGACCGACTTCATCATCTCGGTGACACCGATATGATGATGTATGTTCTGAAGCTTGGCAACTCAAGTTTCGTGAGACCGAGTTCGAATCGGAAAATCCGAGATTTCTAGGGTTTGGCTTTGTGGCTGAGGTGGTTCATCTCGGTGTGGTGAGTTTAGGAAATCGGTGGGACCGAGATTACTTATGAGTGTATATGGCGGTGAGAGTTCTTGATAGTTTAGGAGATGTATCACTAAGCACTTGAGCAACCAGATCATCATCATAACCTCATCCCTTTTAATAGTATTGGCTTTCCTATAGACTCAATGTGATCTTGGATCACTAAACCAAAAATGGAGTCTTGAGCTTTTGCCAATGTTTGCCTTAGCATTTTGAGGGGTCCACTTCTTGATCCTTGCCATACCCATATCAATGAACTTTCGAAATGATTCTCAAGAAACTATTAGTTCAATGATATATATGTTGTTATTAATTACCAAAACCACCCGGGATTAGTTGCACTTTCAATCTCCCCTTTTGGTAATTGATGACAACATATAGATCAAAGCTTCGACAAAGGATATAGTCAATGAATAATATAAATAAGCTTTGAGAAGTATGTGATAAGTAAGAGCTCCCCCTAAATTTGTGCATTATTTAAGATTTGCATTTGAATGCAAATGCACAATCGATTAGGATCATGGGTCACTCTTCCATGTCACATACATCTTGGTGGAGCGCACAAAATGATAAGAATGAATAGCATGCACCCAATCACCAAGACATGAGTAAATGGTCATACAAGATAGGAATAGCATATGATAAGCATTAAGCACACATTAAAGCATAGTACGACCAAGCACTCATTAAGATAGGATCAAACGTAGTATCAAACACACGAAATGTCTCGAAAACCAAAAGTATCTCAAAGAAACCGCAAAAGAACGAAAGAGCAAAAGCGACAGCACTCTCTCTCTCGAAGTCCTATGATCTATACAATTTCTCCCCCTTTGGCAACAAGTTACCAAAAAGTTCGAAAAGGCATAGAGCTAAGCGTCACTAGGGACTCTGCTAGCGGCTCCTGTCTGGGTTGATGTTGGAGTTGATATGGCAGCATCGGCGAAGACTTCAGCTGATGTCTATGCTGGAGGAGTGGTCATTGGAGCTGGAGTTGGAGCAACTAATGGAACTGTGGGAGGTGCTGAAGCTGTAGTCCTCGTGTCGATCCATTGGAATAGCAGTGATCGGGTCCTGGGGAACCGGAGCGATCTGTTGATAAGCATCTGGACTAGGTCATCCTGCATCTCACGCATAAGCTCTTCCTTCTCCTCTTTGCTTCCTCAATATCTGCCTCAAGCTTGTTGACATTACTTGCACTTGATCGACTTCACATCCAGAGCGTGGATCTTGTCTCCAACAATCCTCTCTAGGCTCTCCTGAGACTGTACAATGCTGGCCAGGCGTTGTTCAATCCTTTGGGTAGCTTCAAGTAGCTGTTCTCCAACACTCTTTGGTTTAGCTGCTGCTGCTGCTGCTTCCTTCTCAGCTTTAGCTTTCTTGGTAGCTTCAATCTTGGCTTGTCCTTCAACTGACGTTGGATCCTCCTCATCCATCACAACAACATTATCCTCATGCTCAGGCTGCAGTGGTAAGTGCTCTCTATCCAACAAGAATGTGCCCGTGCCAAACTTGGCATTGATAAGCATCTGAATATGCGGGGCAAATCCACACGACCTCTTACGTCACCGCGGTCCTCTTAATAGTCTCAACTATCAAGTCCATCACCTTGAAAGGTGCTTTCTCATCAAGTATATGCAGCATGTTGATACAGTATCCTCTGATCATGCGATGATCTCCAGACTTGGGCATCAAGGTATGCCTCAGAATAGTGTTTGTGGTAGGTAGACCTGCCTGGAGATAGTACACTGAGCCAAGCTTCCAGATTCCCAAATCTTTAGTTGGAACCTCTTTGTACATATTCTTCATGGATTCATGGTTCTTCTTGGGAATACCATAAACATCAACATCATCCTCTCTTGGCACTGGAGCATTCAGAAGTTCTGCCCATTCTTCTACAGTTGAAGAGAATCTTTGGCCTTGACCATCCATGTGATCTTTCCATCCGGATAGAAATGAGTCAGGCATAGAATTGCATAATCATCTCATCATTCCAATTGGTCAACTTCGACCTACAAAATCTGCAACACCACATGCAAGTGAAGCTCTCATGCACATGTGGAAAGAAGTCTCTGTGCTCTTCACTCACAATGTATTTCCAATCAACAAATCTGTGTCCGCCACTATGGGCTTCTTGTCCATCAGCCGATAGTCTCATAGAAGTCCTGCTGCTCTCTGGTGTGAAATCTGGGATCAACAGCAGTTCTTCTCCTCACGGCATATGGGTCAGATTGTCTCCATAGCCTGAGACCTCTATCCTTCCTTTCCTTCATGTTCTCAGCTTGAGGATGAGCATCATTGTGAAGTGGCAGTTTTGGACGAAGTTTCAGCAAGACTGGTCCTTCATCATCTGACACAGCTGGTGGAACATCATCTTTGTTCTTCTCTGATGCTGGAATGTTCCTGACTGTTTTCTTGGGCTTGGCAGCAGGCTTTGCTGGAGCTGCCTTGACTGGAGCAGATTGCTTGGACTTTGAAGTGGCTCCAGCCCTGATGGCATCACCCATGAGCTTAGGCTTCTGAGGAGGCTGGGGTGCTTCCTCATCCTCATCTTCCTCTGCTGCATCATCATGCACTAACCTCTTCCTCTTGGAAGTTTTCTTCACTTTGCTCGTAGTTTCCTCTTCCAAACTCAGCTTCTTAGCAACAGTGGACTGCTTCACTTTTCTGGTGCCCTTCTTTGTTTGCTGTCCTTGAGGCTCTTTGGCAACAACTTTCCTCTTAGGCTTTGAGGTGACCTCTTCCTCAATGACAAAATCTGAGTCTTCCTCATCTGAGTTTCTCTTCTTTCTGGCCCTGGTGGCTGCAGGAGGAAAACCACTTGGTGTACTCCTCTCACCATCATCTGATGAGCTGCTGGGATCAGGACTAGTGCCTGCCTCTGGAATATCTGCTATAGGTGACTCGACCTGTTCGGCTGTCACCGGCATCGACATGGCCGACAACCCGTGAATAGATAAGGTGTAGGCGAGTAGAAGAGTTATCACAAACTGCGAAGATTTTGCAAAAAAAATTGAGTTCAAATTTCAGTATTAGGTTTTCACAGAAGACATTTCGGTCGGGCCGAGTTTAAAATTCGTGAATCCAAGTGTTCAAACGAAGCATTCACACCACTTTCGGTTGGACGAAGTGGGTTTCGATCCCGCCGAAAACACTAGGGTTTCACTAAATCCTCATTTCGGTCACACCGATTTGCACAACTTCGGTTGGACCAAAGGTGCAAAGGTAATGGCCAGAGGCCAAATCGGTCATACCGAGAATGTAAAATCGGTCTCACCGAGATGTGTTCGGCGGAAACCTAACCCTAAAACTTTTACTCGAATCTCGTTCAAAAGAACTAATCTAGTGTTCAGGAAGATTTCAATCGTGGCAAGATTATAGGCAAACCAAACGTGCATTGAATCGGAGATGGGAGCACGAGTGGGATCAAACTCACCCTAACTTGGTGGAGTTCTCTCTGGCAACGGCGCGGAGAAGATATCCGTTGACGGCGACGGAGACTGCGGAGGCGCCTGGCGACAGCGGAGACGATCCGAAGCCAAGGCGACGGCAGCAAGGGGTGTGGGGGCGAAGCGTTTGAAGTAGAAATCAACGCGCGCGACCCTCGAGTATATATACCCTTTGTTGTCGGTGGGACCGAGTTGTAAAACTTCGGTGGCACCGAGATGGACAACTGCAGGCGATTATGCACTTCGTCACGCCGAAAATCACAACTTCGGTTTCACCGAGGTGAAAACCTATATCAATCTAAATGTTTTCGGTTTGACCGAATTTGAGTGAGTTGGTCTGACCGAAATCACTTAGAAGGTTTTGGAAGTTAGCCCTTGTCGGATCGGTGGCTCCGAGTGCTCCTCACTCGGAGGGTCCGAAAATGACTTGTTCAAAGTTTGTGATGTAAGCATGAATAGAATTTGAGACAAGAAAGCATAGATAGCTAGGGGAGGTACTTAGGCATTCTTGTCCATCCATTTGGTCAGAAAAATCAAAAAGACCAAAACAACAAATGGATGTCCTCGAATGGATAAAATCATGCATCCAACATGCTCACACAATAAGATAGCAAATGAAATATGTGTCAAACATGCACAATCAAAACTCTAGCTACTATCACACAATTTGTCGATGACTAGGTCATCTATATATGAGTATATTGACTTAGGAGCCAAATGAGAACATTTGATCATAGGTCCTACTCATCGTTTAAGCACAAGTGGGGTTACCACTTTTACATAAAGCATTGATGTGTGCACATCATTTGAAGATGCTTTAGCTCAATTCTTTAGAGCAAAGCTCCCCCTAGATGTGAGAACCCCTTTTAAAGGGTCAAACTAACCTTGGGTTGTCGTAGAAGACTTCATGTAGATGTTGAAGATGTGGATGCTCAATGTTGATGAAGATCGTCAAGAGTTGGGAGCAATCCTTTGGATTCGGGCACTTTCAATACCTACATGGGTTAGTCCCACAAGAAACAAACAAGGATATCCATGGACATAGATTGAAGTTCACAATAGATGATGTCCATGAAAGCAGTGATTACCTTGTCCCTTGACTTACCAACAAGAGGGTTTGTGACTCCATGAACTAGTGCACAATGTGGAAGTTGATTGCACAAGTTCTTGCCAAAATGAGTGTGAGTGAAGTATGTTGGCGGAGTCACCCTCAAGAACTCTCTAGTTCTTCTTCTTCGGGACCCACATCATCTTGATGGGAATCCTTGGGGTTGTAGTTGAGCTTGACGAAGTAGAACTTGACGTTTCCTTGGGAACCCACTTGACCATGGCTTGAGGTGCTTCAATAAATGCACCAATCTCCTCTTGAAGCTTGTCCTTGCCTTTTAGCTTGTGGTCTTGTGGTGGAAGATCATCTTGAGCTTGTTCCACATTGGAAGAAGTAGGATCGTACTTCTCCTTTTGAGGAATAAACTGTGGAGTGGGATATTGACCTTCTTCCCATTCAACACCCTCGGCGTTGAACTTTCGCTCAAAACCAATTCCTTGATTCTTCCGGTGCCTTCCTTGCTTGCGAACAATTTCCTCAAAGTTCTTGCTTCCGGCAAGGCTCTTGTAGACACCTTTCTCTATAATCCCTTTCAATAAACTATTTTCTTGCTCAAGTGTAACTTGGCTTGAAACATTGTTAGTGGAATCAAGAGAACTACTAGAAGCAACAATATTGGATTTAGCATGGTTATTGTTACTACTAGATGAAGAATTTTTCTTATGCTTGTCATGCTTAGTTTTAATAGGTGGCAAGAAATTAGACAAGAGAAGTCGTTTGGCAAGATATGAAGAACTCTTCTTTCGAAGATCGTCATTGATAGCTTTTAGAAACTCATGTTCTTGATCTAGAGTGAGCTTCTCGAAGCGTAGCTTCTCATGAGATCTTAGGATCTCTCTATGATCTTCTTGAGTTGTTTCATGAGCTAACTTAAGAGTGTTTAGTTCTTTAGTTAGACGCTCAATCTCCTTCATAGCATTGTCATTCGACTCTTCTCGACTATAAAGACTACTAGCATGTTCATCATTACTAGGCTCACTAGATTTATCATGTAAGAGCTCATCTTCACCAAGCAAGTCATCCTCATCACTATCAAAGTCAATGAATTCAGGGTGTGATACCTTGGGGCCTTTAGCCATGAAGCATCTTCCAATTCCCTCATTTGGTGAATCAAATAAGTCATAGGAGTTGGAGTTGGAGGATACGAGAGCAAGACCGCAACACCTTCATCTTGATCAGAGTCGGAGTTGGAGTGATAGCTTCTCTCGGATTGATTGTTGGAGTCGGAGCCGGAGACCCATTCACCTACATGAGCTTGATGTTTTATTCTTGTGTAGCTCCTTGATGACTTGTCTTTCCTCTCCGAATCCTTGCTTCTCCGAGAGGGTCTTCGTTCATAACGATCATCTCTACTCCTTCTCTCTTTTCGAGGTGACTCATCTCTTGAGCTTCTTCTTCTTGGAGATTCTTCTCTTTTCTTGTGGGGAGCCGAACACTCATTTGAGTAGTGTCCGGGTCTTCCACAATTGTAGCAGTTTCGATCACGACTAGAAGATCTCTTTTCATCATATGATCTAGACTTTGAGCTTCTCTCCTTGCTTCTACTCTTGTAGAATTTGTTGAAGTTCTTCACCATTAGGCTTATCTCTTCATTGGAAACTAGCTTGTCACTTGAGGTTGTGGGAGCATCACTTGTAGCTTTGTAAGCACCACTTGACTTGTTGTGAAGCTCTTCCTTATCTTTAAGTGTCATCTCATGAGCAACAATTCTTCCAATGACTTGGTTGGCTTGAGATTCTTGTAGTTTGGCATCATTTGGATCAAAGTGCACACGGTGTCATACTTTCCATCCAAAGCTCTGAGAATCTTCTTGATGATGAATCGGTCGGTCATTTCTTCGCTTCCTAAGCCGGCAATCTCATTGGTGATGAGAGCAAGCCTAGAGTACATTTCAGCGACTCCTTCACCTTCCTTCATCTTGAACTTGTCAAGTTGACCTTGAAGAACATCTAGCTTTGATTCCTTCACGGACTCGGTACCTTCGTGCATTTCAACCAAAGTATCCCAAATCTCTTTTGCATTCTCAAGACGGCTGATTTTGTTGAACTCCTCGGGACACAAAGCATTGAAGAGAATGTCACAAGCTTGAGCATTGTTTTGCAACATCCGCAATTCATCCGTTGTAGCTTCGTGATCCGGAACTTTTCCTTCCTCGAAGAATTCACCTTGCATACCAACACAAATAATGCCCCATGCGGCTGGGTTATGGCCAAGAATATGCATTTTCATTTTATGCTTCCAACTAGAAAAGTTTGTACCATCAAAGTAAGGACCTCTACGAAAATTACCCTCACTAGACGCCATAATCTCCTAGGTTGTGAAACCAAGCTTATGGAGTCCAATGCAATGGAAACCAATACAATGGAGACCAAAGCTCTGATACCACTTGTAGGATCGAAAGTATGTCTAGAGGGGGGGTGATTAGACTACTTGACAATAAAAAAGTTATGGCTTTTGACAAAGACAAGTTTTTAGCAGATTCACAATGATGATCAAGTCAAGTATCACCCTACACATGCAATTCTAGAGTATAGGCAGCGGAAAGTAAATTGCACATGTAGTAAAGAGAGGTGGAGAAGAGCAAACGCAATTTTGAGACACGGAGATTTTTCTCGTGGTTCCGATAGGTGGTGCTATCGTGAATCCACGTTGATGGAGACTTCAACCCACGGAGGGTAACGGTTGCGAGAGTCCACAGAGGGCTCCACCCACGAAGGGTCCACGAAGAAGCAACCTTGTCTATGCCATCATGGCATACGCCCACGGAGGGCTAGCCTTACTCGGGGTAGATCTTCACGAAGTAGGCGATCTCCTTTCCCTTACAAACTTCTTGGTTCAACTCCACATCTCGTCGGAGGCTCCCAAGCGACACCTAACCAATCTAGGAGGCACCACCCTCCAAAAGGTAATAGATGGTGTTGATGATGATGAACTCCTTGCTCTTGTGCTTCAAATGATAATCTCCCCAACACTCAACTCTCCTCACTGATTTGGCTGTGGTGGAAGAAAGGATTGAGTGGAAAGCAACTTGGGAAGGCTAGAGATCAAGCTTCATATGGTGGGAGTGGAGCAACTTGATCCCAACACAAGGGTAGGTAGTTCTCTTCTCGTAAATGTAAGGTAGGAGTGGTAGTTCTTTCGATGGCTCTCTCCACGAATGAAGAGGGGTGGAGGGTATTTATAGCCTCCACACAAAATCCAACCGTTACACACATTTGACCAATCTCGGTCAGACCGAAGTTGACAACTCGGTGAGACCGAAAGTTCAAATCATGTGAACGTTGGGATTTTCGGTGGGACCGAAAATACAATCTCGGTGAGTCCGATTCGTGCAAAGACAAGAGCTTGCCAATCTCGGTGGGACCGACTTTATCATCTCGGTGACACCGATATGATGACAAAAGGTTACAGAAGCTTGGCAACTCAAGTTTCAGTGAGACCGAGTTCAGAATCGGAAAATCCGAGATTTCTAGGGTTTGGCTTTGTGGCTGAGGTGGTTCATCTCGGTGTGACTGGGTTTAGGAAATCGGTGGGACCGAGATTACTTATGAGTGTATATGGCAGTGAGAGTTGCTGATAGTTTAGGAGATGTATCACTAAGCACTTGGGCAACCAGATCATCATCATAACCTCATCCCCTTTTAATAGTATTGGCTTTCCTATAGACTCAATGTGATCTTGGATCACTAAACCAAAAATGGAGTCTTGAGCTTTTGCCAATGTTTTCCTTAGCATTTTGAGGGGTCCACTTCTTCAGTCCTTGCCATACCCATATCATCTGAAATGATTCTCAAGAAACTATTAGTTCAATGATATATATGTTGTTATTAATTACCAAAACCACCCGGGGATTAGTTGCACTTTCAATTTCACTAGGTGGACTACATACGGAGCAAAATGAATGAATCCACGCATTTATATACATCCGTATGTAATTCATAATGGAATCCCTACAACGACTTATAATTTAGGAATGGAGGGAGTACTACTTCAAGGTGCATTAAATCAATACATGCAAGTACTATCAAAAGAAGAGTCATGGCATGCATCCATGCGTTGTAATTAATGCATCGGTAAACACAAATTATTTAAATATATCGGGTGCAGTGCTTTGATGTGTCGCGTCAACTCGTACATCAACAAGAAGTTTGATTATCCTCTCCCTCGTGGACTTAACTACACCTGCCTTTGGATGTATGACAGGTTGGCCACATACCTGTCAGGCCCACCTGTCATACACACAAAGACAGGACTGTCCCTCCCTCGCCCATGAGCGTGGTGGCTGGCAAGACTAGGAGAAGCTTTCGCTACACGCTCTCCCTCCCGCACGCGGTGGACATGCAGCAGTTCAATCGGTGTCAGATGGCCAGAAGCGTACTGTAGTACTCCTCCAGTGCAGTAGTACACCATCATTGTTTGACTTCCCGAAGAGGCGAAGAGCCAAGCGCAGCCCAGACGCTCGTGTGGTAGTTTCATGTGTAGAGTAGTCTAGATAGCGTGTACCATGCCTGTAAGCTTAAAATTGTTGGGGTCGGCTCCATGCTATGTGCCCGTCTTGAAGTTTTTTATTTAAAATTAAAATAGTCTTCTGGCCCTACTTGTCACCCTGGTGATTGTAGTTTGCACGCTCATCTGGTCAAGACAAGAATATATATTTTAATTTGTTTTTTTTTTCAAAAAGGGGGGACTCCCCGGCCTCTGCATCAGAACGATGCATACGGCCACATATATTTAAATTTGTGGTGGGTAAATGTTAGAGGTTGCAGCAAATATATTGTACACTGCGGGTCTTTCAGCCAAGTTTAGAGGCAAGCATGTGGGGCCAGTGCTATGATGTGTCGCGTCAACTCGTAGAACGAGGAGAAGCTTGATTTTACTACACGCCTTCTCCCTTGCCCATGCGCGCGGTTGTTCGCAAACGAGGACAGGCTTTTGCTTAGTAGTAGTACTTCTACAACAAGCTATCCGTCCCTTCATGGTGGACGGACATCAGCAGAATGGATTCGACCTTTGTAGAAGCAGTAGTAGTAACATCATTGTTCGTCTTCTCGAAGAGGCGAAGAGCCAAGCGCAAACCGAACGTTGCAGTTGCGAACATTGGAGCACGCATATAGCCAGGCTCTTGCATGAGACAAAATTGCTATGTGAGCCCACTATTGTACTAGTACGTACAACTACTTGCTAGTATAGCCCTATAAACCAGAAAGGAGTATTTGCCCTTCTAGATATTTCAACAAGTGACTAGACTACACCGAGACGGAGTACATATGGAGCAAAATGAGTGAATCTGCACCATAAATAAATACGTACTAGTTCAATCGTTTTCCTCTCCGAGGTGCACAATATTGAGTATACTGACTAGTCTCTTTTTGACATGCATTTACATTGCTTTTTTTTTGACACAGTACAGACGCAAGCACTCATATACACGCGCATACACTCACCCCTATGAACACACACACGCACGGCACTATCATCTTGAAATTTATGAAGTCACCATAGGCACCTCGTCGTCGACGGGTCCATAGGTGCTTGAATGCCAAGGAGGAAGAGGGTAGAGGTTCCCGAGACGTTGAACGGTCAATGATGCATCCTCAATTACATGCAGAGGGAATTAATTGGAGAAGCAGACTAGAGCCAGCACGATGTGAAGCAACAGAGTTTGGACTCTCATATAATAAAGGCGCCCCACCACTCCAATACATCTACTCCCAAGTCTCTGCGCAACACTGCTCACTCCAATCCAAGACCAAGTGACCAGAAGCCACAAGCACCTATGGAGGCGATGGACGCGAGCGGCAGTCGGCTGTGCCAAATCATCCAAGGCGCCGGCCTGCGGCCCCGCACCGTGCAATGTTTCCAGACGGTGCTGGCGACCGCAGGCATCATAGCCCTCACCGACGCCGGCTTCGCCTCTCGCATGGACGACATGATGGTCAACTCCATCCGCAAGTTCACCGCCGTCAAGAAGCGCGCGGACGACCTGGCCGTATTGCTCCAGCCCGCGCGCCCAGGCTCCTCATTGCCTTCCACCCTCATCGGCCTACATGGTGATGAACTCTTTCAAGCCCTGGTAGCCCTGCAGGTGCCGGAGGTCGCGACGAAGAATGTGCACCTGTTCGACCTACACATTCATGTCTACGAGGAAATTGTCTACATAGGCCACTACAAGGCAAGCGAGGACAGAAAGACGCTGGCCTTCTTCCAGCGGCTGGAATCTTTGGACGCCATTGTTCAGAAGCACGTCGACCTGGCCACAAAAGCCGCTGCTACTTAGGCGCCGTTCGGTGGGCTGGCGCCCTGAGTCGAGGAGGTGGACGTCGTCGATGGATGCATCTCTTCTTCTTTCCTCCTGTAACCAGCACTGCATCACCTCGTGGCCTTAATGTTTTATTAGTATAGTACTCCCTCCATTCCCAAATATAAGTCTTTCTAAAGATTCCAGCAAGTGACTACTACATACGGAGCAAACTGAGTGAATCTACACTCTAAACTATGTCTTCATACATCTGTATGTTGTATTCCATTTGAACTACTCCCTCCGTCCGGGTTTATTAGGCCTTTCGGCATCACAAGAATGTCCCTTTTTATAAGGCCACGTTTTGGAAAGGTGCATGCATAACACGTTTTCATGGAAACTGGAGCACATTCATTAAATTTTGGACATAACACGTTTATAAAAAATGACGGGACCTAAACCAGTCTAAGGGCCTCTTTGATTTTTCCTGAAAAAAAGGGCCTCTTTGATTCGCAGGATACTGAAAACACAGGAATGGGGAAAGTATGATGGCAATGAACCGAGATGAGGAGAACTCTAACTCAGTTAGAGGTTAGAGTTAGATTCTAACCCTGAACTAACTCTAAACCAAAGAGGTGTATGGATGGCAGGGTTAGATTGACAATAAATGCTCTCAATTATTTGACTACTTTGGACCCTATTTTTAGTCAGAATAAAATAAGTCCCTTGGATCCAAGCACCCTCTTGGTGTGGCCGACTCTTCTGTGGCCTCCTCCCGCTCACAATTGACATAAACAAACCATCTATACAAATCAAGCATGCAAAACATGATAATTTTTACTTTGTCCATACAAATGAGATATCCCACTTAAACATACAAGTCGTCAATCAAGCTTCACAAAATAAAAAAACACTTCATGAAACAAAGAATGAGCTAACTCATCACGGAAGTCGTTCACGATAGGGAGGGAGCCCGAAGCCCCTCACGCACCGAGGGAGGAGCTCGCCATCGTCGCTCTGGAGGAAGGCTTTGTAGAGCCCAAGCCTCGGGAACCCCTCCGATGCCGGCCCTTGCGAGTTGATGTCAACACCAGCATGGGTAGCAGGGCCGCTTGCCGCCGACTGGGAACTTAATCTTTGGGCCTCTTGAAATAATGCAAGCCTGTAACTAAAATACCTAGAAAGGTGAACTGAATCGTTGGGCCTCCAGAAATAATGCAAGCCTGAAACTGAAATACCTAGAAAGGTGAAATGAATCTTTGGGCCTCTAGAAATAATGCAAGCCTGAAACTTAAATACCTAGAAAGGTGAACTGAATCTTTGGGCCTCTAGAAATAATGCAAGCCTGAAACTAAAATACCTAGAAAGGTGAACTGAATCTTTGGGCCTCTAGAAATAATGCAAGCCTGAAACTGAAATACCTAGAAAGGTGAACTGAATCTTTGGGCCTCTAGAAATAATGCAAGCCTGAAACTCAAATACCTAGAAAGGTTAACTGAATCTTTGGGCCTCTAGAAACAATGCAAGCCTGAAATTGAAATACCAAGAAAGGTGAACTGAATATTTGGGCCTCTACAAATAATGCAAGCCTAAAATTGAAATACCTAGAAAGGTGACCTGAATCTTTGGGCCTCTAGAAAGATTTATTACCTCCTCAAGCAGCATCAAACAATTCCATGCGTGCACCACAAATCTAGAGCAAGTTTGATCAGGATCTACTTTTCCAAATCAGAATTAGCGCTAGAGCAAGCAAGATCAATGATATGGCCATGAGACAGAGAAGGAACGAACAAACTCACCCTCTCGCGACCTCCCCGGTAGATCTTGCCACACAGCACGGAGAGAGGGAAAAAACGACTAGTGAAGGGGGAGCGGGCGACCTTGAAGGTCGGAGGAGAGGCGGCCGAGTAGGGGCGGCGGAGGCCGAGGAGAGGTGGCGGAGGAGAGAGGGTGAGCGCGCTTGGGCGGGCGGCCCTATGGGGAATAGAGGGAGTCGTGCGAGAGGGGGCGATCTAGTGCTTGCAGTGAGATTTTTTAGGGAGTGATCAGTGCGGGCAGGTGAGATTTTTAGTTCTCTTTTAGTGGGCCGAGGATAACTAACCCAATTAGAACCTCTCCACCGGGCTAGTTTTTTTAGCTGGGTTAGAGCAAACTAGCTCAAACTAACCCCTCTTGTTTCGATAATTTGAGGCTATTTCAACCCAAACTAGCTCTAACTCCGGGATCCAAACAAAGAGGAGTGTTACTATACATGCTGCAGTGTGGACCGTAGCACATTGTTTTTATGGCCATATCAGCACATTGTTTTCTACTGCTGGTTCACTGGGCTGCCGTGGTTCGCACTCCTCCAACCTGAGTAGTACTCCCTCCGTTCCTAAATATAAGTCTTCGTAGATATTTCACTGTGGACCACATACGGATGTATATTGATGCATTTTATGTGTAGATTCACTCATTTTTCTCTGTATGTGGTCCATAGTGAAATCTCTCCAAAGACTTATATTTAGGAACGGAGGGAGTAGTATAGTATTAGTATATACCGCATTTCCTTGCTCCTTATTACTACTCCGACATGTGGGAGAGCCAACATCCGGGTCGACGTGTCATGCACCAGATTAGAGCATGGAACGGAAGGGGGGCATCACCCCGATCGGAGCGCCAGTAATCCATGACTATAGTGAGTGGTCATATCACAAATCTTTCCAGCAGTAACGCGCCATCAAATCGCACAGCCCCACTCGCTCACCCTCCTCGCCTCTCTGTCAAACCGCCTACCCGAAAACTGCCGCGCGTACTGCCCGGGAAAAGCCCCGCCCTCAACTTTTAACTACGCAAAAATAGTTCGAGCTTGTTCGTCCTATATAAATATAGTACTTATTGTATGTTTATTCATCCGTGGGGTTGTTCAATGAATGGAGGGGCGGGGAGCACAAGTGAACAATACTACCTCTGTCCGGGTTTATTGGTTCCCATTTTATTTCGTGCCAAATTTTGACCGTAGATTAAACTAAGAAAATGTTCACGCATGTCACCAAACATTATATTTTTCAAAACTATGTTCAAATACGAATCCAATGAGATAATTTTTCTTGACATGCATTAACATTTTGTTAGTTAAATCTTTAGTCAAAATTTGGCACAAACTATAAAAGGACCTATAAACCAGATGGAGGTAATCTTTATAGTAGTAAGTAGGAGTCATAGATTAGTCACCTTAAATAGAGAGTTTCTTTTCTTTAATGCCACGTACACAAATTGAAACGCTTGTTGTGGAGAGAAAAAAGATAATCACTCCACTATATATGGACGCAGGGGCCTGAGCACTTGCTTTACTAGGGTTGCTCTCTTCATTCTCTCATCCTCTCCAGATATAAACAAGACAACGGTAGCGACATTTTCTCTCTACTCACCGCTGGTCATAGATCCGGCCGGATCCCTTTGGCCGGTGTGTGTAGAGGACTAAAAGGTGAATCATTCACGCGGTCATCACCGCCGAGGGAGGAAACCCACAGCTGACGGCTGGGCCCGATCCTCTTCCCGTGCCGTTCTCTCCGACACAGCACCGGCTCGGGAGGTCCTCCGACCCTTCTTCCTCCCTGCCGTATTGTTCGCAGATCCGACCTGTCGCCGCCGACATCCCGGCGACCCTCAGGTATAAGTTCTTCGAAAGCGGCCTTGATCTACTGCCCCAGCTCCCCACGTGTCTACATGTGCATCTTTTTCTACTCCCGTCAGCTCTTCCAAAGCCACCTAAATTTTTAGTATTATTAGAGGTAAAGCTATTTCATGCATTCGAATCTAGGGCTTTGTTCAAACAACGAACAAAGGGGGGAAAGTTGTAGCTTGAATCTAGGACTTGATTCAAAGAGGAAATAATATGGTGAAAGTAATAGAGATCGGATACCCAACCGGTCTCTTGGTTGAAAAGGGAAACAATGGTAAAACACAGTACAAACTGGATAAGAAACAGATCTATTATTGGTTGAAAAAGGATAGAAAGTGGCGGCTGGTGGACAAGTCAACAGAGTATGTCCAGGATTAGATTTGCTGCCATCACATAGTAAAAGGTCTCCAGGATTAGATTTGCTGCCCTCACATAGTAAAAGGTCTCCAGGATTATATTTGCTGCCCTCACATAGTAAAAGGTCTCCAGGATTAGATTTGCTGCCCTCACATAGCGTGAACAAGCTCGGTATCACCACTTTATGCCTCCTCGTAGGTACATTGTGCTGATGCATCCACTGTCGCAACGTCCTTATACCAACCTTTTGTTGTTTTTTTTGCGGGTAAACCAACCTTTTGTTGTAAGGGCGCATGTAAAATGAAGCGATCACACTGTTACCTTAGGGACATGTCTAACCAGTGTTATTGTTAATCTAATGCCTCCAGTGATAAGATGCAATTAAACTGTGTTACAAATGGAACTCCTGCTGCTTTCCCCAGTATGATAAGTAAGTTGCTCCTTTACGCTACTGAGTGTCCTAGTGTCCCCATGGTCCCATGCCCTTAAACCAACTCTTTAGCTGCTGTTGATTTACTGTGTCTGGTAAACAAGCAATGCCACCATTAAAGTAATCCCATATCTGAGGAATCTCATTGTTGATCATAATGGTTCTGGTAACATGAAGCATTGCTGACGTTTTAAAATTTCTACTGTCCTTGCGTGATTGCCATGAACATAATTAAGATGCTTCTTCATTTTGTATATGTTTCGTATATTCTTATTGACCAGCAACTATTTACTTTCTATCATTTTGTGCAGATAGGGATATCCATTTCACCTTGTTGCTATTGTGACCTTTTGGTGAACTGCACAAAACACTTTTTTGGAATGAGTGTCTTGTGCAGTTCAACTAAAATGTCACGTGGGCAACATCTCTCAATTTTGGTGGAACTGCACAAAATGGTTCAACTAAAGCGAAATCATGCTCTCCTGTCTCCTTGTTTGTGCTATGCAAACATGTTGTGCAAACAGGAATACTCTACTACAGATGTTGTGACGGTCAAGAGCATTCGCCAAGTTCTTCGATTGTATGACATGGCTAGCCAAGATGGATTTAATCCCGATATTCACTTTATCAAAAGGCTCTAATGGGTTGGTTCTGAATCTTGCAAGCTGGGAATCAGTGAGATGTGTAGGCATCTTTGTTGTACTTATTATTTGAATCTTATTTGTTGGTTCCGAATCTTGCAAGATGGGAATCAATGAGACGTGTAGGCATCTTTGTTGTACTTATTATTTGGATCTTATTTGTTGGTTCTGAATCTTGGAAGTTGGGAATCAATGAGATGTGTAGGCATCTTTGTTTTACTTATTATTTGGATCTTATTTGTTGGTTCTGAAATCTTGCAAGCTGGGAAACACGGCATGATGATGCAGAGGACAGCAACCATAACAAACATTTCAAACTTGGTAGTATTATCTTTGTGAAAGTGCGACAAATGTGCCGATAGTGTGCGTCCTGAGAATAATAATTCTAATTGTTGTGCATGTTGATCCTATGGCACTGATAGAACGAGCCAATGCATTGCTTGTTTTAAGTATAAATTTCTATTAAAGCTAATTAAATTTAAGTAAAGTGACCACTAACTCCTGTTATTACAGTACTAATATAGACCCGCTCGTGAACCGACATGTGGCCGGAGTAGGTTTCTTAATGGAGGCATTTGAATGCGCCGAGGGTGCATCTTCTGCCGGGTGTGCAGCGGACGAGGGAGGGGTAGTAACTGTTGTCACCTGTACACACTTAGCTTACTATTGAATCCAGTTCCCCAAGAGCTGAGAAACGAACTTTTGTCGCCGCCTAAACACTCGTTCACTCGAAGAGACTCCAATGGCGATCCGAGGGGTGAGCCTGCTGGATATGGACTTCAGCAAGGAGTTAGTTCGCCATTCACTCCTATGGCTGCACCAAGTTGAATGTGATGTACACCAACGATATGGACTCGGTGAAGCTCTGCCTCGCCTCAGTCCTATGGCTGCACCAGGTTCTGGAGCATTCGCCCGTTTCATCGGCAGCGCCAACTGCACCTTCGCAACGGTGGAGAGAAGGAAGAACGCGACGATTCGGCCATCTGGTGCAACAAGCTTGTCGACATCCAGAAGCAATACAAGATCATCAGCAACGGGCAGGAGAAGGACTCCGTGGTTGACCTTGCTGAGACCATCATCAACCCCTGATACGCCAACATGAAAGAAGACGACCTGAACACGTGGGAGGTACCTCTGAATCTAGCCTACATAACCTCTGCGGCCAGGGCGCACGCATCTTCGACATGTACAGGCAGATCTTGGACATGAGGGCGTGTCTGCTTCCCATAACCGATGAGTACATGGACAGCCGCAGCGTCATGATCAAGCGTGCCAGGAGGGTCTAGATGTTGTACTTTATCTGTTTATAAGCACCTTTATCATCTGTGTGTTTCATGCATTAGCCTATGTGTCGTAATTATCTGTTTTGTCCGAAATATTTCTTTTAAGAACCCATTAACCTGATTGCTTTTTTTAGTGGTTGTTTCCTTATGTATGTAAACTAGTTCACTTGTCTGTAAAAAAACTAGTTCACTCGGCTTCCGTGCTTTGAATCTCCTTCCTCCCAACATATTCATCTCCTCAGGTGGACCCAGCAGGTCTTTGAATTTTCTCCCACTTTCTTTTTCGATGTAAACTGAGTTTTCTTCCAGTACTTTCCCCTAGAACCAACTCAACTGTCCCACGTCTAGCCTTAAAAATAATAATACCCCACGTACTATTAACTCATCAAATTAAAATGATATTTTATTTCGTAAGTTGAAAGTTCTTACAAAATAATAATAATAATTGTTTATATATAACTTGCAAAGTTAACTCCTAGTGATTGCGTACATAAGCTTGCAAAGATATTACTGACGTGCAATCATGTGTTTATGTTTTTATAATATTTCTCCGTCTAGCCCAACATGATATTTTCACCCAGCCCAACAAGTCCGCGGATTTCGAGAAAAATGCAAATGGGATTTAAACGGGCTACATATATGCTACATCATTGTTTCACCCAGCCCACCAAATGGACTAAAAAAACAAATGGACTGGCTGACATGTGGGCCAGTAGGTCGAAGCCTAAGAAGGCGTTGGATTTACATCCAATAGCCGGCATTCTTCTTCAATCTCTCGTCTTCTTCCCCCAGCGCCGCCGGAACCACCTGCTCCAGCCGTCGGCGTCCAGCGGCGTTGTTTTGCGCTCCTCAGCGAAATGCTACCCCGCCGACGGCCAGGCCATCCCTCCACTCCGCACCTCCTGTTATTCTCTGCCGAGTGTAGGCCCACCCCGCACCCGAACCAGTCAAGTTTCCCACTCCTCTCCATCTGCGACTCCACTGCCGCGTCTTCCCCATCTCCGGGTCGTTCCAGTCTGGGGCCTTGCTGTCGTCCACCGCCTCGGTGCGCTCGGCGCGGCGTGGTCAACATACGAGAGTCATCGGAAGAGGACTGTACGTGGAGAGCCTAACGGCTGGGACACACGATGTCCATGGTCGCATGCAAGGAAAGTTCCTCCTTATTAGGCACTGTACGTGCAATGTACGTGGGAAGGGCTTCTGTATTTCGCGAAAAAAATGTCCCCCCCCACTGACAGGTCAGACCCACCAGCTATATCTTCGCACGCAAGGAAGTGCCTCCTTATTACGCATCAAAAAATGAATACCCCTGCTAGCTGGGACCCACCATAGTGGGTGGCTGACTTGTGGGCCTAAGTTGATGAGGACGGAGGGCTTTGTCAACTTAGTCAATATGAACGATACTAGCTCCAGTGACCATACGATGTCCATCCAACGGCCATAGTGCTTCTTCAACCTCTGGTCTTCTTGCTCCAGCCGCCCAAACCAGCGCCGGTCGTGCCGCGTGCTCCTGCCTCTCGTGGCTGGTTGTGATGCCGCAGAGGCCTCACCGCCCCCTACTACTCCCACCGCTGGCCCAGGGTATCCCTCTACTCACCCACACACCCTGTTATTCTACGACGACAGCAGCCTCACACCGCAGCCGAACCAGTGAACCCTCGTACTCCTCTCTGCGTGGGCATCCACTGTCGCGTCTTCCCCGGCTCCGCGTCGTCCCCTTCCTAGGCCTCGCCGTCATCCACCGCCTTGGTACTCTCGGCGCGACATGGTCAATGTGTTCAACGACCGACTTCCATCGGAAGAGTACCGTACATGGAGAGGCTGACAGCTGGGTCCAAGGCCACATCCCAGTTTTTTTGTGATTTGCCAAGTAAGTCGCTTTGTCAGGCATGTTGGGCTGCAAATCTTTCAAGACAAGGAGAGCTTCATTCGGCTGGCCGAGAAAATGGCTTATCCTTAATGAGAAATGGGTTGTACATTTTTAAAACACATCAAACCGGCAATTAGTTTCAAATATCTTTTTTTCATTTCGAGATTTTAAATTACATTAATTTTTATGCGTGGAGAATTTGTTGGATTTTATATTGATATACATTTATTTTTAAAATCAGTTTGAATGTGAGTCAAAATTTTTGGATTAAAACAGTTCGAACCGCTTTTGAAATATGCAAAATTTCAGTATAATTTTTTAACCGTGGCCACAATATAGGTTGTAATGCTAACAAAAGAATATGAGCTCAACAAAAACCTTAAGAATTAGCAAATGGGTTGTAAATTATTAGAAATAATGGCGAGATGGGTTGTATCTTTGTTTTCCACAGATATGATGCTTTCCTAAAAAGGTTGATGCACAAGCGTTGGATCGTTGGATGGCCATCCAACGGCCGTCATCTTCTTCAATCTCTGCTCTTCTGCTCCAAATTACTCAAACAACCGCCGACGGGCTGCTGCTCCCTCCTCCCCATGACCGATTGTCTTTGCCGTCGCAGCCTCACCGCCCCACCTTACTCCCATCGCTGGCCTAGCCATCCCTCTACTCACCCACGCCTGTTGTTATTCTCCGGCGACGGCAGACGAACCAGTAAACCCTCGTTCAGTCGTACTCCCCTCCGCGTGGGAAACAACTGCTGAGTCTTCCCTGCCTCCGTGTCATTCCCTTCCTAGGCCTCGCCGTCGTCCACCGCCCTGGTGCTCTCGGTGCGGCCTGGTCAACATGGTCAATGACCGACATGCATCTGAAGTGGACTGTACATGGAGAGGCCGATAGCTGGGTCCATGGCCGCACGCAAGGAAATGATTCCTTATTACGCGCAAAATAATGATTCCTCCACCTGACATCGGGGACCCACCGAAAGGGCCTCGGTATTTCGCGAAAAAAATGTTACTACCACTGACAGCTCGGACCCACCAGCTATATCTTCGGAAGCAAGGAAGTGCCTCCTTATTATGCACAAAAAAATGAATACTCCCCTTGTTAGCTGGGACCCAGTATAGTGGCAGGCTGACTTGTGAGCCTACTAAGTTGACGGGGACGGAGGGCTTTGTCAACTTAGTCAATATGCACGATTCTAGCTCCAGTGACCGTACGATGTCCATCCAATGGCCGTAGTGCTTCTTCAACCTCTGGTCTTCTTGCTCCAGCCGCCCAAACCAGTGCCGGTCGTGCCTCGTGCTCCTGCCTCCGGTGGCCGGCTGCGATGCAGCGGAGGCCTCACAGCCCCCTACTACCCCACTACTGGCTAGGCCATCCCTCTACTCACCCACACCCCCTGTTATTCTGTGGCGACGGCAGCCTCACACCGCAGCGAACCAGTGAACCCTCGTACTCCTCTATGTATGGGCATCCACTGCCGCGTCTTTCCCGGCTCCGCATCGTCCCCTTCCTAGGCCTCGCTGTTATCCACCGCCCTGGTGCTCTCGGCGCGGCGTGGTCAACGTGGTCAAGGAATGGCTTCCATCGGACGTGGACTGTACGTGGAGAGGCTGACAGCTGAGTCCACGGCCACAACAAGGAAGTGCCTCCTTATTACGCACAAAATAATTATTCCTCCACCTGACAGCGGGGACCCACCGGACGGGCCACCGTATTTCGCGAAAAAAATGTTTCCCCCTGACTGCTGGTACCCACCAGCTACACCTTCGCACACAAGGAAGTGCATTTGGGAAAAAAACAAAAAACAAAATGATTCGCCCCCCTGACTGCTGGGACCCACCAGCTACATCTTCGCAGGCAAGGAAGTGCCTGACAGTCGAGACCCACCTGGTCGAAGCGTATGTAGCTTTGTCATCCTGGTCGCGAACGTGTACCTATATACTGGTCGATGTAGAGGCGCGCATGTGTCGTAGTAGAGGCACGCACGTGTCGTAGTAGAGGCGCGCACGTAGCATGTACACGTACGTACAGTGGCCAGGGTGCAAGAAAGAAAATATGGCCACGTACATACATACGGGCGGGGTCTCGAACGCCTACTCGCGCATACGTACATGGCTGGGTCGGGACGGAGAAACTGAGTCGTCGTCGTGTTCATGGGGAGGCAACGGAATGCGTCGTGTTCATGGGGAGGCAACATAATGCATCGTGTTCATCGGGAGGCAGCGGGCGTGTAGAGCCAACGGCTTGGATGGAACGAGCAATGGAAGCGAGGCTGGCGTATCGCGAAGCGGAGAAGCGGCCTTGTGTTCGACCGCCACGTTGAGCGGGTCCTATTGATCGGGAGGGTGTGGCGTCGCAAAATGGAGAAGCGGACCTCCTACAATCGAAGCAGGGTCTGTTGATCGGGAGGGTATGGCGTCCGCGCAAAACGGAGAAGCGGACCTCCTACGGTCAAACGGGGTCTGTTGATCGGGAGGGTGTTGCGTGCGCAAAACGCATTTAAACGGACTTTTGTTGGGCCTTCTGGTCGAAACAGGGGAGGGTGTGGCGTACCGCAAAACAGGACTCCACGGGATACTGTTCATCTCCACCGTCGACCTCCTCCAGCCTCCACGGGCTACCGTCGACCTCCTCCAGCCTCCACGGGCTCCTGTTCATCCAGCCTCCACCGCGCGCTACTCCACCGGCTACTGTTCAACCACCCCTCCACGGGCACCCCTCCACTGTCTACTATTCATCCAGCCCTCCACACCACGGGGTCCTGTTCAACCAGCCCTCCACGGCCACCCGTCCACCGTCTACTGTTCATCCAGCCCTCCACACCATGGGTTCCTGTTCATCCAGAGGCAACGCCACCGCTCACTGTTCATCCCAATCCCCCTCAACGCTCACTGTTCATCCATCGATCGGCTTTCGTTAGCAGCAGTAGCGAAGGAATCGCTCCATCGGGTTCAGTTAACAGCCATCGATTGATCGCTCGGGGTTCAGTAACGCATAGCCTGCAGTGCAATCGCTCGGGTTCAGTTAGAGCCCAACGCCTCGCTCGGGTTTAGTTAGAGCCAACGCCTCGCACACACGCGTGTACTTGTACGAGAGAAACGCGCATCGCTCAGCCCCCGACCTCCCACCGTAACCGGCAACTCCCCAAAATTTTCCTCCCCCTCGCTTCTACCACGGTTTTTTCCGTCATGGACGGCCCAAAGAATGTCATCCAGCTACGTCTCCGGCCCGCCCAGGACGAAAAGCCCATTTTCTGTCATGATTTTTTGTCATGGAAGTAGGAGCCCACCACATCTATGATGATACCGGATTTTGTCACAATTATCGTCATAGAAGTGTCATATGTATGACAGAAAAAAATTCGTTCGGCCCAAAATGTCATGGATGTTTCTTTTTTTGTAGTGCACAATGTTGAACAGAATAGGAGACATTGGATCACCTTGTCTCAGGCCCTTGTGTATCTAGAAATAATGACCTATGTCATCATTCACTTTAATTCCAACACTCCCTTTTGCGTGAAAGATTCTACCTAGCGTCGCCAAGTTTCATCAAAACCCTTCATGCGTAAGGCCTGTTGAAGGCAAGGTCATTTGACTTTATCATACGCTTCTCGAAATCCACCTTGAAAACAACTCCATCTAGTTTTTTCATGTGAATCTTGTGGAGCGTTTCATGAAGGACCACAACCCATTCTAGGATGTTCCTGTCCGGCATGAAAGCGGTTTGGGAATGCTGCACCATAGAATGTGTAATCTGCGTGAGCCTATTAGTCCCGACTTTGGTTAAAATTTTGAAACTAACATTAAGAAGACAGATTGGCCTGAATTGCTCAATTCTCATAGCCTCTGTTTTCTTAGGAAGCAGGGTTATTGTTCCAAAATTCAGTTGAAAGAGCTGAAGCTGTCCAGAGAATAAATCATGGAATAATGGCAACAAATCCCCCTTAATAATATGCCATCACTTCTTATAGAACTCTGCCGGAAATCCATCCGGGCCGGGAGCCTTGTTATTTTTCATCTGCGAGATGGCCTCAAACACCTCTTTCTCAGAAAAAGGAGCAGCCAAAATATCATTCTCAATAGCAGTAAGTTGAGGAACATCCTCAATCCTTGACTCATCCAGAGAAACATAGTTATCCTCTCCACATAAAGCATTATTTTCATGATCTGCAAGCATAGAAATATTTCTACTCTCCACATAAGCGAAATTCTTCTCATTCGGAATAGTGGGATCACTAATTCCTAGAGTTGACACTCTTCCAAACCCACTTTAGATGATAGTATTATTCATACTCCAAAAGATATAAGTGAAGTTCATGGAGCATTCTACAATTAATATAGACTAACCAATATCCAAGCTCAAAATATGTAAGTGAAGCACACGAAGCATTCTATAAAACCATACTCAAACGATTTAAGTGAAGCACAAAGAGCAATTCTATAAGATCATACTTAAAAGATAAAAGTGAAGCACATGAAGTATTCTATAAATAAATGAAGGGCTAACTCATACTAGCATGGTTCTTAAAGGGAAAAAACAAAAACACAAAGGACACAAATCATGTGAACAAAACAAAAACCAAGGTATTCCGATATTTGTTGAAGAAGAAAGATGGGATGCCAACCGGGGCATCCCCAAGCTTAGATGCTTGAGTATCCTTTGAAATATTTACTTGGGGTGCCTTGGGCATCCCCAAGCTTGAACTCTTGCCTCTCTTTATTCTTCACATATTGACAGCTCATCGATCTTCAAACACTTCATCCACACAAAACTTTAACAAAAACTTTGTGAGATCCGTTAGTGTAATAAAGCAAACTACCACTTTAAGGTACTGTAATGAACTCATTCTTTATTTATATTGGTGTTAAACCTACTGTATTCCATCTTCTCTATGGTTCATACCCCCCGATACTAGCCATAGATTCATCAAAATAAGCAAACAACACGCGAAAAACAGAATCTGTCAAAAACAGGACAGTATATAGTAATCTGGAAGTTTAGTAAACTTCTGTAACTCCAAAAATTATGAAATAAATATGAAAAATTGAACAATTTGTACAGAAGTAATGTGCAAAAAGTTTAGTACCCATTTGACCTTCCAGTAAGAAATGTAAAATCACGCTCTACAGACAAAGTTTCTGTTTTTGTTCTGCACATAGTAAACAAGCAATCTAATCATCCTAAAACCAAAGCTTGGTACATTATTTTTATAATACAATGGATATATACAAGGGTATAATTATTTACAGATAAACTTCCATGAAAAATTCTACATGTTTCCGTGAGCATGAACACAAGTGCTCAAGGTCGACCCTCACTTCTTCAATGCATAACTTTCCAATCACTTCTCTTTTTGAAAAACTTTTTTAGGCATGAGAGGCAAAAAAAATTTGTATTTTCATTCTTTAAATTTTTTTTGTATGTTTCACCCACACATAAACAGAAACAAAAAGAAAAAACAAAATCTACAGTGAAGAAAGCAAACAAGCACACACAAGAATATCAACCCCACGCTATTGCTCCCCGGCAACGGCGCCAGAAAAGAGCTTGATAATCCCCAAGTGCAGGGAATCATCGTAGAAATTTCCAAAGGTGGAAGTGATAAGTATGGAGTGTCGAACCCACAAGGAGCTAAAGGTAAGATCAATATTCTCTCAAGTCCTATTTGCCACTGATACGACTCTACGTACACCGAACGTTTGCTTCCAACTAGACACGAGAAATAAAACTACGTTGTGGGTATGAAGATGATAACTTTGCATGATATCGGAGAGCTGAAATATAAAAGTAGGTGCTGTTATCATAAAGTTAGAATATATTACTAAATATTATAAATAGTGAGTGTGGAATAATGATGGATCAGTGTGCGGAATTATCCTAGGCAATTGTTAACAAGACTGGTAGTCGTCATTGCAATTTCATATGAGGGAGAGGCATAAGCTAACATACTTTCTCTTCTTGGATCATATGCACTTATGATTGGAACTCTAGCAAGCATCCGCAACTACTAAAGATCATTAAGGTAAAACCCAACCATAGCATTAAAGCATCAAGTCCCCTTTATCCCATACGCCACAACCCCCTTACTCGGGTTTATGCTTCTGTCACTCAAGCAACCCACTATAAGCGAATCATGAACGTATTGCAACAACCTACAGCGGGAATCCCTCACGCTTGTGCGACACAGAGGGCACAATAGGACAACACCAAAATAAAACAAACAACTCATACCAATCTAGATCATCAATCAACCCAAAGACAAAGTATATCTACTCAAAACATCATAGGATGGCAACACATCATTGGATCATAATATGTGGAATAAAGTACCATGTTCAAGTAGGGATTACAGCGGGGTGCGGGAGAGTGGACCGCATAAAAGAGATGAGGATGGTGATGATGATGGTGATGTTGATGAAGACGACCACCGCGGTGATGATTCCCCTCCCGATGGCACTCTGGCGCCACCGAGAGAGAGGAGGAGAGGTCCTCCCCCTTGTGCTTCCTCCTCCATGGCCTCCCCCTGGATGGGGAGAGGTTCTTCCTCTGGTCCTTGGCCTTCATGGCGATGATGGCCCCTCTCAGATCCTCCTCCATGGCCTCCGGTGATGATGGCCCCCTCCGGCAGGGCGCCAGAGAGGGCCTAGATTGATTTCTTGTGGCTACAGAGGCTTGCTGCGGTGGAACTTCTGATCTAGGTTATTTTCTGGAGGTTTCTATATTTATAGGAATTTTTTGCGTCGATCCCATGTCAGGGGTGGTCTTCGAATTGTCCACGAGATAGGGGCCCACGCGCAGGGGGGTGGACGCGCCCCCCACCCTTGTGGACAGCCCGGGACTCTTCTGGCCCAACTCTTTTACTCCAGGGGCTTCTTTTGGTCCATAAAAAATCATCAAAAATTGGCACGTCAATTGGACTCCATTTGGTATTCCTTTTCTGTAAAACTCAAAAACAAGGAAAAAACAGAAACTGGCACTGGGCTCTAGGTTAATAGGTTAGTCCCAAAAATCATATAAAATAGCATATAAATGCATATAAAACATCTACGATGGATAATATAATAGCATGAGTACTTCATAAATTATAGATATGTTGGAGACGTATCAGTCATATGCTTGGTACGTCAACACCGTAGGTGATGGCTTTTGTGCCAACCACGTAGCAATGCCATCGATGGATCCTTGTGCCAAACGATTCTTCAGCCATTCGGCGTAGTTCTTAGTGTGCTCCTTCATCTCCACATCTGATGAAACTTTGGCGTATCTCCGCCAAGTGTTCTTTGGCATAAGTGCTGAGAACTGGGTTGTTAAGTAGTACCGTCAAATGGGCTTTCTCTGCCAATTCTCCAGGTGTAGCCATTTGCGTGACCGCAAGGACCGGCTTAGCTTTCAGCCTTCCCTCGTGGCGAGAGAGGGGCAAACCTATAGGTCTTTGTTTCATGTATTCAGTGCAAAACTCAACCACCTCCTCCGCGGTATAACCTTGTAGGATGCTTGACTCTGGATGGTTTCGGTTCCGACAAAAGCGCTTCAGTATTCCCATGAACTGCTCGAAAGGATACATGTTGTGAAGAAACACAGGCCACGATACTTTATCTCGTCGACAAGGTGCACAGTGAGATGGACCATGACATCAAAGAATGACCGTGGGAAAAACATCTCTAGGTTGGACAATATTCTTGCAATATCATCTTGCATATGATCCAACTCTTCAGGATCTACGACTTTCTGCCATAGTTGGTCAAAGAAATCACAGAGGTCAATGAGTGTGGTTCTTATATCTTTGTCCATCAGATTCCTGATGGCCACCGGGAGGATTTGTGTCAACATTATGTGGCAATCATGTGACTTCATGTGTCCCAACTTCATTTTACCCGAGCTCACATCCACGAGACTTCTGATGTTTGCGTAGTAGGAAGAGGGTGTCTTAACTGGTAACAAATAGATGGAGAACTGTGTTGCTTCTTTTGTACTGAAAGTGTCACTCTGGTGAGCTTTGATGAATTTGTCATCAACTTCTGCTCCCCTCTTGCATTTTGATTGATCAGCAAGCATATTGAGCCGTGAACCGTCACCATCCTTCCGTTTACCTTTAATCTTGAGCAGAGTACCAAGGATGCTTTCACATACGTTCTTCTCTACGTGCATGGCATCGATGCAGTGACGTACACGTAGAATCTCCCAGTAAGGTAATTTCCAGAACACTGATTTCTTCTTAAACACTTGACCCTTGGGTGTTTGTTTCACCGTCAAAGGGTGGTTCTTGCCAAGCACAACATTAATTTTTTTAGACATGTTGTGGAACACCTCCCCTTCATAGGGTCTTGGGCCCACACCTGCCTCTGCCGTACCATCAACTTCAGCTTTCATCTTTCGGTATGGGTGAGTTTTCTGTAAGAACCTACGATGACGCAAATACACAGTTTTGTGCGAGTTGGGAAGTCTTCTGCTAGCTGTCCTATCCATGCATGTGACACACCCTACATCTCCCTTTGTTTTCTACCCCAATGTGTTGCCTAATGCCGGCATATCTTGAATGGTGTGCACCAGCATCACATGTAGATCAAAAATCTCCTTTCTGTAAGCATCATAACATTTATAGCAGGCGCATCTATCCACACTGTCAGCAGTTCTTCTACCAGTAGCTGAAAGTAAATGTCGATGTCATTTCTAGGTTGCTTCGGGCCTTGGATAATCATTAACATCATAATGTATTTTTTCTTCATACACAACCAAGGAGCTACGTTATATATGCACAGAAGCATCGGCCATGTTCTACGATTGGTGCTCATATCACCAAAAGGATTCATCCCGTCAGTACACTCCCCGAGCCTTATAGTTCTAGGATCCTGGGCAAAATTTTCAAACTTCTTGTCGACTAATTCCCACTGAGCCCCATCTTTCGGGTGCCTCATAAACTTATCCACAATTCCCTCATCATGATGCCACCATAACCTCTTTGCCTCTCTAGGGTTTGCAAACAAACGCCTCAACCTTGGAATTAAAGGCAAGTACCAAACAACCTTGAGTGGGATTCCTGTGTTGATCTCGTTGTCCAATTTGTACTTGTCCTTTGCTCTCCTGCGCTTGTATCGTGCATGCTTGCATGTGGGACATGCATGCAAATCTTTGTACTCACCACATTCACACAAGCATGTATCTTCTGTACTTCAAGTTCCAATGGGCAAACAATTTTCTTTGCTTCATTCGTGCTTCTGGGGAGCACATTATCTTCCAGAAGAATTTCTTTGAAAAGAGCTAACATCTCTGTGAAGCCCTTGTTTGATAGACCATTTGTTGCTTTAAATTTGAGAAGCGCCAGGGTGGCACTCAACTTGGAATATTTCTTTTTGCAACCTGGATACAATAATTTCTTGGAGTCCGCATCAATGGTTGGCAGATCCTTGTACCCAATCATATCCTTTTTTGGTCCCTTGAAATCTGGAATTATAGCAGCAAAATCTGGCATGTCAAGATCGTCGTCATCAGCGTCGACGTCTTGGTTTTCCAGTGGGTGTTTCGGCTTTCCGGTGTTCCATTGGTAGCTTGACACCTCTGCCCTGATGTTAGATTCAACATCCATGTGACACTGATCGGGGTTTGGCATCTCCCAGCCCTGGGTATCTTCATCCATGACCTCCTCTTCACCATGTCTGGTCCAACGTATATATCCATCCATGAATCCCCTAGAGACTAAGTGCAACTGGACATCTGCAACTTCATGTGACTTTGTATTGGCACAATCAGTACATGGACACGGGATGTAATCTGCACCACCAATTCTCCTCTTTGTACTTTCAGCCAAATTCATGAACTCTGTCACGCCACTGATAAAATCTGCGGTTTTCCGATTCTTCATCAATCGACATCGTTCCATCTCCACCACATGAGTGGTAATTAAAAACAAAACAATAACATTTATACACGAATTAACTGCTGCCCAAGATGCGTGCATAAATCACACGGTTTTATTTTCATAACTACTGAGGGCGCTCCATGTTGTTATCCAGACGTGCAATGACAAAAATAAATGGCCAATCAATTTACACGCAGAGTACTAGTACAACACTGCCCTTAGGAATTGAATACCTTTCCCTTGAAGAGGTAAGGGTGATGCAGCAAAGTAGTGTAAGTATTTCCCTCAGTTTTTGAGAACCAAGGTATCAATCCAGTAGGAGGCTACACTCAAATCCCTCATACCTGCACAAACAAATAAGAACCTTGCAACCAACGCGATAAAGGGTGTCAATCCCTTCACGGCCACTTGCAAAAGTGAGATCTGATAGAGCTAATAAGATAAATATTTTTGGTATTTTTATGATATAGATTAGAAAGTAAAGATTGCAAAATAAAATAGATCAAAAACTTATATGATGGAAAATAGACCCGGGGACCATAGGTTTCACTAGTGGCTTCTCTCAAGATAGCATAAGTATTACAGTGGGTGAACAAATTACTATCGAGCAATTGATAGAAAAGTGCATAGTTATGAGAATATCTAGGCATGATCATGTATATAGGCATCACGTCCGCGACAAGTAGATCGAAACGATTCTGCATTTACTACTATTACTCCACACATCGACCGCTATCCAGCATGCATCTAGAGTATTAAGTTCATAAGAACAGAGTAACGCATTAGGCAAGATGACATGACGTAGAGGGATAAACTCAAGCAATATGATACAAACCCCATCTTTTTATCCTCGATGGGAACAATACAATATGTGCCTTGTTGCCCCTGCTGTCACTGGGAAAGGACACCGCAAGATTGAACCCAAAGCTAAGCACTTCTCCCATTGCAAGAAAGATCAATCTAGTAGGCCAAACCAAACTGATAATTCGAAGAGACTTGCAAAGATAACCAATCATACATAAAAGAATTTAGAGGAGATTCAAATATTGTTCATAGATAATCTTGATCATAAACCCACAATTCATCGGATCTCGACAAACACACCGCAAAAAGAATTACATCGAATAGATCTCAAAGAAGATCGAGGAGAACTTTGTATTGAGATCCAAAGAGAGAGAAGAAACCATCTAGCTAATAACTATGGACCCGAAGGTCTGTGGGAAACTACTCACACTTCATCGGAGAGGCTATGGTGTTGATGTAGAAGCCCTCCATGATCGATTCCCCCTCCGGCGAAGCGCCGGAAAAGGCCCCAAGATGGGATCTCACGGGTACAGAAGGTTGCGGTGGTGGGAATAGGGTTTCGTGGTGCTCTCGAATGTTTTCAGGGTTTATGAGTATATATAGGTGAAGGAAGTCGGTCAGGGGAGCCACGAGGGGCCCACGAGGGTGGGGACGCGCCTCCCTACCTCGTGGCCTCCTTGTTTCTTTCTTGACGTCCACTCCAAGTCTCCTGGACTGCGTTTGTTCCAAAAATAACTCTCCCGAAGGTTTCATTACGTTTGGACTCCGTTTGATATTCCTTTTTTGCGGAACACTGAAATAAGCAAAAAAATAGCAATTTGGACTGGGCCTCGAGTTAACAGGTTAGTCCCAAAAATAATATAAAAGTGTATAGTAAAGCCCATTAAACATCCAAAACAGATAATATAATAGCATGGAACAATCAAAAATTATAGATACGTTGGAGACATATCAAGCATCCCCAAGCTTAATTCCTGCTCGTCCTCGAGTAGGTAAATGGTAAAAAACAAATTTTGATGTGGAATGCTACCTAGCGTAATTATCAATGTAATTTTCTTTATTGTGGCATGAATGTTCCAATCCAAAAGATTCAAGATAAAAGTTATTGACATAAAAATAGTAATACTTCAAGCATGCTAATCAAGCAGTTTATGTCTTATCAAAATAACATAGCCAAAGAAAGCTTATCCCTACAAAATCATATAGTTAGGCCATGCTTATTTTTTGTCACACAAAATGCTCCCATCATGCACAACCCCGGTTTCAGCCAAGCAATTGGTTCATACTTTTTAACATGCTTCAGCCTTTTCAACCCTCACGCAATACATGAGCGTAAGCCATGGACGTAGCACTATGGGTGGAGTAGAGTATGATGATAGGGATAATGTGAGAAAACAAAAAAGGAGAAAGTCTCACATTGACGCGGCTAATCAACGGGCTATGGAGATGCCCATCAATTTATGTCAATACATGGAGTACGGATTGCCATGCAACGGATGCACTAGGGCTATAAATGTATGAAAGCTCATCAAAAGAAACTAAGTGGGTGTGCATCCAACTTGCTTTCTCACGAAGACCTAGGGAATTTTGAGGAAGCACATCATTGGAATATACAAGCCAAGTTCTATAATGAAAAATTCCCACTAGTATATGAAAGTGACAACGTAGGATACTCTCTATCATGAAGATCATGGTGCTACTTTGAAGCACAAGTGTGGAAAAAGGATAGCAACATTGTCCCTTTTCTCTTTTTCTCTCATTTTTTCTTTTTTTGGTGGGCTCCTTTGACCTCTTTTATTTGATTTGGGCTTCTTTGGCCTCTTTTATTTTTCATAATGTCCAGAGTCTCATCCCGACTTGTGGGGGAATCATAGTCTCCATCATCCTTTCCTCACATGGGACAATGCTCTAATAATGGAATTCATCACACTTCTATTTATTTACAACTCAAGAATTACAACTCAATACTTAGGACAAAATATGACTCTATGTGAATGCCTCCGGCGGTGTACTGGGATATGCAATGAATCAACAGCGACATGTATGAAAGAATTATAAAGGTGGCTTTGCCACAAATATGATGTCAACTACATGATTATGCAAAGCAATATGACAATGATGGCGCGTGTCATAATAAACATAATGCTGGAAAGTTGCATGGCAATATATCTCGGAGTGGCTATGGAAATGCCATAATAGGTAGGTATGGTGGCTGTTATGAGGAAGATATAAGGAGGTTTATGTGTGATAGAATGTATCGTATCACTTGGTTTGGATGCACCGGCTAAGTTTGCACCAACTCTCAAGGTGAGAAAGGGCAACCAATGGTACCGTAGAGGCTAGCAAATTGCGGAAGGGTAAGAGTGCGTATAATCCATGGACTCACATTAGTCATAAAGAACTCATATACTTTTTCCAAAAGTTTATTAGCCCTCTAAGCAAAGTACTACTACGCATGCTCGTAGGGGACGGGTTGGTAGGAGTTAACCATCGCGCGATCCCGACCTCCACTCATAAGGAAGGCAATCCAAGAACACCCCATGCTTCAAATTTGTCACACAACATTCACCATACATGCATGCTACTGGACTTGCCAACTTTAACACAAGTATTTCTCAATTTCATAATTACCCAACTAGCATGACTCTAACATTACCACCTTTATATCTCAAAACAATTATCAAGTATTGTAACGCCCCGAGACCGACGCTCCAGAAGACTTCCAGCTATTCCGAGTTTCGCCGTGTGTTTTATTTGCTTGTTGCATTGCATCATGTCATCTTTTGCATTGCATCATGTCATCATGCCATCATGTCATTTAATTTTTAAAACCTCAACTAAATAAATTGCATGGATCTTTGATCCATTTAAATCGAGGGAATTCACATGGTGATTCTCTTTAAAACATATCCTCTCGATATTTAGAGAGCTATAAAATTATTCCATTTATTTGGAATTAACCAAAACACACTTGCAAAATCCCAGTGCCTTTATTATTTCAATTCTTGGCCTCTAACTTTGCCATATATTCTTTCTTGTTTTTCCGAGCTCCACCAAAATCCGAACATTTTGGACACTCCTAAATCCTAGACTCCATTCAAACTCCTTTGGCGCAAGTTAAATAATTTTGGGTTTAACTTCGCCTATTTTGCTGGAACCACTTTTGTTGGGTTGGAAACATTCCATAAAGCCTTACAAAAATATCCCACCATTGTATTCTTCTCCATGGCCTCTTCTCTTAATTCTTTTGGTCTCTCTCTATTTTTTTTTCTGTAAGGAGTATATTAAGAGAGAGGGAGAAGAGTGCCTAGCCGGCCTCTTAGGCCCAGCTCTAACCAAGCCGGCCCAAAGCCTAGCCGGCCCATTTGCCCCCAAGGCCCAGCCCCACCGACCGAATCCTAACCCTAGGCCTAGCCCGACCCCCTGCATCTCCCCCTCGTCCATCCCCCAGCGCCGCCAGCGCGCGTTTCCCCCTCCTCTCGCTCGCTCCTCCCTCATCCCGCGAGACCGCCCGCTCCTCCCATCGATCGATCCCCTCCTCCTCGTTTTCCTTCCGCCACCAGCGCTCCACCTCGCCCCCCTTCTCTCTCTCGATCGCCCTCGTTCCATCCCCTCGGTCTCCTCATCGTCGCCTGCATCCGCCGCCAGGTACGCGAGCAGGAGCGTCAACGCCACCAGACCACCGTCCCGTCGCGCCTCCTCCACTCCGCGCCGCCCCACCTCCTCGCGCGCGACCCCGCCGCCTCACGCCTCCACCTCCTCGCCGGCCGGCCGCAGCTCGCCGCGCCCTGCTTCTCCTCCCGTGCCTCACCACCCCCTCGTGCCGACCAACGAGCTCCTCTGCCTTGGCGCCCGCAAGTCGTCGGCGCTCCCGGCGGCCTCGTCGGCCCGTCGTTGAACACGGCGACTCAGAGCTTCCCGAGCTCCAGCAGCTCCCAGCGCTGCCACCGGAGGCCAACTCCGACGCCCCTACCTTGCGTTGCCCTCTGCTTCCGTCTCGCCGCGACCACGACCCCATCTCTGCGCGAGACCCGCGCCGCTGCTGCTTTCTGCTCCAAGCGCCCGTCACGGAGCTCGTCCGCCTCCCAAGCCGCCACCCTTCACACCTCCACGCGGTTCCCCTCGCGGTACCTCTCCGGCAGGGCTTCGCCTTCCACGCTTCACGCCAAGGCCGGCGCTGGCCGCCGTCCTTGCCGCCTGCTGCCGCTGCAGTCCAGCAGCGCCTACGCTGCGTCGTCCCCATCGACCGGCGCATCCCACACATGGCCTCGGCCTCGAGATGTTGTCACGGTAACTACCGAACAGGAGCAATTTTGGATCGCCAAGTACAACTACGAACCGAAGACCTCGGATGCATCCATGTTCGTCTCACGGGCGTGTACATCTACACCGCCAAGACAGACCGACAAGTTCCTCTCAAACGTGTACCTCTACCGGCGACCACGGACATCTGAAGCGAGCGTGTACAACTACCGTCGACACGAGTACCACTACTTCCACTACCGTCGCGAGAACGACTACTTCCCACGTCGACCGTGAACAACTACTTCCTCTCGACCGCTCACGAGCGTCTACTTCCTCTACACCGTGCGAACTCGTTATGCCCGAGAACACACGCTTTGAAGGTATAACCCGAGACGACCGCGATGAGATGCTCGAGTTTTGCACCGTGATCGAATTGTCCTTGCGACGCCCCTCTTTTGCCATGCCACTATGTGGGACACCCGGTATCCGGGATCACCCCACCATCTTTTGCATCACACGCTCACCCACACTTTCTTTTGCACCGACATCTCGAGGAGTTGTCGGATCACCGGAATGTTGCCAAGGCACCATTTCCGTTTCGCCGCCGTGGCACCATTTTCGTTATCGTTGCCGTGGCACCATTTTCGTTATTGTTGCCGTGGCACCATTTTCGTTATCGTTGCCGTGGCACCCTTTCGTTCCGCCATGGCGACAAATGCTTCATAACATGCTCATGTTAACGTTTTCATAAAAAATGGCATAATACTTGCATATGTCATCCGCATCATGATAACAACATTTAAAATGTTTATATTTGTTGTTTCCATTAAATTGCTAACTGCATATGGGGATTTTCCGGAATTGTTATTCGTTGTTCCGGCCTCACTTAAACTTGCCTAAATAGTTAGTTTACTTTTGCTTCACCCCTTGCCATGTTAATCAACATTTAATATTGTTGTGTTCATAACGAGAGAGAACTAAATAAGTCATGTGGTGTTTTCTTCAATATGCCACTCCATTGCATATTGAGCTCCACTTAATTTGTAAGATTGTTTTGTGCACTTTGCCATGCCATGCCTCATTAAACCGGACATGCATCATACTTGTTTGCGCATCATGCCATGTTTATGTGATGGTTGTTTACTATGTTGTTTGCTTCTTTCCGGTTTGCCTCTCTCGTTAGCTTCGGTTTCGTTCCGGAGTTGTGAGGATTCGTTCGACTACGTCCGTTTGTCTTCTTCATGGAATCATTCTTCTTCCTTGCGGGATATCAGGCAAGATGATCATACCCTCGAAATCACTACTATCTTTGCTATGCTAGTTTGCTCGCTCTTTTGCTATGCCAATGCTGTGATGCCTACCATTTGCTTGTCAGCCTCCCAAATTGCCATGAACCCCTAACCTTTGACACCTTTCCTATGCAAACCATTGATTGGCTATGTTACCGCCTTGCTCAGCCCCTCTTATAGCGTTGTTAGTTCCAGGTGAAGACTGAAGTTTGTTCCTTGTTGGAACATGGAGGTGTTGTTCCTTGTTGGAACATGTTTACTTGTTGGGACATCACAATATATCTTATTTTAATTAATGCATCTATATACTTGGTAAAGGGTGGAAGGCTCGGCCTTATGCCTGGTGTTTTGTTCCACTCTTGCCGCCCTAGTTTCCGTCATATCGGTGTTATGTTCCCGGATTTTGCGTTCCTTACACGGTTGGGCTATAATGGGAACCCCTTGACAGTTCGCCTTAAGTAAAGCTCCTCCAGCAATGCCCAACATTGGTTTTACCATTTGCACTAACAACCTACCACCTTCCCTTGGGTTCTGCAGACTCAAGGGTCATCTTTATTTTAACCCCCCCGGGCCAGTGCTCCTCTGAGTGTTGGTCCGAACCGAGCTGCCTGCGGGGCCACCTCGGGGAAACTTGAGGTTGGTTTTACTCGTAGCTAGACTCATCTGAGTGTGCCCTGAGAAAGAGATATGTGCAGCTCCTATCGGGTTTGTCGGCACATTCGGCGGTGTTGCTGGTTTAGTTTTACCTGTCGAAATGTCTTGTTGTACCGGGATACCGAGTCTGATCGGAGTGTCTCGGGTGGAGGTCTATTCCTCCGTTGACCGTGAGAGCTTGTCATGGGCTAAGTTGGGACACCCCTGCAGGGATTTGAACTTTCAAAAGCCGTGCCCGCGGTTATGTGGCAGATGGGAATTTGTTAACGTCCGGTTGTAGAAGACCTGAAGTTGACCTTAATTAAAATACATCAACCGTGTGTGTAACCGTGATGGTCTCTTTCCGTGGAGTCCGGAAGTCAACACGATGTTGGAGTTATGCTTGACGTGGTTGCTATAGGATCACTTCTTGATCATACTTTTACCGACCGTGCTTTGCCTTCTCTTCTCGCTCTCTTTTGCGATTGTAGCCACCATATATGCTAGTCGCTTGCTGCAGCTCCACCTCATTACTCCATCCTTCCTATAAGCTTAAATAGTCTTGATCTCGCGGGTGCGAGATTGCTTGAATCCCGTGGCTCACGGATACTTCAAAACCAGTTTGCGGTGCCGATGTTACCGAAAGCGGTGGCGCTACCAAGCTCAAGGAGGAGCTCGATGAAGATCTTGCCCTTTGTGTTGTTTCGTTCTAGTTGATCGATAGTGGAGCCCGGTTGGGGTCGATCGGGGACCTTTGTCGCATTTGGGGTTCTTCTTTTATTTTGTTTCCGTAGTCGGACCTTGATTGTATCTGGATGATGTAATGCTTTATTCATGTAATTGTGTGAAGTGGCGATTGTAAGCCAACTATGTATCTCCTCCCTTATGTATTACTTGGGTTGTGTGAAGATTACCTCACTTGCGACATTGCTTTCAATGCGGTTATGCCTCAGAGCCTTCCCCGACCTTAGGAGCCCCACTGCTTGATCGTTTTTAGTGGCCGAGTTGTGTCTAGAAAAAAATGTTTTGAGTCATTTAGGATTATATATATCGGAGAGTAGGATTCTTTTACTCCCAGGTCCTTGACCTTACGGTGAGGTATCCTGACGTAGATGTTTTGACTCTTCTCTTCTCAAATTTCACTAAAAAAAAAATTTAGGATCACACGGGTATCTTGGAATCGTTCTGATATTCTTATGACGAGAACATTGTTCTTGGTGCCTCCTGTCATTTAGGGGTTGTGGCAGTGTCCCGGGGAGTTGAGCTCCGAGGTGTTGTCGTCATAATTTTATCGTTGCGATTCGAATACACGAGTTTAGTACGCCAACATCGAAAATCTCTTTTATGCGATTGTTGGTGAGATAACCCGCTAACCCGATACTAAGGTGAGTACGGGAGTATTGCCATGACTTCGTATAACGGATGCTTTTGAAGGTTGAGGTACCACGATTTCGAAGGTTTCTTGGTTATGTGTTGACGGATGGATACAATTTGGATGTAGGGATTTTTAGTTTGGGTGAGATATATTGCTCCCTGTATCCCCAATACCATATTGCATAACCGTAAAGTTTCGGAGTTTCATAGGTGGGAATTCAAGTAGCTCTTAGGATATCTTTCCGACGGATGTATGATATGAAATTGGGGTTCGACGTCTAGTGGTCCGCCTATTCACGGTTGGTTTCTGATGGGTCTCGTTGTGTCTTAAAGAGTCCTTGGCTATGCCGACTCGGGGGCGCTTCAGATGTCATGTGCCTTGCCTTGTACATGATGGTGCTGTCTGATTGAGCCCGTCTAGGCCCCACCATGAAAACTTGGACGAAATCTCTATCATATGTTTGTTCCGCTTATTCGCAAGTCAAATCCTTTGTTTTGTTTTATTTGTGGTATTGAGTTGCTTCAATGTCAAATGTTGAATCCATACCTTTCCAAATGGTGTTCTCATACTCCGATGTGAATACCAATCCTTCTCGACAATCGAGATTGTCATGTCAATCCTTTTCAACCGGCGTGTTTCTCTTCAAGTGGATCCGATCACTTCAACATCAGCAAGACCAATTATCATTTCTTCTCAACGGTGTTTGTTTCATCCGTCTCCAAGTTGTCTTTGTTTTTCCCCACCCTCCCACCCTTTTCTTCAAGGACTCATTTATTTTAATCAAGTATCCTTTTATTCATGTGAAGTTTCTCCATTCTTTTCCGTCTTTGTTCTTACCGGTGGTTCTCAAGAAGATGTTCTACTAGTTCGTCATTCCTCATTCCTTTCTCTTCTCCGGTGGATTCAAGTCAAGTTTTGTTGATCATACCTTTTTCCTCATTTCAATGTCTTCTCATACCGGTGCACCTCATTATCATTCTTCTTCTCGCTATTTGTTATTCCGGAGTGCTCAAGATATCTCGAAGATTCGTGTTTCCACTCTGCATTCGTTCAAGCTCTTTCGAGGTTGTTATCTCATTCAAGCCTTTTAATTCAACCGGTGCAATATCTCTTTAAATCATTTCAACGGTGTTCTCTTGAGTGGGCCCTAACCCACAGGTCTTTTCCCAGGATCTTACCTGACTCTTCTATTTTCCCAGAGCTATCCTAAATTCTTTTCAAGTGTGACGTAAGAATGAGTTATCATCAGTCAAATGCTTTTCTCCAAGATCTTTCAAATTCTTTTCATAGTTGGCTCAACCTCTTCGCTTTTGATTCTTCCGGTGTGCCTCAATAATTCTTGGTGGTGTTTCTCGTTGTCATTCTCATCATTTGCAGACCGAAGAAGAGTTTCTCTTTAATCTTGCTCTATTCTCGTCAAGATTCATGGTGCTAGCTTGATGCCATTCTCTCATAATTGTTTTCGATTGTGAGAATCTTTTTCACCCATCCGGAGCATTTTAGGAGTCTTTTCAGTTTCATTCTTTGAAGCCCATCATCTCAGTATTATTCATTCAAGCTTTCAGCTCTCGTTCTCCAAATCATACCGGTGCATCATTCAAATACCCTCTAATCAGCTCGTGATCTATTCGTTCATTTGTATCTAAATACCTTAAAGTATCTTCATTCATTTTCCAATTCTTCCCGATGATTGGTGCATTTGCTACGTTCAATTTCAATTCTTACGGTGGTTCATTCAAGAGTTCTCTTTCTTTGTTCATCATATCAATTCATTTGTTGTTCCAATCCTACCGGTGGTTCGTTGAAGACCTTCTCAAGTTTTGATATATCTCTTTTAATCCTTTCTACGAGAATAAGTAGTATGCCAAATCCGTTGTTTGTCATCAATTTAATTGGTGAAGGAGACGCATAACATAATTCTTATTATGGTTTCATCCAAGTGATTAATTCCTTTCTTTCGGAGTTTGTTCATGATGAATAAATTCTCGGTTTCAGTTGTTTCATCTTTTCTTTTCCCGGAGTTCCAAGCTCTCATCATCACAAAGATCCATCTAAATCATTGCAAGGATTCACCTTGTGTTTTCAATTTCTCTTTCTTTTCATTCCTTTTGGTTACCGGAGTTCTTCATGGAGGTTCTACTAGATGGTTCATCAAGGATTTAATTCCCTTCTCAAAGTTTTCATCGAGATTCTTTCCTAAGGAGCTCAAGCTTTCTTCATATGGTAATCCGGAGTGCAATTCTTTCTACCATATTTTGGAGGTGGTATTATGTCATTCTTGATAATTTAAGTTCATGTTCCATGATTCACATGTTGTCAAGAATGAGGTATTTTAAATCCATCAATCTCTTCGTTGGATTTATCTTGTGTCATGTTTTCACCTAAAACCTTCCCTAAGGAATGTTGCTATTATGGTGCTTATCAATGATCCAAGTTATCTTGATGGAACAAGCTTTCATCTTTTCGTTGATCTTAAACAAGCAATTGTTTTTTGTTAGTGGCAGAATTTCACCTCAAGTGTTGAGATGTTTCCATAAGCCCACTACAAGCTTATTCATTTTGTTGTTGGTTTTTCCCCAACAACCCCGTTGTAACCTTCTTGCAAGGATGCCTTCCAAATTCAATTGTGGTAAAAGTTGTCATTTTCTCCTCCGTCCCTTTATCCCAACGCTCTAACTCATATTCTTTCGTTACGGAGGCATTGTGATGTTGTGCTCTTCACCCATCACATCGTTTTGTGAGGATCGTGTTCTTTTCTTGCTTATCCATTTAACCGAAGTGTTGTGTCATCTCTTCAAGTTCTTTCATCTTATCAAGTTTGGCCTCTCTTTTCAACCTGAGTGCTGTCTGAAATCCTTCTTACCCATTGTGCCATTCTTTCAATAGTTCTGGAGGCAGTGTGTTGTTCATTTCATCAAGTATCCTCTCATCTTGTCAAGTTCATGTTCAATTCCTTCCATGTTCAACCGGAGTGCTGCCCGAATTTTTCCTCTCCCATCTTGTTTTAACCGCAGTGGTTTTGAATTCTATCTTGTCCATTAAACTCTTGATTCATGTTTTTGCAACCTTCAAGTCCTCGTAATGTTCCTTGTTCCTCTTTTCTAACGGATTGTTTGCAATCTCGTTCATCTCTATTGTACTCTTTCTTTTAAATTGCTCAACCTCTCAAGGTTCGTAGTTTCACTCGTTTGTCAAAGAAGCAACTTAGTTTTACCTTTCTTTTTCTCTTCCGTTTTCCCTCCGGTGCCATTCTAGATCTCGGGACGAGATCCTCTCATAGTGGTGGAGTGTTGTAACGCCCCGAGACCGACGCTCCAGAAGACTTCCAGATATTCCGAGTTTCGCCGTGTGTTTTATTTGCTTGTTGCATTGCATCATGTCATCTTTTGCATTGCATCATATCATCATGTCATTTAATTTTTAAAACCTCAACTAAATAAATTGCATGGATCTTTGATCCATTTAAATCGAGGGAATTCACATGGTGATTCTCTTTAAAACATATCCTCTCGATATTTAGAGAGCTATAAAATTATTCCATTTATTTGGAATTAACCAAAACACACTTGCAAAATCCCAGTGCCTTTATTATTTCAATTCTTGGCCTCTAACTTTGCCATATATTCTTTCTTGTTTTTCCGGAGCTCCACCAAAAATCCGAACATTTTTGGGCACTCCTAAATCCTAGACTCCATTCAAACTCCTTTGGCGCAAGTTAAATAATTTTGGGTTTAACTTCGCCTATTTTGCTGGAACCACTTTTGTTGGGTTGGAAACATTCCATAAAGCCTTACAAAAATATCCCACCATTGTATTCTTCTCCATGGCCTCTTCTCTTAATTCTTTTGGTCTCTCTCTATTTTTTTTCTGTAAGGAGTATATTAAGAGAGAGGGAGAAGAGTGCCTAGCCGGCCTCTTAGGCCCAGCTCTAACCAAGCCGGCCCAAAGCCTAGCCGGCCCATTTGCCCCCAAGGCCCAGCCCCACCGACCGAATCCTAACCCTAGGCCTAGCCCGACCCCTGCATCTCCCCTCGTCCATCCCCAGCGCCGCCCGTGCTGCTTTCCCCCTCTCTCGCTCGCTCCTCCCTCATCCCATGAGACCGCCCGCTCCTCCCATCGATCGATCCCCTCCTCCTCGTTTTCCTTCCGCCAGCGCTCCACCTCGCCCCTTCTCTCTCTCGATCGCCTCGTTCCATCCCCGGTCTCCTCATCGTCGCTTTGCATCCGCCGCCAGTACGCGGCAGGAGCGTCAGCGCCACTGAGACCACCGTCCCTGTCGCGCCTCCTCCACTCCCGCCCCCCCTCCTCCTCGCGACCCGCCCGCCTCGCGCCTCCACCTCCTCGCCCGGCCGGCCGCAGCTCGCCAGCGCCTGCTTCTCCTCCCGTGCCTCACCACCCCTCGTGCCGACCAACGAGCTCCCTCGCCTTCGCGCCCGCAAGTCGTCGGCGCTCCCGACGGCCTCGTCAGCCCGTCGTTGAACACGGGCAACTCCAGAGCTTCCCGAGCTCCAGCAGCTCCAGCATCCACCGGAGGCCAACTCCGATGCCCCTACCTTGCGTCGCCCTCTGCTTCCGTCTACGCCACGACCACGACCCCATCTCTGCGCGAGACCCGCATCGCTGCTGCTCGCTCAAGCGCCCGTCCGGGCTCGTCCGCCTCCCAAGCCGCCACCCTTCACACCTCCACGCGGTTCCCCTCGCGGTACCTCTCCGAGCAGGAGCTTCGCCTTCCACTTCACGCCAAGGCCGGCGCTGGCCACTTCGTCCTTGCCGCCCTGCTGCCGCTGCAGTCCAGCCGCGCCTCTGCTTTGCGTCGTCCCCATCGACCCGAGCGCATCCCACACATGGCCTCGGCCTCGAGATGTTGTCACGGTAACTACCCGAACAGGAGCAATTTTGGATACGCCAAGTACAACTACGAAACCGAAGACCTCGGATGCATCCATGTTCGTCTACGGAACGTGTACATCTACACCGCCAAGACAGGACCGACAAGTTCCTCTCCGAAACGTGTACCTCTACCGACGACCCTGGACATCTACGAAACGAACGTGTACAACTACCGTCGACACGAGTACCACTACTTCCACTACCGTCGCGAGAACGACTACTTCCCACGTCGACACGTGAACAACTACTTCCTCTACGACCGCTACGAGAACGTCTACTTCCTCTACACCGTACCGAACTCGTTCTGCCCGAGAACACACGCTTTGAAGGTATAACCCGAGACGACCGCGATGAGATGCTCGAGTTTTGCACCGTGATCGAATTGTCCTTGCGACGCCCCTCTTTTGCCATGCCACTATTGAAGGAAATATGCCCTAGAGGCAATAATAAAGTTATTATTTATTTCCTTATTTCATGATAAATGTTTATCATTCATGCTAGAATTGTATTAACCGGAAACATGATACATGTGTGAATGCATAAACAAACAACATGTCACTAGTATGCCTCTACTAGACTAGCTTGTTAATCAAGGATGGTTATGTTTCCTAACCATGAACAAAGAGTTGTTATTTGATTAACAAGGTCACATCATTAGTAGAATGATCGATTGACATGACCCATTCCATTAGCTTAGCACTTTCGATCGTTTAGTATGTTGCTCTGCTTTTATCCATGACTTATACATGTTCCTGTAACTATGAGATTATGCAACTCCGTTTACGGAGGAACACTTTGGGTGCTACCAAGCGTCACAATGTAACTAGGTGATTATAAAGGAGTACTACAGGTGTCTCCAAAGGCGATGTTGGGTTGGCGTATTTGAGATTAGGTTTTGTCACTCCGATTGCTCGGAGAGGTATCTCTGGGCCCTCTCGGTAATACACATCACTGAAGCCTTGCAAGCAATACAACTAATGAGTTAGCTGTGAGATGATGTATTACGGAACGAGTAAAGAGACTTGCCGATAACGAGATTGAACTAGGTATTGGATACCGACGATCGAATCTCGGGCAAGTAACATACCGATGACAAAGGGAACAACGTATGTTGTTATGCGGTCTGACCGATAAAGATCTTCGTAGAATATGTAGGAACCAATATGGGCATCTAGGTCCCGCTGTTGGTTATTGACCGGAGACGTGTCTCGGTCATGTCTACATTGTTCTCGAACCGTAGGGTCCGCACGCTTAAGGTTTCGATGACAGTTATTATGAGTTTATGTATTTTGATGTACCGAAGAAGTTCAGAGTCCCGGATGTGATCACGGACATGACGAGGAGTCTCGAAATGGTCGAGACATAAAGATTGATATATTGGAAGCCTATATTTGGAGTCCGAATGGTTCCGTGAAATCGAATTTATCGAGTACCGGAGGTTCTTGGAACCCCCGGGAACTAAATGGGCCTTAGTGGGCCTCAAGGGAGAAGAGGAGGGGCCGGCCAGGGCAGGCCGCGCGCCCCCTCCCCCCTTAGTCCGAATAGGACAAGGAGGGGGCGGCCCCTTCCTCTTCCCCTTCCCAATCCTACTCCAACTATGAAGGGGGAGTCCTACTCTGGTGGGAGTAGGACTCCTCCGCAGCGCCTCCTTGGGCCGGCCGCACCTCCCCTCCCTCCTTTATATCTGAGGGCAGGGGCACCCTAGAACACACAAGTTTGATCTACGGATCGTTCCTTAGCCGTGTCGGTGCCCCCTCCACCATATTCCACCTCGGTCATATCGTCGCAAAGCTTAGGCGAAGCCTGCGCCGATAGAACATCAAGATCGTCCCACGCCGTCGTCTTGTGGAACTCTCCTCGACACTCGGCTGGATCGAGTCGAGGGCGTCATCGAGCTGTACATGTGTCAAGAACTCGGGCGCCGAGTAACGCGCCGATCGGTCGGATCGCGAGGAGAACGCGTCGACTACTTCCTCTACGTTGTGATCGCTTCCGCCGGGTCTACGAGGGCGTAGACAACACTCTCCCTCTCGTTGTTATACATCACCATGATCTTGCGTGTGCGTGGAAAATTTTTGAAATTACTGCGTTCCCCAACAAAGGCATCCGAGCCTAGGTTTTATGGTTTGATGTTTTGCACGAGTAGAACACAAGTGAGTTGTGGGCGATACAAGTCATACTACCTACCAGCATGTCATACTTTGGTTCAGCGGTATTGTGAGATGAAGCGGCCGGACCGACATTACGCGTGACGCTTACGCGAGACTGGTTTCACCGCTCACGAGCACTCGTTGCTTAAAGGTGATGGCGGGTGTCTGCTCTCTCACTTTAGTTGAACCGAGTGTGGCTACGCCGGTCCTTAAGAAGGTTAAAATGGAGTCTATTTGACGAAGTATCGTTGTGGTTTTGATGCGTGGGTGAGATTGGTTCTTGCTTAAGCCCGTAGCAGCCACGTAAAATTTGCAACAACAAAGTAGAGGACGTCTAACTTGTTTTTGCAGGGCATGTTGTGATGTGATATGGTCAAAACGTGATGCTATATTTTATTGTATGAGATGATCATGTTTTGTAACCGGTTATCGGCAATGGCGAGAGCCATATGGTTGTCGCTTTATTGTATGCAATGCAATGCTACTGTAATGCTTTACTTTATCACTAAGCGGTAGCGATAGTCGAGAAGCATAAGTTTGGCGAGGCGACAACGATGCTACGATGGAGATCAAGGTGTCGCGCCGGTGGCGATGGTGATCATGGTGGTGCTGCGGAGATGGAGATCACGAAGCACAAGATGATGATGACCATATCATGTCACTTATATTGATTTGCATGTGATGTTTATCCTTTATGCATCTTATCTTGCTTTGATTGACGGTAGCATTATAAGATGATCTCTCACTAAATTATCAAGAAGTGTTCTCCCGAGTATGCACCGTTGCCAAAGTTAAATCGTGCCCGGACACCACGTGATGATCGGGTGTGATAAGCTCTCGTCCATCTACAACGGGTGCAAGCCAGTTTTGCACACGAGAATACTCGGGTTATACTTGACGAGCCTAGCATATGCAGATATGGCCTCGGAACATGGAGACCGAAAGGTCGGCGTGAATCATATAGTAGATATGATCAACATAAGATGTTCACCATTGAAAACTACTCCATTTCACGTGATGATCGGTTATGGTTTAGTTGATTTGGATCACGTGATCACTTAAGATGACTAGAGGGATGTCTGTCTAAGTGGGAGTTCTTAAGTAATATGATTAATTGAACTTAAATTTATCATGAACTTAGTACCTGATAGTATCTTGCTTGTTTATGTTTGATTGTAGATAGATGGCTCGTCTTTGTTGTTCCGTTGAATTTTAATGCGTTCCTTGAGAAAGCAAAGTTGAAAGATGATGGTAGCAATTACGGACGGGTCCGTAACGAGGATCATCCTCATTGCTGCCTGAAGAGTTACGTCTGGATGCACCGCTGGGTGCGAACCTCTTCTTTGGAGCAACACGGATGTTGTGAGCGTCTGGCGAGCAAAGCCGATGACTACTCTATAGTTCGATGTGCCATGCTTTACGGCTTAGAACCGGGACTTCAACAACGTTTTGAGCGTCATGGAGCATATGAGATGTTCCAGAGTTGAAGTTAATATTCAACAGAATGCCCGGATTGAGAGATATGAAGTCTCCAATAAGTTCTATAGCTGCAAGATGGAGGAGAATAGTTACATTAGTGAGCACATACTCGAATGTCCGGGTACTACAATCACTTGACGCAATTGGGAGTTAATCTTCCGGATGATTGTGTCATTGACTGAATTCTTCAATCACCGCCACCAAGCTACAAAGGCTTCATGATGAACTATAATATGCAAGGGTTAGTAAAGACTATACCGAGCTCTTCGCAATGCTAAAGGCTGCGGAGGTAGAAATCAGAAGGAGCATCAAGTGTTGATGGTCAATAAGACCACTAGTTTCAAGAAGAAAGGCAAAGGGAAGGAGAAGGGAACTTCAAGAAGAACAGCAAGCAAGTTGCTGCTCGGAGAAGAAACCCAAGTCTGGACCTAAGCCTGAAATCGAGTGCTTCTCTTGCAAGCGCACTAGTCCTTTGAAGCGGAACTGCCCCAAGTATTTGGCGGATAAGAAGGATGGCAAGGTGAACAAAGGTATATGTGATATACATGTTATTGATGTGTACCTTACTAGAGCTCGCAGAGCACTGGTATTTGATACTGGTTCTTGCTAATATTTGCAACTCGAAGCAGGACTACGGATTGCGAACTCGGCAAAGGGCGAGGTGACGATGCGGCGTGGGAAATGGTTCCAAAGTCGATGTGATCGCGATCGGCACGCTACCTCTACATCTACCTTCGGGATTAGTTTTAGACCTAAATAATTGTTATTTGGTGCTGCGTTGAGCATGAACATTATATCTGGATCTTGTTTGATGCGAGACGGTTATTCATTTAAATCGAGAGAATAATGGTTGTTCTATTTATATGAGTAATATCTTTTATGGTCATGCACCCTTGAAGAGTGGTCTATTTTGATGAATCTCGATAGTAGTGATACACATATTCATAATGTTGAAACCAAAAGATGCAGAGTTGATAATGATAGTGCAACTTATTTGTGGCACTGCCGTTTAGGTCATATCGATGTAAAGCGCATGAAGAAACTCCATCTTGATGGACTTTTGGAGTCACTTGATTATGAATCACTTGGCACTTATGAACCGTGCCTCATGGGCAAGATGACTAAAACCCGTTCTCGGTACTATGGAGAGAGCAACAGATTTGTTGGAAATCATACATACGAGATGTATGTGGTCCGATGAATGTTGAGGCTCGTGGCGGATATCGTTATTTTCTCACCTTCACAGATGACTTAAGCGAGATATGGGTATATCTACTTAATGAAACATAAGTCTGAAACATTTGAAAAGTTCAAAGAATTTCAGAGTGAAGTTGAAAATCATCGTAACAAGAAAATTAAGTTTCTGCGATCTGATCGTGGAGGTGAATATTTGAGTTACGAGTTTGGTCTACATTTGAAACAATGCGGAATAGTTTCGCAACTCACGCCACCCGGAACACCACAGCGTAATGGTGTGTCGAACGTCGAATCGTACTTTACTAGATATGGTGCTATCTATGATGTCTCTTCAGATTTACCGCTATCGTTTTGGGGTTATGCTCTAGAGACGGCCGCATTCACACTGAATAGAACACCGTCGAAATCCGTTGAGACGACACCTTATGAACTGTGGTTTAGCAAGAAACCAAAGTTGTCGTTTCTTAAAGTTTGGGGATGCGATGCTTATGTGAAAAACTTCAACCCGATAAGCTCGAACCCAAATCGAATGTGTCTTCATAGGATACCCAAAGGAGACAGTTGGGTATACCTTCTATCACAGATCCGAAGGCAAGACATTCGTTGCTAAGAATGGATCCTTTCTAGAGAAGGAGTTTCTCTCGAAAGAAGTGAGTGGGAGGAAAGTAGAACTTGATGAGGTAATTGTACCTTCTCCCTTAATTGAAAGTAGTTTGTCGCAGAAACCGTTTTCTAAGACACCTACACCAAGTAGTGAGGAAGTTGATGATGTTGATCATGAAACTTCAGATCAAGTTACTCTGAAACCTCGTAGATCAACCAGAGTAAGATCCGCACTGAGTGGTGCGGTAATCCTGTTCGGAAATCATGCTACTAGATCATGATGAACCTACGAACTATGAAGAAGCGATGGTGAGCCCAGATTCGCAAAATGGCTTGAGGCCATGAAATCGAGATGGGATCCATGTATGAAAACAAAGTATGGACTTTGGTTGACTTGCCCGAGGGTAGGCAAGCAATAGAAAACAAGTGGATCTTCAAGAAGAAGACCGACGCCGACGGTAATATTCTCGTCTACAAAGCTCGACTTATCGCAAAGGGTTTTCGACAAGTTCAAGGGATTGACTACGATGAGACCTTCTCACCCGTGGCGATGCTTAAGTCTGTCCGAATCATGTTAGCAATTGCCGCATTTTATGATTATGAAATTTGGCAAATGGATGTAAAGACTGCATTCTGAATGGATTTACGGAAGAAGAGTTGTATATGATGCAACCGAAGGTTTTATCGATCCAAAGGGAGCTAACAAAGTGTGCAAGCTCCAATGATCCATTTATGGACTGGTGCAAGCATCTCGGAGTTGGAATAAGCGCTTTGATAGTGTGATCAAAGCATTTGGGTTTATATGAGACTTTTGGAGAAGCTTGTATTTACAAGAAAGTGAGTGGGAGCTCTGTAGCATTTACGATATTATATGTAGATGACATATTGCTGATCGGAAATGATATAGAATTTCTGGATAGCATAAAGGGATACTTGAATAAGAGTTTTTCAATGAAAGACCTCAGTGAAGCTTCATACATATTGGGCATCAAAATCTATAGAGATAGATCAAGACGCTTAATTGGACTTTCACAAAGCACATACCTTGACAAAATTTTGAAGATGTTCAAAATGGATCAAGCAAAGAAAGGGTTCTTGCCTGTGTTACAAGGTGTGAAGTTGAGTAAGACTCAATGCCCGACCACTGCAGAAGATAGAGAAAATGAAAGATGTTCCTATGCTTCAGCCATAGGCTCTATCATGTATGCAATGTTGTGTACCGGACCGATGTGTGCCTTGCTATAAGCCTAGCGAGGAGGTACCAAAGTAATCCAGAGTGGATCATCGGACAGCGGTCAAGAACATCTGAAATACGAAAAGGACTAAGGATATGTTTCGTATATGGAGGTGACAAAGAGCTCATCGTAAATGGTTACGTTGATGCAAGCTTTGACACTGATTCGGACGATTCTAAATCGCAGACCGGATACGTACTTACACTAAACGGAGGAGCTGTCAGTTGGTGCAGTTCTAAACAAAGCGTCGTAGCGGGATCTACATGTGAAGCGGAGTACATAGCAGCTTCGGAAGCAGCTAATGAAGGAGTATGGATGAAGGAGTTCATCTCCGATCTAGGTGTCATACCTAGTGCATCGGGTCCAATGAAAATCTTCTGTGACAATACTGGAGCAATTGCCTTAGCGAAGGAATCCAGATTTCACAAGAGGACCAAGCACATCAAGAGACGCTTCAATTCCATCCGGGACTTAGTCCAGGTGGGAGACATAGAGATTTGCAAGATACATACGGATCTGAATGTTGCAGACCCGTTGACTAAGCCTCTTCCACGAGCAAAACATGATCAGCACCAAGACTCCATGGGTGTTAGAATCATTACTATGTAATCTAGATTATTGACTCTAGTGCAAGTGGGAGACTGGAGGAAATATGCCCTAGAGGCAATAATAAAGTTATTATTTATTTCCTTATTTCATGATAAATGTTCATCATTCATGCTAGAATTGTATTAACCGGAAACATGATACATGTGTGAATGCATAAACAAACAACATGTCACTAGTATGCCTCTACTAGACTAGCTTGTTAATCAAAGATGGTTATGTTTCCTAACCATGAACAAAGAGTTGTTATTTGATTAAAAGGTCACATCATTAGTAGAATGATCGATTGACATGACCCATTCCATTAGCTTAGCACTTTCGATCGTTTAGTATGTTGCTCTGCTTTTATCCATGACTTATACATGTTCCTGTAACTATGAGATTATGCAACTCCGTTTACGGAGGAACACTTTGGTGCTACCAAACGTCACAACGTGAATCGGGTGATTATAAAGGAGTACTACAGTGTCTCCAAAGGCGATGTTGGGTTGGCGATTTGAGATTAGGTTTTGTCACTCCGATTGTCGGAGAGGTATCTCTGGGCCCTCTCGGTAATACACATCACTGAAGCCTTGCAAGCAATACAACTAATGAGTTAGCTGTGAGATGATGTATTACGGAACGAGTAAAGAGACTTGCCAGTAACGAGATTGAACTAGGTATTGGATACCGACGATCGAATCTCGGGCAAGTAACATACCGATGACAAAGGGAACAACGTATGTTGTTATGCGGTCAGACCGATAAAGATCTTCGTAGAATATGTAGGAACCAATATGGGCATCCAGGTCCGCTGTTGGTTATTGACCGGAGGCGTGTCTCGGTCATGTCTACATTGTTCTCGAACCGTAGGGTCCGCACGCAGCAAGGTTTCGATGGCGGTTATTATGAGTTTATGTATTTTGATGTACCGAAGAAGTTCGAGTCCGGATGTGATCACGGACATGACGAGGAGTCTCGAAATGGTCGAGACATAAAGATTGATATATTGGAAGCCTATATTTGGAGTCCGAATGGTTCCGGTGAAATCGAATTTATGCAGAGTACCGGAGGTTACCGGAACCCCGGAACTAAATGGGCCTTAGTGGGCCTCAAGGGAGAAGAGGAGGGGCGGCCAAGGCAGGCCGCGCCCCTCCCCTTAGTCCGAATAGGACAAGGAGGCGGCGCCCCCCTCCTCTTCCCCTTCCCCAATCCTACTCCAACTAGGAAGGGGAGTCCTACTCGGTGGGAGTAGGACTCCTCCCAGCGCCTCCCTTGGGCCGCCGCACCTCCCCCTCCCTCCTTTATATCTGAGGCAGGGGCACCCTAGAACACACAAGTTTGATCTACGGATCGTTCCTTAGCCGTGTGCGGTGCCCCCTCCACCATATTCCACCTCGGTCATATCGTCGCGAAGCTTAGGCGAAGCCTGCGCGATAGAACATCAAGATCGTCCCACGCGCCGTCGTCTTGTGGAACTCTCCCTCGACACTCGGCTGGATCGAGTACGAGGGACGTCATCGAGCTGTCGTGTGTCAAGAACTTCGGGGCGCGAAGTAACGGCGCCGGATCGGTCGGATCGCGAGGAGAACGTCGACTACTTCCTCTACGTTGTGATCGCTTCGCTTGGTCTCACGAGGGTACGTAGACAACACTCTCCCCTCTCGTTGCTATACATCACCATGATCTTGCGTGTGCGTAGGAAAATTTTTGAAATTACTGCGTTCCCCAACAACTATGTGGGACACCCGGTATCCGGGATCACCCCACCATCTTTTGCATCACACGCTCACCCACACTTTCTTTTGCACCGACATCTCGAGGAGTTGTCGGATCACCGGAATGTTGCCGTGGCACCATTTCCGTTTCGCCGCCGTGGCACCATTTTCGTTATCGTTGCCGTGGCACCATTTTCGTTATTGTTGCCGTGGCACCATTTTCGTTATCGTTGCCGTGGCACCCTTTCGTTCCGCCATGGCGACAAATGCTTCATAATACTTGCATATGTCATCCGCATCATGATAACAACATTTAAAATGTTTATATTTGTTGTTTCCATTAAATTGCTAACTGCATATGGGGATTTTCCGGAATTGTTGTTCGTTGTTCTGGCCTCACTTAAACTTGCCTAAATAGTTAGTTTACTTTTGCTTCACCCCTTGCCATGTTAATCAACATTTAATATTGTTGTGTTCATAACGAGAGAGAACTAAATAAGTCATGTGGTGTTTTCTTCAATATGCCACTCCGTTACATATTGAGCTCCACTTAATTTGTAAGATTGTTTTGTGCACTTTGCCATGCCATGCCTCATTAAACCGGACATGCATCATACTTGTTTGCGCATCATGCCATGTTTATGTGATGGTTGTTTACTATGTTGTTTGCTTCTTTCCGGTTTGCCTCTCTCGTTAGCTTCGGTTTCGATCCGGAGTTGTGAGGATTCGTTCGACTACGTCCGTTTGTCTTCTTCATGGAATCGTTCTTCTTCCTTGCGGGATATCAGGCAAGATGATCATACCCTCGAAATCACTACTATCTTTGGTATGCTAGTTTGCTCGCTCTTTTGCTATGCCAATGCTGCGATGCCTACCATTTGCTTGTCAGCCTCCCAAATTGCCATGAACCCCTAACCTTTGACACCTTTCCTATGCAAACCATTGATTGGCTATGTTACCGCCTTGCTCAGCCCCTCTTATAGCGTTGTTAGTTGCAGGTGAAGACTGAAGTTTGTTCCTTGTTGGAACATGGAGGTGTTGTTCCTTGTTGGAACATGTTTACTTGTTGGGATATCACAATATATCTTATTTTAATTAATGCATCTATATACTTGGTAAAGGGTGGAAGGCTCGGCCTTATGCCTGGTGTTTTGTTCCACTCTTGCCGCCCTAGTTTCCGTCATATCGGTGTTATGTTCCCGGATTTTGCGTTCCTTACATGGTTGGGCTATAATGGGAACCCCTTGATGATTCGCCTTAAGTAAAGCTCCTCCAGCAATGCCCAACATTGGTTTTACCATTTGCACTAACAACCTACCACCTTCCCTTGGGTTCTGCAGACTCAAGGGTCATCTTTATTTTAACCCCCCCGGGGCGGTGCTCCTCGAGTGTTGGTCCGAACCGAGCTACTGGGGGCCACCTCGGGGAAACTTGAGGGTTGGTTTTACTCGTAGCTAGACTCATCTGAGTGTGCCCTAAGAAAGAGATATGTGCAGCTCCTATCGGGATTTGTCGGCACATTCGGGCGGTGTTGCTGGTTTAGTTTTACCCTGTCGAAATGTCTTGTTGTACCGGGATACCGAGTCTGATCGGAGTGTCTCGGGTGGAGGTCTATTCCTCCGTTGACCATGAGAGCTTGTCATGGGCTAAGTTGGGACACCCCTGCAGGGATTTGAACTTTCGAAAGCCGTGCCCACGGTTATGTGGCAGATGGGAATTTGTTAACGTCCGGTTGTAGAAGACCTGAAGTTGACCTTAATTAAAATACATCAACCGTGTGTGTAACCGTGATGGTCTCTTTCCGGTGGAGTCCGGGAAGTGAACACGGTGTTGGAGTTATGCTTGACGTAGGTTGCTATAGGATCACTTCTTGATCATACTTTTACCGACCGTGCTTTGCCTTCTCTTCTCGCTCTCTTTTGCGATTGTAGCCACCATATATGCTAGTCGCTTGCTGCAGCTCCACCTCATTACTCCATCCTTCCTATAAGCTTAAATAGTCTTGATCTCGCGGTGCGAGATTGCTGAGTCCCGTGGCTCACGGATACTTTCAAAACCAGTTTGCGGTGCCGATGTTACCGAAAGCGGTGGCGCTACCAAGCTCAAGGAGGAGCTCGATGAAGATCTTGCCCTTTGTGTTGTTTCGTTCTAGTTGATCGATAGTGGAGCCCGGTTAGGGTCGATCGGGGACCTTTGTCGCATTTGGGGTTCTTCTTTTATTTTGGTTCCGTAGTCGGACCTTGATTGTATCTGGATGATGTAATGCTCTATTCATGTAATTGAGTGAAGTGGCGATTGTAAGCCAACTATGTATCTCCTCCCTTATGTATTACTTGGGTTGTGTGAAGATTACCTCACTTGCGACATTGCTTTCAATGCGGTTATGCCTCTAAGTCGTGCTTCGACATGTGGGAGATATAGCCGCATCGAGGGCGTTACAAGTATCAAATTTATCATAGTGTTTAATGCACTTTATATGATAGTCTTTATTATACCTATCTTGGATGCTCATCATTTTAAGACTAAAATTTTAACTAAAGAAAATTACCATGCTGTTCTAAAAGACTCTCAAAATAATATAAGTGAAGCATGAGAGATCAATAATTTCTATAAAATAAAAACACTGCCGTGCTCTAAAAAGATATAAGTGAAGCACTAGAGCAAAATTATCTAGCTCAAAAGATATAAGTGAAGCACATAGAGTATTCTAATAAATTCTGATTCATGTGTGTCTCTCCCAAAAGGTGTGTATAGCAAGGATGATTGTGGTAAACTAAAAAGAAAAGACTCATATCATACAAGATGCTCCAAGCAAAACACATATCATGTGGTGAATAAAAATATAGCTCCAAGTAAACTTACCGATAGACGAAGACGAAAGAGGGGATGCCTTCCGAGGCATCCCCAAGCTTAGGCTTTTGGTTGTCCTTGAATTTTACCTTAGGGAGGCTTGGGCATCCCCAAGATTAGGCTCTTACCACTCCTTATTGCATAGTCCATCAAATCTTTACCCAAACCTTGAAAACTTCACAACACAAAACTCAACAGAAAACTCGTAAGCTTCGTTAGTGCAAGAAAGCAAACCACCACTTTAAGGTACTGTAATAAACTCATTATTTATTATATTGGTGTTAAACCTACTTTATTCCAACTTATTTATGGTTCATACCCACCGATACTAGCCATAGATTCATCAAAATAAGCAAACAACACACGAAAAACAGAATCTGTCAAAAATAGAACAGTTTGCAGTAATCTGTAACTTTAGAATACTTCTGGAACTCCAAAAATTCTGAAATAAATTGGTGGACGTGAGGAATTTTTCTATTAATCATATTCAAAAATAATCAACCTAAAATCACTCTCCAGTAAAAAATGGCAGCTAATCTCATGAGCACTAAAGTTTCTGTTTTTTACAGCAAGATCATAAAGACTTCACCCAAGTCTTCCCAAAGGTTCTACTTGGCACAGACACTAACTAAAACATAAAACCACATCTAACCAGAGTCTAGATGAATTATTTAGTACTAAACAGGAGCAAAAAGTAAAGAACAAAAATAAAATTGGGTTGCCTCCCAACAAGCGCTTTCGTTTAACGCCCATAGCTAGGCATAAAAGCGAGAATAAATCTAAGTATTGTCATCTTTGGTATTCAATTCATAAGTGGCTCTCGTAATAGATTCATAAGGTAATTTGGTTTTCTTCCTAGGGAAGTGTTCCCTGCCTTTCCTTAACGGAAATTGGAATGTAATATTTCCTTCTTTCATATCAATAATTGCACCAATCCTTATAAGGAAAGGTCTACCAAGAATAATAGGACATGAAAGATTGCAATCTATATCAAGAACAATAAAATCTACGGGCACATAATTCCTATTTGCAACAATAAGAACATCATTAATCCTTCCCATAGGTTTTTTAATGGTGGAATCCGCAAGGTGCAAGTTTAAAGAGCAATCATCAAATTCATGGAAACCTAGCACATCGCATAAAATTTTTGGAATCATGGAAACACTAGCACCCAAATCACACAAAGCATATCATTCATGATCTTTAATTTTAATTTTAATAGTAGGTTCCCACTCATCATAAAGTTTTCTGGGTATAAAAACTTCTAAATCAAGTTTTTCTTCATAAGATTGCATTAAAGCATCAACGATATGTTTAGTAAAAGCTTTATTTTGACTATAAGCATGAGGAGAATTTAACACGGATTGCAACAATTATCATAATTAAATTCCTTGAAATCCAAAATAGTGGGTTCATTGCTATGTAAAGTTTTGACCTCTTCAATCCCACTTTTACCAATTTTTGCATCAAGATCTAAAAACTCTGAATCATTGGGACGCCTCTTAACTAAGGTTGACTAATCTATAGTCCTATCATTATCAAGATTCATATTGCAAAACAAAGATTTAATAGGAGACACATCAATCACTTTTAGATCTTCATCCCTATTATCATGAAAACTAGAAGAACTTGCTTTTACAAAGCAATCTTTTTTTGCACGCATTCTAGCGGTTCTTTCTTTGCACTCATTAATGGAAATTCTCATGGCTTTGAGAGACTCATTGATATCAAGCTTAGGTGGAATAGACCTAAGTTTCAAAGAATCAACATCAAGAGAAATTCTATCCACGTTCCTAGCCAACTCATCAATCTTAGGCAATTTTTCTTCAAGCAAAGCATTGAAATTCTTTTGAGAAATCATAAACTCTTTAACACTAATCTCAAAATCAGAGGGCAACTTATTAAAATTTCCATAAGAGTTGTTGTAGGAATTACCATAATTATTAGAGGAATTACTAGGGAACAGCCTAGGATTAAAGTTTCCTCTATAAGCGTTGTAACCAAAATTGTTCCTACCAACAAAATTCACATCCATAGATTCATTATCATTCTCAATCAAAGTGGATAAAGGCATATCATTAGGATCATAGGAAACACTCTTATTAGCAAACAATTTTATAAGTTCATCCATCTTTCCACTCAAAACATTAATCTCTTCTATCGCATGAACCTTTTTATTAGTAGATCTTTTGGTGTGCCATTGAGAATAATAAATCATAATATTATCTAGGAGTTTAGTAGCTTCTCCTAAAGTGATTTCCATAAAAGTGCCACCCACGGCCAAATCTAAAAGATTTCTAGAAGCAAAATTCAATCCAGCATAAAAATTTTGTATGATCATCCATAAATTTAATCCATGTGTAGGGCAATTGCGAATCATTAATTTCATCCTCTCCCAAGATTGTGCAACATGCTCATGATCAAGTTGCTTAAAATTCATAATATCGTTTCTAAGGGAGATGATCTTAGCGGGAGGAAAATACTTAGAGAGAAAAGCATCTTTGGACTTATTCCATGAATCAATACTATTTTTAGGCAAAGATGAAAACCAAGTTTTAGCACGATCTCTAAGTGAAAACGGAAATAGCTCCAATTTAACAATATCATTATACACGTCTTTCTTCTTTTTCATATCACACTAATCAACAAAGTTGTTTAGATGTGTAGCGGCATCTTCACTAGGAAGGACAGAGAATTGATCTTTCATGACAAGATTCAACAAAGCAGCATTAATTTTGCAAGATCAGCATTGGTAATAGGAGCAATCGGAGTGCTAAGAAAACCATTGTTGTCGGTATTGGAAAATCACATAATTTAGTATTATCTTGAGACATCGTGACAAACAATCCAACACACAAGCACACAAGAGGCAAGCGAAAAAGAGGCGAACGGGAAAAAGAGGGCGAGTAAAACGGCAAGGGTGAAGTGGGGGAGAGGAAAACGAGAGGCAAATGGAAAATAACATAATGCGAGGGATAAGAGTTTGTGATGGGTACTTGGTATGTATTGACTTGAGCGTAGACTCCCCGGCAACGGCGCCAGAAATCCTTCTTGCTACCTCTTGAGCATGCGTTGGTTTTCCCTTGATGAGGAAAGCGTGATGTAGCAAAGTAGCATAAGTATTTCCCTCAGTTTTTGAGAACCAAGGTATCAATCCAGTAGGAGGCTACACTCAAATCCCTCGTACCTGCACAAACAAATAAGAACCTTGCAACCAACGCGATAAAGGGGTTGTCAATCCCTTCACTTCCACTTGCAAAAGTGAGATCTGATAGAGATAATAAGATAAATATTTTTGGTATTTTTATGATATAGATTAGAAAGTAAAGATTGCAAAATAAAATAGATCCGGAACTTATATGATGGAAAATAGACCCGGGGGCCATAGGTTTCACTAGTGGCTTCTCTCAAGATCGCATAAGTATTACGGTGGGTGAACAAATTACTGTCGAGCAATTGATAGAAAAGTGCATAGTTATGAGAATATCTAGGCATGATCATGTATATAGGCATCACGTCCGCGACAAGTAGATCGAAATGATTCTGCATCTACTACTATTACTCCACACATCGACCGCTATCCAGCATGCATCTAGAGTATTAAGTTCATAAGAACAGAGCAACGCATTAGGCAAGATGACATGATGTAGAGGGATAAACTCAAGCAACATGATATAAACCCCATCTTTTTATCCTCGATGGCAACAATACAATACGTGCCTTGTTGCCCCTGCTGTCACTGGGAAAGGACACCGCAAGATTGAACCCAAAGCTAAGCACTTCTCCCATTGCAAGAAAGATCAATCTAGTAGGCCAAACCAAACTGATAATTCGAAGAGACTTGCAAAGATAACCAATCATACATAAAAGAATTCATAGGAGATTCTAATATTGTTCATAGATAATCTTGATCATAAACCCACAATTCATCGGATCTCGACAAACATACCGCAAAAAGAATTACATCGAATAGATCTCCAAGAAGATCGAGGAGAACTTTGTATTGAGATCCAAAGAGAGAGAAGAACCCATCTAGCCAATAACTATGGACCCGAAGGTCTGTAGTAAACTACTCACACTTCATCGGAGAGGCTATGGTGTTGATGTAGAAGCCCTCCGTGATCGATTCCCCCTCCGACGGAGCATCGGAAAAGGCCCCAAGATGGGATCTCACGGGTACAGAAGGTTGCGGCGGTGGAAATAGGGTTTCGTGGTGCTCTCAGTTGTTTTCAGGGTGTATGAGTATATATAGGCGAAGGAAGTCGGTCAGGGGAGCCATGAGGGTCCCATGGGGGTGGGGGCGTGCCTCCCTGCCTCGTGGCCTCCTTGTTTCTTTCTTGACGTCCACTCCAAGTCTCCTGGATTGCGTTTGTTCCAAAAATAACTCTTTGGAAGGTTTCATTCCGTTTGGACTCCGTTCGATATTCCTTTTCTGCGAAACACTGAAATAGGCAAAAAAAACAACAATTAGGGCTGGGCCTCCGGTTAATAGGTTAGTCCCAAAAATAATATAAAAGTGTATAGTAAAGCCCATTAAACATCCAAAACAGATAATATAATAGCATGGAACAATCAAAAATTATAGATACGTTGGAGACGTATCACCACTCACGGAAAGAATACCTTAATTAATTAGCCACGCGGCGATCTCCACCCAGCAGACAGAGAAGCACGATGCGGGGGCACACCGAGATAGTAGGGTCGAGGAGCAAAGTTTAGTGCGGCTTCCGCCTAAAGTTCGACCTCCACTATCCCGCCATCGACCATGATGGATGTGCTTGAACCACACTGATGTGACCTCGATGGTTGTGCTCCTCCTATCTCCCGCCGCAGAGCGAGGATTGACCTCCTATGACGCCGCCACCGCCCACCGACCGAGGATTGACCTCTTCTCCGGTAGCCGCTGCCTAGGCCGCCGCTGGCATCCCTATATGCAGGGCAGCTGTTTTCTTTTTTTTACAGATATCCGTAGAGCGGTTGTTTACACGGTATCACTGTAACTCAATTATATGGATTGGGTAGTACATCACATACGGTTATGTAACGGCAACCGTGTCTAACCTACGTTGTCTTCTCACACGGATTGGTGCGGAAATCGTGTGTGATGTTGTAATACCTAAGACAAATGACATGTATAAACAATGTGCCGTATACAACATATAGTGCCATAAGTAGTTCCCGACCATTAGCTTATCCCCACAGTTTCCCCATTTCCCCCAAATCCCTACATAGCCTCCAAATTCCCTCGCGTGGAGATGACATTGGAGGCATGCGGACGAGTGGTGCTGATGGTTTCGGTGCGGCTGCTCCTGCTCGTATCGCCGCCACGACGGCGGTCGCCGCTGAGCACTTGCCTAAGGTCATCAGAAGGCAGGTGTACTACGGATCTGAATCGTCCTATCAGGTTCCAATCTATCCTGATCTTTTTTAGCATGTCCAAAGTATAGCTCCTTGCTGAATCCGTCCTGAATGACACCCCCTCCCCCCTCACCCTAGGAAAGCGATCTGCCGCCAGATCTGGAGCATGACTCCAGACTCCCGCAACACGAATTCGACTTCGAGTTTTGTGCCACCGAGAAGTACCAAAAGCTGAGCTGTGTGCATGGGCACACTCCTGCTCGACGAGTATGCACGGAGGGATTCGACATTGGCAGGCATTTTATCAGATGCCCTTTAAAGGTTAGTGCTAAGTTCATCATTTTACTTCAGTTAATGCAACCGCTCATCCTGAATACTATCTAACATTGGCGGGGATATGAGGCTTGTGCCTTTGTTAACTGGCTGGATGAAGAATGGCATGGCAGGGCTCGGAGTGTTATCACCAAGCTCGCAGAAGATAACGTAAAGCTGAATAAGAAACTGGCTGATCTGGAATGTACAATTAGTACGATGAAGCAAGAAAGAATCAATCACAGGCAACATATGAAAGCAAGAGACAAGAAGGAACTAGCATGTGTAGTTCTGGTTGTCGCATTAGCCATATTCTATGCGCTGTTTGCAATGATGATTAGGGGTTTTGTTTGACAGTATTGCTAAAGCACATCTAGATGTGCTCTAAGTAATGCACATCTAGGTCCTATGCCAATGATGTTACGCGAAGATTCGTGCATATATTTTCCTTTGTCTTTTTTTCTTTTCCTTTGTAGTTTTATTATTACTGGCTTTATTAATAAAAAGAGCTCAATGTATTGCTTGCCAACTATCCTACTCCGTTCGTACTGGTACCGGTGCATAATCCCAAAACTCGTTCCTTCTTTCTTTCTTGAAAAATAAACCAGCCAATAGGAGTCCTGCGCAACCCCAGGAATTTGGAGCGACTGGGTACAAATAATTGTGGTTGATTATATCAGCGGTTAGATAATATGTCAACCCCCGATTCAATTAGCATTTCCTCTTCTCTGCATACCTCGCTTAAGTTTCCACCATCTTCATCGTCCCCGGTAGGCTGCACTACACACTGGCACACACTCTGCTGCCATGTCGAGTGATAGCAAGGACAACAGTTCGGCCAGCAGTCTGGCGCCCGATGATAGGTCAACATCGGAATCATCCCGCCCATCTTCCATGAGTCCGGCGTCGAGCCCAGACCTCGATTATATCCGATTCATGGAAGGGACGTCGCCTCTGGAGTCGTCAGACAACAACCGGACGGACGAGAAGCCGTCGGAGGACGGAGAAGAGGACGATGATCATGAGGAAGAGGATGGTCGAACAAGGAGGAGGACGACGACGACAACAACGACGATGACGATGGCGGCAGCGATGAAAAGCCAACCATCAGTGGAAAGAAGCATTCTCGCCAAGACGATGTCGCAGGGCCATCCAACAACAACAAGAAGAAGAAGAGGGACTAAATTAAGCAGACTGTACATACCTTTGTTTCCATTCGCTCATATTAATGTGTTATCTCTGTTTATCCTGTCAATCTCATCGTAGATGGTTAGTAATAAGTATTCGACAGAGATCTTCTACATTATCGCCCAAAGGTTGGTTTGTTGAACTGTGTGCCCTAATGAGCACACAATTCACAAAAAATGTCCGTATGGGCTGTATATAATGATCGCACACAATTCTGATTACCGACCTGTTTGTCGGGTATCACACACATCTTGTTACGCCAAATCATTTGTGTTCACCTCGATCATCGCAAACAGTTCATCGGAGCGAACTGTATGCTGTATATCGCACACACATTGATATTGCTGCCCATTTCTGTTGTTCTGTCTAATCGCAAACAGTTCGTATGGATCAATCATATGCCCTGCATCACACACGCAACTAAAATCTAAACTATGTTTGATGCATCCTCCATCGCAAACGGTTAGCAACTTTTTTGATGGTTATTTTACACCATTGTTTGCAATTATTGCATCACACACAGTTTCGTCGAAGGGTCTCTGATCGTAGTGTCGCGTTAGCAGCATCCTGTATTAGTGCAAGGCAGGGGCGCGCCCTCCACCCTTGTCGTTGACTCGGGACTCTTCTAGCCCAACTCTTGTGCTTCATGGGCTTCTTCTGGTCCATAAAAAATCACGGTAAATTTTCAGCTCATTTGGACTCCGTTTGATATTCCTTTTCTGCAAAACTCAAAAACAAGGAAAAATAGAAACTGGCACTGGGCTCTAGGTTAATAGGTTAATCCCAAAAATAATATAAAATAGCACATAAATGCATATAAAACATCCAAGATGGGTAAAATAATAGCATGGAACAATCAAAAATTATAGATATGTTGGAGACGTATCAAGCATCCCCAAGCTTAATTCCTGCTCATCCTCGAGTAGGTAAATGATAAAAACAGAATTTTTGATGTGGAATGCTACCTAACATATTTATCACTGTAATCTTTCCTATTGTGGCGAGAATATTAAGATCCATAAGATTCAAAACAAAAGTTTAATATTGACATAAAAACAATAATACTTCAAGCATACTAATAAAGCAATCATGTCTTCTCAAAATAACATGGCCAAAGAAAGTTATCCTTACAAAATCAAATAGTCTGGCTATGCTCCATCTTCATCGCACAAAATATTCAAATCATGCACAACCCTGACAACAAGCCAAGCAATTGTTTCATACTTTTGATGTTCTCAAACCTTTTCAACTTTCACACAATACATGAGCGTGAGCCATGGACATAACACTATAGGTGGAATAGAGTATGGTGGTTGTGGAGAAGACGAAAAGAAGGAGATAGTCTCACATCAACTAGGTGTATAAACGGGCTATGGAGATGCCCATCAATAGGTATCAATGTGAGTGAGTAGGGATTGCCATGCAACAGATGCACTAGAGCTATAAGTTTATGAAAGCTCAAAAAGAAACTAAGTTGGTGTGCATCCAACTCGCTTGCTCACGAAGACCTAGGGAAATTTAGGAAGGCCATCATTGGAATATACAAGCCAAGTTCTATAATGAAAAATTCCCACTTATATGAAAGTGACAACACAGGAGGCTCTCTATCATTAAGATCATGGTGCTACTTTGAAGCACAAGTGTGGTAAAAGGATAGTAACATTGCCCCTTCTCTCTTTTCTCTCATTTTTTTTATTTTTTATTTTGGGCCTTCTCTCTTTTTTTGCCTCTTTTTTTTATTTTTTTTATTTTTTGGCCGGAGTCTCATCCCGACTTGTGGGGGAAGCATAGTCTCCATCATTTTTTCCTCACATGGGACAATGCTCTAATAATGAAGATCATCACACTTTTATTTACTTACAAGTCAAGAATTACAACTCGATACTTAGAACAAAATATGACTCTATATGAATGCCTCCGGCGGTGTACCGGGATGTGCAATGACTCAAGAGTGACATTTATGAAAATTATGAACGGTGGCTTTGCCACAAATACTATGTCAACTACATGATCATGCAAAGCAATATGGCAAGGATGAAGCGTGTCATAATAAACAAAACGGTGGAAAGTTGCATGTCAATATATCTCGGAATGGCTATGGAAATGCCATAATAGGTAGGTATGGTGGCTGTTTTGAGGAAGGTATATGGTGGGTGTATGGTACCGGTGAAAGTTGCGCCGGTACTAGAGAGACTAGCAATGGTGGAAGGGTGAGAGTGCGTATAATCCATGGACTCAATATTAGTCATAAAGAACTCACATACTTATTGCAAAAGTCTATTAGTCATCAAAACAAAGTACTCCCTCCATTCCTAGATATAGGGTGTATAGTTTTTGGCACAAATATTAAAGAACGCTCATGGAGGGATAATTTCACAAGTTTTGGGTGAGATTACACATGACTAATTGACATGAGAAAATAAAGGAGCTTGCCTAATATAAGGAAATGTAATCAAATCCCTAAAAAAATTATCCAAACGAGTGGTGCAACGCAATACACCTTATATTTCAGATTTTTTTTCTCAAAAATCTATACACCTTATATCAAGGAACGGAGGGAGTACTACGCGCATGCTCCTAGGGGGATAGATTGGTAGGAAAATACATCGCTCGTCCCCGACCGCCACTCATAAGTAAGACAATCAATAAATAAATCATGCTCCGACTTCATCACATAACGGTTCACCATACGCGCATGCTACGAGAATCACAAACTTTAACACAAGTATTTATACCAATCCACAACTACTCACTAGCATGAATCTAATATCACCATCTTTATATCTCAAAACAGTATGCAAGGAATCGAACTTCTCATAGTATTCAATGCACTTTATATGAAAGTTTTTGTTATATCCCTCTTTGATGCCCATCATATTAGGACTAAATTCACAACCTAAGAAAATTGCCATGCTATTTAGAGACTCTCAAAATAATATAAGTGAAGCATGAGAGTTCAACAATTTCTTCAAAATAAAACCACGGCCGTGCTCTAAAAAGATATAAGTGAAGCACTAGAGCAAATGACAAACTACTCCAAACCATATATGTGAAGATCAATGAGTAGTCAAATAATTATGCAACTATGTGAAGACTTTCTAACATTTAAGAATTTCAGATCTTGGGATATTATTCAAATATCAGGCAAAAAAAATGGCGCTCCAAGCAAAACGCATATCATGTGGCGAATAAAAATATAGCTCCAAGTAAGGTTACCGATGAACGAAGACGAAAGAGGGGATGCCATCCAGGGCATCCCCAAGCTTAGGCTCTTGGTTGTCCTTGAATATTACCTTGGGGTGCCTTGGGCATCCCCAAGCTTAGGCTCTTGCCACTCCTTATTCCGTAGTCTATCAAAACTTTTCCCAAAATTTGAAAACTTCACAACACAAAACTCAACAGAAAACTCGTAAGCTCCATTAGTATATCAAAGCAAATCACCACTTAGGTACTGTTATGAACTCATTCTAAATTTATATTGGTGTAATATCTACTGTATTCCAACTTATCCATGGTTCATACACTCCGATACTACTCATAGATTCATCAAAATTGGCAAACAACACAATGAAAACAAAATCTGTCAAAAATAGAATAGCATGTAGTAATCTGGAAACTTCTATACTTCTGTAACTCCAAAAAATTCTAAAAAGTTAGCACAATCTAGGAAATTTGTATATCAGTCTTGTGTAAAAAATTCAGATCAAAAGCACATACCAATGAATTTGCAAAATTCCTGGACTGAGAGCAAAAGTTTCTGTTTTGCACAGAATCAAGTCAACTATCATCCACACTATCCCAAACGCTTTACTTGGCACCTTATTGAAACAAAAGCTATAAAACATGATTACTACAGTAGCATAATCATGTGGACACACAAAAACAGTAGGGGTAAATATTGGGTTGTCTCACAACAAGCGATTTTCTTTAATGCCTTTCTAGCTAGGCATGATGATTTCAATGATGGTCACATAAAAGATAAGAATTGAAGTATGAGGAGAGCATCATGAAGAATATGACTAGCACATTTAAGTATAACTCACTTCCTATGCATAGGTATTTTGTGAGCAAACAACTTATGGGAACAAGAATCAACTAGCATAGGAAGGTAAAACAAGCAAAACTTCAAGATTTTCAACATAAAGAGAGGAAACTTGATATTATTGCAATTACTACAAGCATATATTCCTACCTCATAATAATTTTCAGTAGCATCATGAATGAATTTAACAATATAGCCATCACATAAATCATTCTTTTCATGATCTACAAGCATAGAAATTTCACTACTCACCACATAAGCAAAATTCTTCCCATTCATAATAGTGGGAGAAAATTCAACAAAATAACTATCATGTGAGGCATAATCCAATTGAAAATTAAAATCAAGATGACAAGTTTCATGGTTATCATTATTCTTCATAGCATACATGTCATCACAGTAATCATCATAGATAGCAAATTTGTTCTCATATTCAATTGGAACCTCTTCTGAAATAGTGGAATCAGTACTAAATAAAGTAATGACCCCTCCATATCCACTTTTATCAATATAATCATCATAAATAGGAGGTATGCTTTCATCATAATAAATTTGCTCATCAAGACTTGGGGGACAAAAAAATTATCATCTTCATCAAACATAGCATCCCCAAGCTTGTGGCTTTGCATATCATTAGCATGTATATTCAAAGAGTTCATACTAACAACATTGAAATCATGCTCATCATTCAAAAATTTAGTGTCAAACATTTTATAGACTTCTTCTTCTAACACTTGAGCACAATTTTCCTTTCCATCATTTTCACGAAAGACATTAAAAAGATGAAGCATATGAGGCAACCTCAATTCCATTTTTTTTGTAGTTTTCCTTTATAGACTAAACTAGTGATGAAAGAAGAAACTGAAAGATTCAATTGCAAGACCTAAAGATATACCTTCAAGAACTAGCCTCCCCGGCAGTGGCACCAGAAAAGAGCTTGATGTCTACTACACAATGTAGACTCGTGTTGGGCCTCCAACGCAGAGTTTTGTAGAACAGTAGCAAATTTCCCTCAAGTGGATGACCTAAGGTTTATCAATCCGTGGGAGGCGTATGATGAAGATGGTCTCTCTCAAAAAACCCTGCAACCAAATAACAAAGAGTCTCTTGTGTCCCCAACACACCCAATACAATGGTAAATTGTATAGGTGCACTAGTTCAGCGAATGAATAGTGATACAAGTGTAATATGGATGGTAGATATAGGTTTTTGTAATCTAAAAAATAAAAACAGCAAGGTAACAAATAGTAAAAGTGAGTAAAAATGGTATTGCAATGCTTGAAAACAAGGCCTAGGGTTCATACTTTCACTAGTGCAAGTTCTCTCAACAATGGTAACATAATTAGATCATATGACAATCCCTCAACATGCAACGAAGAATCACTCCAAAGTTCCTATCGTGGAGAGCATAAGATGAAATTTCTTGTAGGGTACGAAACCACCTCAAAGTTATTCTTTCTGGTCAATCCATTGAGCTATTCCTATAAGTGTCACAAACAGCCCTAGAGTTCATAGTAAAATAACACCATATGACACACATCAATCAACCCTAATGTAACCTAGATACTCCAATGTCACCACAAGTATCCATGGGTCAATTATACGATATGCATCAAACAACTTCAGATTCATAATATTCAATCCAACACAAAGAACTTCAAGAGTATCCCAAGATTTCTATCAGAGAAAGGAATATGCAAACCCATACCAACCCCTATGCATAGATTACCCCAATGTCACCACGGGAATCCGCAAGTTGATAACTGATACATCTCCAACGTATCTATAATTTTTGATTGTTCCATGCTATATTACCCGTTTTGGATGTTTATGGGCTTTACTAAGCACTTTTATATTATTTTTGGGACTAACCTATTAACCGGAGGCCCAGCCCAAATTGTTGTTTTTTGCCTGTTTCAGTGTTTCGCGGAAAGGGAATATCAAACGGAGTCCAAACGGAATGAAACCTTTGGGAGAGTTATTTTTGGAACAAACGCAATCCAGGAGACTTGGAGTGTACGTCAAGAAGCAAACGAGGAAGCCATGAGGCAGGGAGGCGCAACCCCAGGGGGTGGGCGTGCCCCCCACCCTCATGGGCCCCTCGTGGCTCTCCTGACCGACTTCCTTCGCCTATATATGTCCACATACCCTGAAAACATCCGGGAGCACTACGAAACCCAATTTCCACCGCCGCAACCTTCTGTAACCGTGAGATCCCATCTTGGGGCCTTTTTCGGTGCTCCACCGGAGGGGGAATCAATCACAGAGGGCTTCTACATCAACACCATAGCCTCTCCGATGAAGTGTGAGTAGTTTACCACAGACCTTCGGGTCCATATTTATTAGCTAGATGGCTTCTTCTCTCTCTCTGAATCTCAATACAAAGTTCTCCTCGATCTTCTTGGAGATCTACTCGATGTAACTCTTTTTGCGGTGTGTTTGTCGAGATCCGATGAATTGTGGGTTTATGATGAAGATTATCTATGAACAATATTTGAATCTCCTCTGAATTCTTTTATGTATGATTGGTTATCTTTGCAAGTCTCTTCGAATTATCAGTTTGGTTTGGCCTACTAGATTGATCTTTCTTGCAATGGGAGAAATGCTTAGCTTTGGGTTCAATCTTTCGGTGTCCTTTCCCAGTGACAGCAGGGGCAGCAAGGCACATATTGTATTTATGCCATCTAGGATAAACAGATGGGTTTTATATCATATTGCTTGAGTTTATACCTCTACATCATGTCATCTTGCCTAATGCGTTACTCTGTTCTTCTAAACTTAATACTGTAGATGCATGCTGGATAGCGGTCGATGTGTGGAGTAATAGTAGTAGATGCAGAATCGTTTCAATCTACTTGTCGCGGACGTGATGCCTATATACATGATCATGCCTAGATATTCTCATAACTATGCACTTTTCTATCAGTTGCTCAACAATAATTTGTTCACCCACCGTAATACCTATGCTATCTTGAGAGAAGCCACTAGTGAAACCTATGGCCCCGGGGTCTATTTTCCATCAGATAAGTCTCCGATCTATTTTATTTTGCAATATTTACTTTCCAATCTATATCATAAAAACACCAAAAATATTTATCTTATTATTATCTCTATCAGATCTCACTTTCGCAAGTGGCCGTGAAGGGATTGACAACCTTTATCGCATTGGTTGCGAGGTTCTTGTTTGTTTTTGTAGGTACGAGGGATTTGCGTGTAGCCTCCTATTGGATTGATACCTTGGTTCTTAAAAACTGAGGGAAATACTTATGCTACTTTGCTGCATCACCCTTTCCTCTTCAAGGGAAAACCAACGCAGTGCTCAAGAGGTAGCAAGAAGGATTTCTGGCGCCATTGCCGGGGAGGTCTACGCACAAGTCAAGACATACCAAGTACCCATCACAAACCCTTATCCCTCGCATTACATTATTTGCCATTCGCCTCTCGTTTTCCTCTCCCCCACTTCTAAAACGATTTTATATAAACTTTGCCTTTTCTTTGCCTTCTTCCCGTATGCCTTTTGTTTGTGTTTCCATGTGCCTTCTATTTGCTTGCATCTGTGCTTGCTAAAAATCTATTGATATGGATTCACTTAAAGTGTTCTACTTGGATCATCTTTGATCCTTATGCGCTTGTGCTGAAACTCCAACTAGCCTAGTTGATGGGAAATCTTTAGATGAGCATGCTCATGTTGTGCGTCACCGTTTGTCTGAAAAAGGGAGACTCTTATGGGATCAAATAAACATATTGCTGTGTTATGCTTGGAATCTTTGTGACATTTATGATTTTACTTGTTGCTCTAAGAACCGTAAAAAAACACCTTCCCTACCTATGTGAGTTTAATGATAATGAAATCTTATCTTCTTATGCAAAGGGTGTTTATAGTTACTATGATATCGAACAAACTGAAGAATTTGTTGCTTTTAAGGGTGCTTATGAAATTGCTTCTTTGATTCAAAAGTATGATATTACTCTCTACGAATCTGAAAATTTTGACATACTTAAATATTGCTATGAAAACTATGCTCATAATGTCTATGTCAAAGAATTTATTGAAAGAATGACCGTTGATTTGGAAGAAAATAATGATATGCATGAATCTATAGATACTTATGACCCCAATGTTTTGACTGAAATATCCCTTGATGAACATGATGCTTGCTATTCTTGTGTCCATAATGACAATACTTATGAAGACGAATTTGCTATAATTCCTTATGTTAAACATGAGATCGTTGCTATTGCACCCATACTTGATAATTCCTTTGATGAAAAGCATGATTGTGATAATGATATTACAAATTCTCTTAATGTCAATTGTGTTAATGATATGCAAAACCTCAAGCTTGGGGATGCTAGTTTTGCTATGACTACTATTTGTTGCAATGATCATGATTGGGGCGATTCTTTTTATGATCTTGAAAATTTATTTAAGCCCTATGATGAATATGAGACTAATAATAGTGTTTTCACTATTATTGAAAGTGGGTTTGGAAGATTGTCAACTTTATGTTCCTCATATTTGGAGAATGTTCAATCTTATGAAATTTTTGATAAAAGTGGGTTTGGAGAGTTCATGATTTAGTTAATGTTAATACCACTATTTTGGAAGAGTGTCAACTTAGCATGCATGTGGATCGTGTTGAAAATATTTTATGTGATAGATATTTTGTTGAATTTTATTATGATCCCACATGTAATTATTATGAGAGAGGGAAATATGGTTGTAGAAATTTTCATGTTGCTAAATTACCTCTCGTTATGTTGAGATTGCTATTGTTTCTTTCTGCTTTCTTGCATATGCCAGTTTTTGCTTGCTATGATAATTTGTTTGCCAGTAAGATGCCTATGCATAGGAAGTATGCTAGACTTATATGTGTTTTTCACATGCTTTATGATGCTCTCTTTGTGCCTCAATTCTTGTCTTCATGTGAGTATCATTGAAATCTCAATGCCTAGCTATGGGCGTTAAACGTTAGTGCTTGTTGGGAGGCAACCCAATTTTATTTTTGATCTTTACTTCTTGCTCCTGTTTAGTATTAAATAATTCATCTAGCCTATGTTTAGATGTGGTTTTATGTTTTAATTAGTGTTTGTGCCAAGTAGAACCTATAGGATCATCTTGGGTGATAGTTAATTTGATCTTGCTGAAAAACAGAAACTTTTGCGCGCACGATAATAATTTTAATAAATTACAGAAACGTGATTTTCAGTTGATTCTTTTTGAAGAAGATTAATAACCAAATTTCCTAGGACTTCCTATTTTGGTAGAATTGTTGGAGTTTCAGAAGTATTCGAAAGTTACAGATTAGTACATAATGCTCTATTTTTGACAGATTCTGTTTTTCGTGTGTTGTTTGCTTATTTTGATGAATCTATGGCTAGTATCGGTGGGTATGAACCATAGAGAAGTTGGAATAAAGTAGGTTTAACACCAATATAAATAAAGAATGAGTTTATTACAGTACCTTAAAGTGGTGGTTTGCTTTCTTGCACTAACGAAGCTTACGAGTTTTCTGTTGAGTTTTGTGTTGTGAAGTTTTCAAGGTTTGGGTAAAGATTTGATGGACTATGCAATAAGGAGTGGCAAGAGACTAATCTTGGGGATTCCCAAGGATCCCCAAGGTAAAATTCAAGGACAACCAAAAGCCTAAGCTTGGGGATGCCCCGGAAGGCATCCCCTCTTTCGTCTTCGTCTATCGGTAAGTTTACTTGGAGCTATATTTTTATTCACCACATGATATGTGTTTTGCTTGGAGCATCTTGTATGATATGAGTCTTTTCTTTTTAGTTTACCACAATCATCCTTGCTATACACACCTTTTGGGAGAGACACACATGAATCAGAATTTATTAGAATACTCTATGTGCTTCACTTATATCTTTTGAGCTAGACAATTTTGCTCTAGTGCTTCACTTATATTTTTTTAGAGCACGGTGGTGGTTTTATTTTGTAGAAATTTTTTATCTCTCATGCTTCACTTTTATTATTTTTAGGTCTTTTAGAACAGCATGGTATTTGCTTTGGTTATAAAATTAGTCCTAAAATGATGGCCATCCAAGTTGGGTATAATAAAAACTATCATATAGAGTGCATTGAATACTATGATCAATTTGATACTTGATAATTGTTTTGAGATATAAAGGTGGTAATGTTAGAGTCATGCTAGTTGGGTAATTATGAAATTGAGAAATACTTGTGTTAAAGTTGGCAAGTCCCGTAGCATGCACATATAGTAAATGTTGTGTGACAAATTTGTTGCATGGGTGTTCTTTTGATTGCCTTCCATACGTGTGGAGGTCGGGATCGCGCGATGGTTAACTCCTACCAACCCTTCCCCTAGGAGCATGCATAGTAGTACTTTACTTCGAGGGCTAATAAACTTTTGCAATAAGTATATGAGTTCTTTATGACTAATGTGAGTCCATGGACTATACGCGCTCTCACCCTTCCACCATTGCTAGCCTCTCTTGTGCCGCGCAACTTTCACCGGTATCACACACCCACCATATACCTTCCTCAAAACAGCCACCATACCTACCTATTATGGCATTTCCATAGCCATTCCAAGATATATTGCCATGCAACTTTCCACCGTTCCGTTTATTATGACACGCTCCATCATTGTCATATTGCTTTTGCATGATCATGTAGTTGACATCGTATTTGTGGCAAAGCCACCTTTATAATTCTTTCATATATGTCGCTCTTGATCAATTGCATATCCCGGTACACCGCCGGAGGCATTCACATAGAGTCGTATTTTGTTCTAAGTATCGAGTGGTAATTCTTGTGTTGTAAGTAAATAAGAGTGTGATGATCTTCATTATTAGAACATTGTCCCAGGTGAGGAAAGGATTATAGAGACTATGATTCCCCCACAAGTCGGGATGAGACTCTGGACTTTATGAAAAATAAAAGAGGCCAAAGATGCCCAAATAAAAAAAGAGGCCAAAGAAGCCCAGCAAAATAAAAAAAAATGAGAGAAAAAGAGAGAAGGGACAATGTTACTATCCTTTTTCCACACTTGTGCTTCAAAGTAGCACCATGATCTTCATGATAGAGAGTCTCCTATGTTGTCACTTTCATATACTAGTGGGAGTTTTTCATTATAGAACTTGGCTTGTATATTCCAATGATGGGCTTCCTCAAAATGCCCTAGGTCTTAGTGAGCAAGCGAGTTGGATGCACACCCACTTAGTTTCTTTTGTTGAGCTTTCATACATTTATAGCTCTAGTGCATTCGTTGCATGGCAATTCCTACTCACTCACATTGATATCTATTAATGGGAATCTCCATAGCCCGTTGATACACCTAGTCAATGTGAGACTTTCTCCTTTTTTGTCTTCTCCACACAATCCCTATCATCAATCCTATTCCACCCATAGTGCTATATCCATGGCTTACACTCATGTATTGCATGAGAGTTGAAAAAGCTGAAGCACATTAAAAAGTATGAACCAATTGCTTTGCTGAAACCGGGGTTGTGCATGATGGGAGTATTTTGTGTGATGAAAATGAAGCATGGCCTAACTATATGATTTTGTAGGGATAAGCTTTCTTTGGCTATGTTATTTTGATAAGACATGATTACTTGTTTGTATGCTTGAAATATTACTTTTTTATGTCAATGTGAACTTTTATCTTGAATCATTTGGATCTGAACATTCATGCCATAATAAAGAGAATTACATTGAGAAATATGCTAGGTAGCACTCCACATCAAAAATTCTGTTTTTATCATTTACCTACTCGAGGACGAGCAGGAATTAAGCTTGGGGATGCTTAATATGTCTCCAACGTATCTATATTTTTTATTGTTCCATGCTATTATATTACCCGTTTTGGATGTTTATGGGCTTTACTAAGCACTTTTATATTATTTTTGGGACTAACCTATTAACCGGAGGCCCGGCCCAAATTGTTGTTTTTTGCCTACTTCAGTGTTTCGCAAAAAAGGAATATCAAACGGAGTCCAAATGGAATGAAACCTTCTGGAGTGTTATTTTTGGAACAAACGCAATCCAGGAGACTTGGAGTGTACGTCAAGAAGCAAACGAGGAAGCCACGAGGCAGGGAGGCGCGCCCCAGGGGGTGGGCACGCCCCCCACCCTCATGGGCCCCTCGTGGCTCCCCTGACTGACTTCCTTCGCCTATATATATCCACATACCATGAAAACATCCGGGAGCACCACTAAACCCTATTTCCACCGCCGCAACTTTCTGTGCCCGTGAGATCCCATCTTGGGGCCTTTTCCGGTGCTCCGTCGAAGGGGGAATCGATCACGGAGGGCTTCTACATGAACACCATAGCCTCTCTGATGAAGTGTGAGTAGTTTACCACAGACCTTCGGGTCCAAAGTTATTAGCTAGATGGCTTCTTCTCTCTCTTTTAATCTCAATACAAAGTTCTCCTCGATCTTCTTGGAGATCTATTCGATGTAACTCTTTTTGTGGTGTGTTTGTCGAGATCCGATGAATTGTGGGTTTATGATCAAGATTATCTATGAACAATATTTAAATCTCTTCTGAATTATTTTATGTATGATTTGTTATCTTTGTAAGTCTCTTCGAATTATCAGTTTGGTTTGGCCTACTAGATTGATCTTTCTTGCAATGGGAGAAATGCTTAGCTTTGGGTTCATTCTTGCAGTGTCCTTTCCCAGTGACAGCAGGGGCAGCAAGGCACGTATTGTATTGTTGCCATCGAGGATAAAAATATGGGGTTTATATCATATTGCTTGAGTTTATCCCTCTACATCATGTCATCTTGCCTAATGTGTTACTCTGTTCTTATGAACTTAATACTCTAGATGCGCGGTCGTTGTTTGGAGTAATAGTAGTAGATGCAGAATCGTTTTGATCTACTTGTCGCGGGTGTGATGCCTATATACATGATCATGCCTAGATATTCTCATAACTATGCATTTTTCTATCAATTGCTCGACAGTAATTTGTTCACCCACCATAATACTTATGCTATCTTGAGAGAAGCCACTAGTGAAACCTATAGCCCCCGGGTCTATTTTCCATCATATAAGTTTCCGATCTATTTTATTTTGCAATCTTTACTTTCCAATCTATATCATAAAAACACCAAAAATATTTATCTTATCTCTATCAGATCTCACTTTCGCAAGTGGCTGTGACGGGATTGACAACCCCTTTATCGCGTTGGTTTTTTTTTACCTAAAACTGTAGGGCTTGGGCCCCACAGCCTTTATCGCGTTGGTTGCGAGGTTCTTGTTTGTTTTTGTAGGTACGAGGGATTTGAGTGTAGCCTCCTACTGGATTGATACCTTCGTTCTCAAAAACTGAGGGAAATACTTACGCTACTTTGCTGCATCACCTTTTCCTCTTCAAGGGAAAACCAACACAGTGCTCAAGAGGTAGCAATAATCAAAACATACATCAAGTGGATCAATATAGCATCCCATTGTCAGCACGGATATCCCATCGCAAGACATACATCAAGTGCTCTCACATCCAAAGATTCAATCCGATATAACAAAACCTCAAAGCAAAAGACTCACTTCATCACAAGGAGATAGAGGGGGAGAAACATCATATGATCCAACTGTAGTAACAATGCTCGCGGTACATCAAGATCATGCCATATCAAGAACACGAGAGAGAGAGAGAGAGAGAGATCAAACACATCGCTACTGGTACATACCTTAGCCCCGAGGGTGAACTACTCCCTCCTCGTCATGGAGAGCGCCGGGATGATGAAGATGGCCACCGGTGATGGTTTCCCCCTCCGGTAGGGTGCCGGAACAGTCTCCCGATTGGTTTTTTGTGGCTACAGAGGCTTGCGGCGACGAAACTCCTCATCCAGGTTTCTTTTTGGGGGGTTTTGGATTTATAGGAATTTTTTGCCTCGGTTTGATGTCAGGGGGTGTCCATGAGTCAGCAACAAGGCAGGGGGTGCGCCCTCCACCCTTGCCGTTGACTCGGGACTCTTCTGGCCCAACTCTTGTGCTTCAGGGGCTTCTTCTGATCCATAAAAAATCACCATAAGTTCTCAGCTTGTTTGGACTCCATTTGATATTCCTTTTCTGCAAAACTCAGAAACAAGGGAAAAAACAGAAACTAGCACTGGGCTCTAGGTTAATAGGCTAGTCCCAAAAATAATATAAAATGGCATATAAATGCATATAAAACATCCAAGATGGATAATATAATAGCATGTAACAATCAAAAATTATAGATACGTTGGAGACGTATCAATGATGTCGAACGAGGGAAGAGGAGCGATGCCGAGGGTCTAAGATTTCGGTTCATAGAATGACAGGATGAGTCTATGGAGCTTCATCTAGTATCTTTGTAGCATTGGAGAAGTTCAAAAATAAAGTCCATGGAACCAATAGTGACATACAACTTGCTGTCAAAGAGGATGAGTGGTACATGAGAATAGACATCAGTCGGTGCTGGTCTTCAAATGATGTATTTGGATGTAGGTTTTGTTCGTCTTCGTTTGTGTGGTTACATGTTTGATACTTCCAATCTATGACTCTCTTCATCGGCAATGGTTATTGATATGGTGCGCTGATTGATTGGTTGTATCTGCGTTGGCATTTCGCCGAAGAGGAGAGGATGATGCAGCACAACAACGGTAAGTATTTCCCTCAGTTATGAAACGAAGGTTATCAATCCAGTAGGATACCAAGCAACACTATGTAAACTGCACTTCCACATAGATAACAAATACTTGCAACCCAACGCGTAAGAGGGGTTGTCAATCCCTCCTTGGCATTGAGATAGATTAAATTGTATGAGATCTGATAAACAGATCTTGCAAAAACAGAAAATAAAATACGCAAAGGAAAAAGTGCGGAAAGGTATTTTTTGTATTAATAGATCTGAAAATAATATGATAGGAAATAGACCCGGGGGCATAGATTTCACTAGAGGCTTCTCTTGAGAAAATAGCAAATGATGGTAAATAAATTACTGTTGGGCAATTGATAGAAGAGCAAATAATTATGACGATATCCAAGGCAATGATCATGTATAAGCATCACGTCCAAGATTAGTAGACCGACTCCTGCCTCCATCTACTACTATTGAAGGAAATATGCCCTAGAGGCAATAATAAAGTTGTTATTTTATATTTCCTTATTCATGACAAAGGTTTATTATTCATGCTAGAATTGTATTGATCGGGAACTTAAATACATGTGTGAATACATAAACAAATATTGTGTCCCTAGTAAGCCTCTACTCGACTAGCTTGTTGATGAAAGATGGCTAAGGTTTCCTAACCATAGACATGTGTTGTCATTTGATAATGGGATCACATCATTAGGAGAATGATGTGATGGACAAGATCCATCCGTTAGCTTAGCATATTTGTCGTTCAGTTTATTGCTATTGCTTTCTTGATGACAAATACAAATTCCTTCGACTACAAGGTTATGCAAATCTCGGATACCGGAGGAATACCTTGTGGAGCTATCAAACGTCACAACATAACTAGGTGATCATAAAGATGTTCTACAGGTATCTTTGTAGGTGTTTGTTGAGTTGGCATAGATCGAGATTAGGATTTGTCACTCTGAGTATCGGAGAGGTATCTCTAGGCCCTCTCGGTAATACACATCATCAGAAGCCTTGCAAGCAAAGTGACTAACGAGTTAGTTGCAATATGATGTATTACGAAACGAGTAAAGAGACTTGCCGATAATGAGATTGAACTTGGTATGAAGATACTGACGATCGAATCTCGGGCAAGTAACATACTGATGGACAAAGGGAGTTACATATGTTGTCATAAGGTTCGACCGATAAAGATCTTCGTAGAATATGTAGGAGCCAATATGGGCATCCAGGTTCCACTCTTGGTTGTCGACCGGAGAGGTGTCTCGGTCATGTCTACATAGTTCTCAAACCTGTAGGGTCCGCACACTTAACGTTCGTTGACGATATAGTGTTATATGAGTTATATGATTTGGTGACCGAATGTTGTTCGGAGTCCCGGATGAGATCACAGACATGACGAGGAGCTCCGTTATGGTCCAGAGGTAAATATTGATATATATATATATATATATATATATATATATATATATATATATAGTACGATGGTATTTGGACAACGGAAGTGTTTCGGAGTGCACCGGGTAGTCATCAGGTCACCGGAAGGGGTTCCGGACACCCCCGGTAGGTGTATGGGCCTAATGGGCCAAAGGGGGACAAACCAGCCCACAAGGGGGCTGGCGCGCCCCTCTCCCTGGCCGCCGGCCCTAGAGAAGGAAAGGGGGGAGGGCTTAGGCGAAGCCCTGCGGAGATAGCATCACCACCACCGTCACCACGCCGTCGTGCTACCGGAATTTATCCACTAATTTGTCGTCTTGCTAGATCAAGAAGGCAAGGATGTCACTGAGCTGAACGTGTGCTGAACACGGACGTGTCGTACGTTCGGTACTTGATCGGTTGGATCGTGAAGAAGTTCAACTACATCAACTGCTTTACTAAATGCTTCCACTTACGGTCTACGAGGGTACGTAGACACACTCTCCCCCTCGTTGCTCTGCATCTCCATGGATAGATCTTGCATGTGCGTAGAATTTTTTTCCATGCAGCGTTTCCCAACAGTGGCATCTGAGCCAGGTCTATGCGTAGATGATATGTACGAGTAGAACACAAAGAGTTGTGGGTAGTTATAGTCATAGTGCTTACCACAATGTCTTATTTTGATTCGGCAGTATTGTGGGATGAAGCGGCCCGGACCAACCTTACATGTCCACGCACATGAGACCGGTTCCACCGACGGACATGCAACTAGTTTTGCATAAAGGTGGCTAGCAGGTGTCTGTTTCTCCTACTTTAGTTGAATTGAGTTTGACTATGGCCGGTCCTTGAAGAAGGTTAAAACAGCAAACTTGATGAAACATCGTTGTGGTTTTTGCGTAGGTAAGAATGGTTCTTGCTAGAAGCCCATAGCATCCACGTAAAACTTGCAACAACAAAGTAGATAGAGGACGTCTAACTTGTTTTTGCAGGGCATGTTGTGATGTGATATGGTCAAGACGTCATGTGATATATGTTGATGTATGAGATGATCATGTTTTGTAATATCGATAACGGGCAGGAGCCTTAGGGTTGTCTCTTTATTGTCTGAAGTGCAAACGCCATCTAATTGCTTTACTTTATCCCTATGTGTCAGAAATAGTTGTAGAAGCAATAGTTGGTGAGACGACCACGATGCAACGATGGAGATCAAGGTGTCGAGCCGGTGATGATGGAGATCGTGATGATGCTTTGGAGATGGAGATCAAAAGCACATGATGATGATGTCCATATCATGTCACATATTTTGATTGCATGTGATGTTTATCCTTATGCATCTTATTTTGCTTAGAATGACAGTAGCATTATAAGATGATCCCTTCACTAAATTTCAAGATAAAAGTGTTCTCCCCGAGTATGCAACATTGCCAAAGTTCATCATTTCGAAGCACCTCGTGATGATCGGGTGTGATAGGCTCTACGTTCACATACAACGGGTGTAAGCCAGATTTACACACACGGTATACTTGGGTTAAACTTGACGAGCCTAGCATGTACAGACATGGTCTCGGAACACTGGAGACCGAAAGGTCAAACATGAGTCATATAGTAGATATGGTCAACATGAAGATGTTCACCATTGATGACTACCCTATCTCATGATGATCGGACATGGGTTAGTTGATTTGGATCGTGTATCACTTAGACGACTTGAGGGATGTTGATTTAAGTGGGAGTTCATTAGTAATTTGATTATCTAAACTAAAATTTATCATGAAATTAGTCAAAATGTCGTTGCAAATTATGTTGTAGTTCAATAGCTCGCGATGTAGCTTCCCCGTTTTTTTGATATGTTTCTAGAGAAAACTAAGTTGAAATTTGATGGTAGCAATAATGCGGACTGGCTCCGTAATCTGAAGATTATCCTCAATGTTGCACAGAAGAATTATGTCCTTGATGCACCGCTAGGTGATAGACCTGTTGCAGGAGTTGATGCAGACGTTATGAACGTTTGGCAAAGCTCGATCTGATGACTACTTGATAGTTTAGTGCGCCATCCTTTACGGCTTAGAATCGGGGCACCAAAGACATTTTGAAGGCCATGGAAAATATGAGATGTTCTAAGAGCTAAAATTGGTATTTCAGGCTCATGCCCGTGTTGAGAGTTATGAGACCTCTGACAAGTACTTTGCCTACATGATGGAGGAGAATAGCTCAGCCAGTGAGCATGTGCTCAGAATGTCCAGGTACTACAATCGCTTGAATCAAGTGGGAGTTAATCTTCCAGATAAGATAGTGATTGACAGAATTCTCCAGTCACTATCACCAAGCTACTAGCTTCATGATGAATTATAGTATGCAAGGGATGATGAAAACAATTCCCGAGCTCTTCGCAATGCTAAAATCAGCGGAGGTAGAAATCAAGAAGGAGCATCAAGTGTTGATGGTTAACAAGACCACTAGTTTCAAGAAAAAGGGCAAGGGAAAGAAAGGGAACTTCAAGAAGAATGGAAAGTAAGTTGCCGCTCCCGTGAAGAAGCCCAAAGCTGGACCTAATCCTGAAACTGAGTGCTTCTACTACAAGGCCAATGGTCACTGGAAGCAGAACTGCCCGAAATACTTGGCGGATAAGAAGGATGGCAAAGTAAACAAAGGTATATTTGATATACATGTTATTGATGTGTACCTTACTAGTGCTCATAGTAGCACCTGGTTATTTGATATTGTCAGTGTACAAAAGTAGGGGCTCTGGTTTTGACCCCTTTACTTGTGCACGGGCAGTCAGAGCCTCCCGCCACAGCCACGCACAGACAGGGCAGGAAAGGGAAGCCGGAGAGAAGCCAAAACCACTAGGACAAATGAAGCAACGCCAAGGGCCAAGGTCACAAAGATCAGATAAGCGTAGTAGGTTCTCCTAGCAAGGACCCTTGCCGGAGCAGCCTCAGCAGCCCCGACAAGACCCTTGCCGGGGCAGCTCGCTCGCGCCAGCCAAAGTGAGCCACCCTTGAGCCCACGAACGCTTGACAAACGCGTCGGGACAAGGCTCGGAAGGCACCTCTGTGGTGGCATGCAGATCTTTGTGAAGACATAGAATGCTCAAGATCAGATGAGGATAGGAAGGCAACCATCCTCACCGAAGAAACCCACAAGACCCCCGGAAAGATCCCTGCCGGGGAAACCAGCGCGCCACGGCCCGGCAAGACCCTTGCCGGGCCACCTGACAAGGCCCTCGCCAAGCGCACCGGCAGGGCCACTACCAGGCCCGTGCCGACCAAGTTTTCACCACCGTTCGCATGCAGCTGCCGACCCAACCAGCTGGGCATGCACCTGCGTGGCAGCATGCAATCCTTCGTGGAGGCTCCACCACCACGCCACCTCAGCTGCCTGCCTGCCTGCATGGCACCGCATGCATCGCTGGCCAGGGTGCGTGTCGAAGCGAGGGGGAGCGGCAACGTACGGGACGGGCCTCACCCCCGTCCCCGATAAACCGAATGGACACCTAAGCCTCGCATTAAATGCGTCTTGTCCTGTAATACTAGCAATAACCTTGCAATGTTGTAACACTTTCCACCTCCTGTGTGCCACTGTGGCAGCCCCTTCCGCCTATAAAAGGAGGCCCATGGCACACAGAGAAAGGATTTGGCTCTTTTGAACCCCACAGCACCCAGAGCTAGTCCAAGAGCTCAAGAACACTAATACATCCACCAAAGCAGGATTGTAGGGTTTTACGCATCTTTGCGGCCCAAACCTGGGTAAATCCCTTTGTGTTGTCTACCAGTCCTGCTCTTCTCATGATCTCCACGCCCCGCAACCGTAGAAGGGATTCCAGTGATCCCATAGGTGTCGTTTTCCACTGACAGATACCAGTTCAGTTGCTAAGATTAGTAACTCGGAACAAGAGTTGCAGAATAAACAGAGACTAGTTAAGGGCGAGGTGACAATGTGAGTTGGAAGTGTTTCCAAGATTGATATGATCACCATCGCACACTCCCTCTACCTTCGGGATAAGTGTTGAGCCTGACTAAATGTTATTTGGTGTTTGCGTTCAGCATGAACAAGATTAGATCGTGGTTATTGCAATATGGTTATTCATTTAAGTCAGAGAATAATTGTTACATGAATAAAACCTTTTATGGTAATACACCCAATGTGAATGGTTTATTGAATCTCGATCATAGTGATACATATATTCATAATATTGATGCCAAAAGATGCAAATTTGAATATGATAGTGCAACATATTTGTGGCACTGCTGTTTAGGTCATATTGGTATAAAGCGCATGAAGAAACTCTAGGCGGATGGATTTTTGGAATCACTTGACTATGAATCATTTGATACTTGCGGACCATGCCTCATGGAGATGACTAAAACTCCGTTCTCCGGAACAATGGAGCAAGCTAATGACTTATTGGAAATAATACATACCGATGTATGCGGTCTGATGAGTGTGGAGGCACACGACGACATCGTTTTTTTCTAACCTTTACAGATGATTTGAGTAGATATGGGTCTATCTACTTAATGAAACACAAATCTGAAACATTTGAAAAGTTCAAAGAATTTCAGAGTGAAGTAGAGAATTGTTGTAACAAGAAAACAAAGTTTCTACGATCTGGTCGTGGAGGTGAATATTTGAGTTACGAGTTTGGCCTTTATTTAAAACAATGTGGAATTGTTTCACAACTCACACCACCTGGAACACCACAGCATAATGGTGTGTTCGAACATCGTAACCGTACTTGATTAGATATGGTGCGTTCTATGATGTCTCTTACCGATTTGCCTTAATAATTTTGGGGTTATGCATTAGAGACAGCCGCATTCACGTTAAATAGGGCATCGTCTAAATCTGTTGAGACGACACCGTACGAACTATGGTTCGGCAAGAAACCTAAAGTTGTCATTTCTTAAAGTTTGGGGATGCGACACTTATGTCAAAAGGCTTCAGCCTGATAAGCTCGAACCCAAATCGGAGAAGTGCGTCTTCATAGGATACCCTAAGGAAACTATTGGATACACCTTATACCATAGATCCGAAGGCAAGATCTTTATTGTCAAGAATGGGTCCTTTCTAGAGAAGGAGTTTCTCTCGAAAGAAATGAGTGGGAGGAAAGTAGAACTTGATGAGGTAGCTAGTTGTACCTTCTTTCGAATTGGAAAATAGCACACCTGGGAAAAATGTTCCCATGATGCCTACCAACTGGAGAGGAAGCTAATGATGATGATCATGAAACTTCGCAATGTTGTAGCACTTTCCACCTCGTGTGTGCCATTGTGGCAGCCCCTTCCGCCTATAAAAGGAGGCCCATGGCACACAGAGAAAGGATTCAGCTCTTTTGAACCCCACAGCACCCAGAGCTAGTCTGAGAGCTCAAGAACACTAATACATCCACCAAAGCAGGATCATAGGGTTTACGCATCTTTGCGGCCCGAACCTGGGTAAATCCCTTTGTGTTGTCTACTAGTCCTGCTCTTCCCACGATCTCCACGACCCACAACCGTAGAAGGGATTCCAGTGATCCCATAGGTGTCATTTTCCACCGACATCCTTGGCGCACCAGGTAGGGGGCGCTATTGTGAGAATATGGTCTGGCAGTTGGCCTAGCTGTTCTTCATCGCCATGGCTCCTAAGAAGAAGGCGACCACGGCGATCGGTTCATCTGGGACCAAGTTGCCGGCACCGGTGCGGACCAGTAGCGGGCCAGTCGTGGAGAGAACCCATGGCGCGGCCCGCAAACATCCACATCACCCTGGCGGTTCAGGCGGCGCCGTTCGTGCGCCAGGCGACGAGCCACTAGTCACGGGCTCCAGAGACAGAGTCAGGCCCCCCGCAGGCGACGCGGGGCACTTCAGGGGCGCCGCTGTCCCGCCAGGCGGCAGCACGGCAACCTCCAAGACGCCAACACCGGCGCCCACGACGCGCTCCTCTCAGATTGTGCGAGATAAGCTGGGTCACCCTGCCGGTGACCCTGCGCGCCGCCCTGGGAAGAGTCTCGTGCGTCCATCACATGAAGAGGAGGGCCAGCATGCGCGCCGAGGTGCTGATGGAGCTGGCGAACAGCTGCGGAGCCGTGATGCAGCTCCTTCTAACATGGTTAGGAGTCGAGGCGCATCGCGGTCCACCCAGCTTTCGCTGCCACCCACGCCAGCGGAAGCCCTAGCGCGCGCACAGCTCCTCCTCGAATTTCCTCCCGCCACGGAGAAGCTTGACGAATGGAGGGCCACTGTCCGGAGCCTCGTCGGCATCGCCAACAACGATGGGCTGCGACCAGCGGAACCCGTCGGCCGTCGCTCCGCCGGGCTGCGACGTGCTAGCGGAGGCCACGCCGGAGGCCACGCGGCCACGGTGTATTCCCCGCCTCCATCCCGACCGCCCCGGGTGTCGGCCCGTCGCGGCGACGCTCGTGATGATATCTCCATCGCGTCATCTGACCAGCAAACCAACCGCAATCAGCGCCAGGTCCTTTGGGAGCGGGCTCATGAGGACGCTCGAACTACGATCGAGCGCCGACGTGATGCGCGCCACCAGTCGGACAAGCGGGCAGGGCCCGCTAAGGACCACCCAGCGCCGGGAGGCTACGGTGGCCTACCTTACGAGGTGGGTTATCTGGCTTTCACCCGTGAGCTGCGGTAGTTCCAGTGGCCCTCACACCGTATGTTCAAACCCGACATTGGCGAGAAGTACAATGGCAAGACCCACCCGTCAGAGTTCCTTAGCATCTACACCATCGCGATGCAAGCTGCTGGGGCCTGCGACGATAAGGTGCTTGCCAACTACTTCCCGTTGGCACTCAAGCCTAATGTTATGCCATGGTTGATGCACTTGCCGGTGGATTCCATCTCTTCTTGGGCCGATCTGTGCCATGAGTTTGTTGGCGCCTTTACCGGAGGTCACCAAGCTCATGGCCAGGCGAGTGATTTACACATCATCCCCCAGAAGGAAGGAGAAAACCTGCGCAAGTACATCCAAAGGTTCAGCCGGGTGCAGTACAACATCCCCGATGTTCATCCCGTCGCCGTGATCAGTGCATTCCACCAGAACATGCGCAATCGCAAGATGTGTGAAGAACTGGCGATGAACAAGGTTAAGGATGTGGCCGAGCTCTATGTTCTGGCCGATCGGTGCGCTCGTGCCGAGGAGGGAAGGAAGTACCCCGGCGAAGATGCCGGTGTGGAAACCGACTCCACTAGCGATACCGCCACCCCAGCATAGAAAGGCCGACGTCATAATAGGAAGCGCAAGGGCAAGGCCGTGCTTGCCGTTGAGGGATCGAGCGACACCGGCACCACCAAGAAGACCAAGGCAAGCGACCCAGGCAAGGAGGTTGCCGGGTGTGACGCTTGTCGGGCCTTGGCGGCTGCTGACAAGCCAGGAGGCTCCGACAAGTAGTACTGCAAGATCCACCGCACCAAGGGCCATGATCTCCAAAACTGCCGGCAGGTAGAGCTGCTCGCCGGGAAGCAGAAAGCCGAGTATGAGCGGCAGGACAAGGAGAAGGGCCCATATGGGACAGAGGGATCTGGCAAGAAACGTGGCGGCCAAGGAGGCTGCCGTGGCAAAGATAATCAGCAAGAGAGGCCCGCCCGGGGCCGCGACAAGAAGCGGGAAGACAATGATCATGACGAGGACGACGAGTCCGGCGACCACGAGTTCCAGAAAGCCACAGAGGCCATGTGCGTCGATGGTGGCACCTCGCTGCATACATCCCACCGCCAACTCAAGCAGTGGGCGCGTGAGATCACCGTAGTGGAGCCATCATTTGACGCACAAAAGCCGCTGAAATGGTCCAGCATGCCCATCATCTTCGACACCGAGGACCACCCAGACCGCACTACTGCGATCGGGTGCTTGTCGTTGTTGGTTTCACCAATAATCCGCAACCTCAAGGTGACAAAGATGTTGGTTGACGGCGGGGCCGGCCTAAACTTGATCTCGCCCGTTGTGGTCAGAAGGATGCAGATCGTTGACGGAGACCTCGAGGAGATGGGTACGTTCCAAGGGGTTAACCCAGGTAGGAGCCAGCCAAAAGGGAAGATCACGCTGCCCGTGACATTCGGAGGCAAGTTGAACCTCAGGACGGAGAGGATTGTTTTCGACGTAGCCGAGATCCCCTTGCCTTACAACCGGATCCTCGGCCGCCCGGCGCTAGCCAAGTTCATGGCGGCTTCACACTACGCCTATAACATGCTGAAGATGCCCGGGCCGACGAACATCATCACCGTCCCCTCTGACAAGAAAGATGCGCTGATTTGCACCGACCAACTCTACCGGGAAGGAGTTGCAGCAGCTGCCGCTAAGGCACCTGCTCCCGCCGACGGAGCCCCGGAGGAGAAGAAGACCAGCGAGACCCCTCGGACCCACTCGGGCAAGCGCACCTCTTCGGGGTGTTGCGCTTCCGTTGAGAACGTGCCAGAGAGCTCCGCCGGCAAGAGCAAGAAGTCCAGGGCTACACCGCTAGAGACCAAGAAAGTGCCCGTTAAGGAGGACGGCACGGGAGGAGCTTTCACCATAAGCTCCACCCTCGACGGCAAATAGGAAAGCGAGCTCATCACCTTCCTGTGGGCGAATGTCGATGTGTTTGCATGGCAAGCCTCCGACATCCCCGGCGTTCCCAGGGAGGTGATTGAGCACCACCTTGTTGTCTGTCCTCACGCGCGGCCCATCAAGCAGAAGGTCAGGAAGCAAGCTCTGGACAGAAAAGAGTTAATCACGAGGGAAATCAGAAAGCTAGAGGCGGCAGGCTTGGTGAGGGGAGTACTCCATCCGACGTGGTTGGCCAATCCGATAGTGGTGCACAAGGAAAATGGGAAATGGAGGCTGTGTATTGATTACACAGACATCAATAAGGCCTATCCAAAGGATCCTTTCCCGTTGCCGCGCATCGACCAGATTGTTGACTCCACGGCTGGGTGTGACCTCTTATCGTTCCTCGACGCCTACTCGAGATACCACCAGATCTTCATGACAAAGGAAGGCGAGGAAAAGACGGCATTCATCACCCCGTGTGGTACGTATTGCTTTTTACGGATGCCTTTCGGGTTGAAAAGTGCTGGCTCAACCTTTTCAAGAGCAGTCCAAATTGGTTTTGAGCCCCAGCTACATAGAAATATGGAAGCTTATATGGATGACATAGTGGTCAAAACCAAGGACAAAGTAACGCTTGTGCAAGATCTGTAGGAGACATTCGGGAACCTGCGCAAGATCAACCTCAAATTGAACCCTGAGAAGTGTGTCTTCGGCGTCCCGTCCGGCAAGCTTTTGGGTTCTTTGTGTCCCAGCGCGCGATTGAAGCAAACCCAGATAAGATCAAGGCCATCGAGCAGATTGAGGCACCCAAGCGAGATCAGGGCGTCGTCGGCTCCTTTGGCTGTGTTGCTACCATGAGCGGTTCATCTCCAAGTCATGGGCGTGCCTTCCTTTCTTCAAGATCTTGAAGAAGGCAGGGCCAGTGGAGTGGACCCCAGAAGCCGAGGCAGCGCTGGAGGATTTGAAGAAATACCTCTCCTCTACCCACGTGCTGGTTGCGCCCGAACCACAAGAACCATTGCTGCTCTATCTAGCGGCAACAAACCAGGTGGTTAGCGCCGCACTAGTGGCGCAGAGAGAGGCCAACGAAAAGGCAGCGACAGCAGCAGAGCCAACAGATGGCGGGCCAAAACCCTCTCCAGCAAGGCTCGATCCCGGCAAGATCGAGTCCCCGGCAGGGACTGACGGCAGCACAACGGGGCCCACGCAACCGGGTGAAGAGGCGCAGAAGAAGAAAATGGTGCAGCACCCGGTGTACTTCGTCAACTCCCTCTTGCAGGGGGCTAGGTCGAGGTACTCAGGTGTGCAAAAGCTGCTCTTCGGCCTCCTTATGGCCTCGAGGAAGCTGCGCCACTACTTCCAAGCGCACGAGATCACGGTGGTCACCCGCCTCCCGTTGCAACGGATACTACACAACCCAGATGCGATGGGGAGGATCATGGAATGGGCCCTGGAGCTGTCAAGTTTCGGTTTAAAGTTTGAAAGTACCTCGACAATTCAAGCAGAGTCTTGGCAAAGTTTGTTGCGGAATGGACCCCGACGCCCGACGAAGAGGTACAGGAGACCACTTTCCCCGGCAAGGAAACGAGCTGCAACTGGATCATGTACTTTGATGGTGCCTTCTCGCTGCAAGGCGCCGGTCTTTGGTGTCTTTGCTTATCGCACCCACGAAGAAACACCTCAAGTATGTCATCGGATGCACTTTCCCGGAGATGTCAACCAAGAATACCGCCGAGTATGAGGGTTTGCTTGCCGGTCTCAGGATCGCGGCAGACCTCGGAGTTAAGAAGCTCATCGTCAGGGGCGACTCACAGCTCGTCGTCAGGCAGGTCAACAAAGATTATCAAAGCCCGTTGATGGAAGCTTACATAGATGAGGTGAGGAAACTAGAGGAGCGCTTTGACGGTATACAAGTGGAGCATGTCCCTCGGGCAGAGAACGACATTGCCGACTACCTGCCAAAGCGCGCTGCCCTCAAGCTACCTGTGGAACCAGGTACCTTCGTGCTTCAGTTAACCCAACCATCCGTTGAGCCGTCGACTGGGCAGAACAAGCGGAGGAAGCTAGGCCCCGTCAAGTACTTCCCCACTGAGCTCCCTGGAGCCGCCGGCGAAGATGTTGCCGTGGATGCCGATCCCGCCGTGGGGCAACCAACTTTGGCAGGACCTCAGGTCATGGCCGTGGAGGAGGCCACTCCCGCGGCAGAAGAGATGCCTTTAGTCCTTGCCGTCGAGCCCCAGGCTCCGGCATGGGCGCTGTCGGTGTCAAAACCGGCGGATCTCGGGTAGGGGGTCCCGAACTGTGCGTCTAGGCGGATGGTAACAGGAGACAAGGGACACGATGTTTTTACCCAGGTTCGGGCCCTCTCGATGGAGGTAAAACCCTACTCCTGCTCGATTGATATTGATGATATGGGTAGTACAAGAGTAGATCTACCACGAGATCAAGGAGGCTAAACCCTAGAAGCTAGCCTATGGTATGATTGTTGTAATAGTTGTTGTGTCCTACGGACTAAAACCCTCCGGTTTATAGACATCGGAGAGGGCTAGGGTTACACAGAGTCGGTTACAATGGTAGGAGATCTACATATCCGTATCGCCAAGCTTGCCTTCCACGCCAAGGAAAGTCCCATCCGGACACGGGACGGAGTCAGCAATCTTGTATCTTCGTAGTCTTGGAGTCCGTGGGACGATGATAGTCCGGCTGTCCGGACACCCGTGATCGAGACTCCTCGGTAGCCCTGAACCTGGCTTCAATGACGATGAGTCCGGCACGCATAATGTTCGGCATTGCAAGGCGGGTTCCTCCTCCGAATAATCCATAGAAGATTGTGAACACCAGGATAGTGTCCGGCTCTGCAAAACAAATTCCACATTCCACCATAGAGAGAATATCATGTACACAAGTTCAATCTGCTGACGTATCTTGTAGCATGACGTCACGCCACTACAAAGCCTTTACTTGAATCGTTTTTTATTATACCACCTCAGCGCGTTTAGCGAAGCGGTTTCCTTGGCACGTCTTGTCGAAGCAAAGATCGTGTTCCCCTTATTCCGGGATTCTCATCAATACGGACGTGGGTAACCCAACCGCGCCCGTCGCCACGCCTCCTCTATCGAAGGGGAGTCCCAAACGGTCATGGAGGCGGCTCTTGGTATTCTGCCTCTTTATAATAGGACCAAGGCTCGTTTCTTTTCTTCAATCTTCCATCGAATCTCCTCCTTGCCCCGAGTTCCAACACCCAGAGCCCCAGATTCGAGCTCCTCGGACCTTCAACAATGTCCGGCTCCGACCTTCAGGGCCGGTGGATGCCCTCCTCCATCACGGAGGAGGACGTGCTAAAGCTGCGAGATGCCAAGTACCTGTCTTACGAGATTTTGCACAGGTTGCCCGCCGAAGGGCAGCCCATCCCCACCCCCGAGACCGGCGAGTACGTCGTCTTTATGTCCCACCTCCGTCGGGGTTTAGGCTTCCTGATGGATCCTTTTGTGAGAGGGCTCGTGTTTTATTATGGGCTGGAATTCCATGACTTGGCTCCGGAGTCCATCCTCCATATTTCCGCATTTATTGTCGTCTGCGAAGCCTTCCTCCGCGTCACCCCCCACTTCGGCCTGTGGCTGAAGACCTTCAATGTGGACGAAGATGATCGGGGCGTCAAGCGAGTCTTGTGGCGGCCGTAGCAGGAGGGCCGATGCCCGTGGCGAGGCTCCTTCAAGAGGAGCTTGGCTTGTGGCAGCAGGTGGTTCTATATCACCGCTCGAGGGGCGGCGAAGCCGCCGCCCGTATTCCGCTCGGGACCTCCTCAGCGGTTGATGTCGTGGGTCAACCAAGGGCTCAGCGGGGGCCGTCAAAGACATGCCCCTATTGCGGGGCGGATTCGAGACCTCCAGCGAGGGAGATCGATCTGGTCGTGGTGATGCAGGTTATGCTAATTAGGTGTCTCCTGCCCTGCAAACGCCGTCCTCTCCGGCTATGGGAGTTCAATCCGGAGGGACCACGGATTCTCCAACACTTCATGGGTACGACACCCGAGGAGATGTACAAGTTGTTCTTCGGATCACAAGCGATGTGTCCGGAATTGACCGAGGATGCCGGCCTAAGCTGCAATCGCCCGGATACTCAAGTAAGTAGCTCAGTGTTCAGACATACCATTTGTTTGCCTTTCCACAATTCGCCTTTTAACCCATTATCCTTTAACAGGAGTGGATAGCACGGGCAAAGCTGATACGGTGTCCGGCCTCCCTCCCAGAGACCGCGCCGGATCCCGTGCTAGTCAAGATGCTGGAGGTTGCGCCTTCAGAAGAAAGCGAAGGGGAAAGTAGAGGAGCTACCGCCTCGTCCAAGGAGGCTCTTGAAAGAGGGGGGATCGAGAATCCCTCCCTCCAAGGGGAGAAGAGGACCACATCTGGAGACCCGGAGGCCAAAGCCCCTAAGCGGGGGAAGAAATCTTCACCAGAGGGTCCTGCGTCGGGGAGGCCCGGTCGCACAATCTCCCTAAAGCATCAGCCCTCCAATGAGCCGTGAGTGGAAAAAGGGAGTTCGATAGCGAGAGACATCCCTATTTGTGCTTCGAGGATAACCGAAGTTTTTATCTTGTAGTTCGGATCTCCGACCTTCTCGGATGAGCTTCGTCTTGAGGATCTTCGTCCGGAGATGATGGAGAGCGAGCGCCTCCGTCTGCTGCTTGCCCGTCGGAGAGGGCGGACGAGCTGAAGTGTCGTCACGGAGGTATCCCGGACCAGCGGAGCCAAGAGTTCGGCGCCGACTAATGTTTGGCGGGGAGCTGAAGGATCTGCTTGAGGCGTCCATCTCGAAAGATCACCGTGCATTGATGAGTACGGTGATTAGAAGGATTTAAATCCGCCAGCGGATTGCATAATGCCGTCGAGTTTGTTTGGCGGGGTTTGAGGTATGTAAAAATGACACCTTTTGACAGTTTTGCACATAAAGTCGCCCTATATAGATAGTAGCCCACGAGATTGATGGGTTGTCGGCGGCAGCGTCGTCGAGATCAAAATTACAGGTATTGAGTGTCGCCTTTCCTATGCGGTGGCGGATAGTCCGGGACTAGCGGACTGATGGAGTTGCTGAATTAATGCGGCAACTCGATGTTGCGAATCACGGACATCGCGCTAGTCAACAAGCGACTTGACGAGTCGCAAGGTAAGTTGTTTCTCCGCGATCACCTATTAAGGAGCCAAAGCCCACCTCTTACAATATTTGTGCTTGGCGAGATGGTGCTGCTACTATGGAGGGCCTTGGGCTGAACTTCCTCAAGCCGGGAGCAAGCGGAGGGAGTGATCACGGCTACCTCGGGCGGTCGAAGAGTTAGAAGCCGAAAGGGCTGCACACTGCCGAAGCAGGGAAGAAATGGCCAAACTGGCCGTTAGATTGAAGGATGCTACCGACCACAATGAGGCTCTTGAAAAGGAGCGCCTATTTGAGCGAGAAGACCTGGGGAAGGCCACCGCCGAAGCCAAGGATGCCCGCTCTGCAATGCGGGCTATAAAGGAGGAGCTGCGTCAGGCCGGAGACATTGTGGCTGGCAAGCCTTTTCTACTACGCCGCAGGTTTACGAATCCAAAGTATGCCCAGCTTGGCCAGCTGCGGGGTCTGGAGGATCCATATATGGACTTAGCGGTGAGTGCGGTGGATGCCGTTGTGCACTTCCAAAGTCAGAAGGATCACAAGACGGAAGAGTTGTTTTGGTCTCAATTCCATAATCCGGATCGTTCACTTCCACTGACCGATCAGTTGGCCGAATGGGCTGAGCTGAACAGGTTGTCCGAACTTGCCATGACGGATATCGTGACTCATGTCTGGCCGGAGAGGCCCAAGCCGAAGAGCTATTTTGGCTTGCTGCAGCAATTTCTTGGGGCGGTGCCGCATATCAAGGCGATGAAGCGGTCGGCCTGCATAGAGGGTGCGCGGATGGCCCTCGCCGTGTGAAGACACATTGGGCGAAGATGGATGCCACCGCTGTTGCAACCCGAGGTTGAGACGAAAGCGGTTACCCGCCGAGCACTATTTTGGGGAAGTTATGCGTGGTGCTCGTGTAATAGAGTCGCAGTGCTCTAAAAATGTCACATTCAAATGAACGTTTTATTTTGTAAAACAATGGTTATGATGTAATCGCTTTTTATACTTGTGCGCTCAAGTATTGAAATATCTCCTATGCAGCCGTTTATGTATACGTGTGTATAACCTGAAAGATGGCAGTCTTCGGCTTCAGCCCCCACGCACAAGGTGCGGGGGTGTTCGCAAAAATAGCGCATTTTCACACTTAATCCAACGTCTCGGTCATGTTAAGGAGGTGGTAGCGTAGCAAACGAGGCAACCAGACTATGATGCTTTATCGCTTTCACTTAGCAATTGGAGTTCGAGGGTGGGACTACGATATAGCCCCTGGGGGCACCGCGCTCTCCGAATTCGGGGCGCATGTGTGCCTAACCGAAAGCGGTCCTTCGTCAAAGCGGAGAATTCTAAACATTTCGGTGGTCGTCGAGTGGTTGACCAGTCTCTCGTTGTATCATGATGATCGGTTTTGGCTTTCTCTCTTGAGGTGCTCGCCCGGCGAGCTGAGGCACTGTCGCATAGTTCTCCTGGTGCGCGTTAGCCGATGATCTGAGCGTAAGGCAGCAAAACACGAGGCCGGCAAACCCAACATTTGACCAAAGACATGATCCGGAGCTGATGCATATAAGGCCTAACTTCGAGGCGCGAATACTCCCTAAGGTGTTCGGTCTTTATAATAATGGGCGAACAATGCCCTAAGCCCCTAGTGTCCAGTGCGGGTGAGGTCCTCGGCGGCGGCCGATGCCAAAACGTCGATCCACTCTGGTTATAATGAGAAACCGGGGATTATAGCAACAAGAGACAGTAAAAAGGTTTACGCAGGTCTTAATCGAAAAGAATCCTTGCGGCGGGTCCTGCTGCGTCTGCTACTGTGTCTCCGTTGTGCCGTTATCACGGGCGGGTATGCACGTTGTTCATCTGTAAAAGAGAGGAACTTAGTTTGAAAGGAAATCATGCTAAAAGTGCATGAAAAATATTAATAAATGAATAAAGCGGAGTCTATATTAGCTCATTATTGCTTATCGCACAACCCCTTGTGAAGGGGTGTGCGGCTAAAACCCTAGCTTATTTATGCGGACTCGTCTAGCCGTGTCGGGGTCTCTGAATGACCCTCTTAATGAAATGATGCCGTGGACCGGGCATTTTAAGTGTAAGCGCGTAATGTGGTATGGCGTTAAAGCGGACAAAAGCTTCACGTCCCAATAGTGCTTGATAGCTACTTTTGAATGGGGCGATATGAAAGATTAGTTTTTCACGTCGGAAGTTGTTGGTGACCGAACACAACTTCTAGTAATAAGAACTGTGCACTTGGCGTAAGGGCTGGCGTCACTCCTTTAAAGGAAGTGCGGCTATGTCGAATTGTAGTAAGGTCTATCCCCAACTTGCGGATTGTGTTCGGATATAGCATGTTTAAATCGCTGCCGCCGTCCATCGGGACTTGTGTAAATTGTAGTCCGCCGATTATAGGATCAATATCGAGCAGTCCATCCTGCATTTGAACACTACGGAATAATCCGGTGGTCAAAAGTGATTGGTTTTGACATCCAATCTTGAGGTTCATTGGGGTGGACCGTGCGAGACCCATCTTAGCGGGTGCCGCATTGTTTTTCCGTATTATCACATGAAGTGAGTTTCTTGCTTTGACTTCTTGTGGAAAAGTCTTTTGTTTTCGGTGCCTACTGGTGGGGTTAAATAAATCGTCCTTGCTTGGTCGTCAAGCCCCTTGTGTTCGGTGTTGAGTCGATCGGACTGTTTGAAAACCCAACAATCTCGGTGGGTGTGGTTTGTAGGCCTTCCGAGGTAATCTTGTGGATTTGACATATCCGATCCAAAATTTTGTTTAAGTTGGATAGCTCGTCCTTTGTTGTCCTTAAGAGGCGGTGTTTTGTTGTTTGGCCGTGAGCTTTTGAATCGGCGTTGACCGCCGTGTTCTTTGGGCTTTTCTCTTTATTCGGCGCTGATCTTTTCTGCGCCGTGATTTTCCGTTCCATCTCGATCTCGGATGTACTTGGGTCGTTGGTGCTGCATCTTGCTAGCCAGCTATCTTCCCAGCATAAGCGGGTCATGAGGCTTGTTAGCGCGGACATTGTCCTCGGCTTCTCTTGGCGAGGTGTCTGCGCAGCCATTAAATCTCGAGCGTTGTGTTTAAAAGCTGCTAAGGCTTGGCGTCCGGACGATCGACTATTTGGTTCTTTTAGTAAGGAACCTGTTCCAAATTCTTGTGACTCTCCGTCTTTGTTGAGTTATATGACTTAGATCATCTGCATCCTGGGGGCGGACATAAGTCCTTGAAAATTTGCTCTAAGCGTCCTCAAGCTCTTCCCAACTTCCAACAAATTTACGGGAGGCTTTTGAGCCAATGCCGAGCTGGCCCTTTGAGCTTGAGGGGTAGATATTTTATGGCGTGGAGGTCATCTCCTCTAGCCATGTGTATGTGTAGTATATAATCCTCTATCCAGACTCCAGGGTTTGTTGTTCCGTCGTAAGCCTCTATGTTTATGGGTTTAAACCCTGCTGGGAATTCATGATCCAGCACCTCATTGGTGAAACATAGTGGGTGTGCGGCGCCCCTATATTTGGATATACCGCTGTCTTCGAACACTTGGCGTGTTGTGTTGCTTCCTGGGGCCCTCTTTTTTGGCCCGTAAATGGACCTGGCTGGGCCATCTGTTTTCCCAGGATCATGAGTCGGCTTGTGTGCGGCGCCGCTTGTAGTTTTTGGCCTATCATCTGGCCGTCTAACCGGCCAGGCGGCCTCGTTGTTTTTTGACTTTGGGGGCTCTACGGCTTCCTCGTCAAATTCTGGCAGCAGCTTGCGCTTCGGGTAACTCTTTGATTGATGGCCATTGTTGTACTTGTCTGCGGTTTTGAGCACTTGGCTCCACCTCATTCTGAGTATGTCTTCCGCTGTTTTGAGCTTCCGTTTTTCCTTCTTCAGACTTCTTGCAGTGGCAACGAGTCTTTTGCGAAGGCTCTTATTCTCCGTGGTGTGTCGGCATGAGGTCGTCTGGACTGTTGGTTTCGCGGGCATGGATTGATTATCCGATTCGTCTGTTCGGACGGTTGCTTGGCTGCATGTTCTTCGCCCCTTTGGTTTGCCTGCTCTATTGCTGGGTCATTAGGGCGCTGTTGTTGTCGGCGGGACTTAGGGCGGCGTCTGCGTCGCCGTTTTGGTTGTTTATCGGCGGGATTATCCTTTGCCGCGCCCCGTTGGTCCTCGTTATCGCTTCCTTTTGGGGTATCCACCATATATATATCATGGGTTGGGGTGGCCTTCCAGTGCTCTGTGAGCGCTGGTTCTTGATCGTCTCCGGCACCGTCGTCCATACCGTCGATGTCTTTGGAGTCGTAGTCTAGCATGTCGGTTAGATCGTCGACAGTGGCTACAAAGTGGGTGGTGGGTGGGCTTTGAATTTCTTCATCGTCCGCATCCCAACCATCCTGGCCGTAATCCGGCCAGGGCTCTCCGGATAGCGAGAGATGCTTTAGCGAATTTAGGATGTCGCCAAAGGGTGAGTGCTCAAAGATGTCCGCGGCGGTGAGCTCCATGATCGGCGCCCAATCGGATTCGATTGGTAGGGGCGCAGGAGGTTCAGAGCCCGGCAGGGAGTCCGGCACCTCGGAATCACGAGCTTTATAAGGGACAAGGCCAGTGTTCGGCTCCATCGCCGTGGGAGTCGCAGCTCCCGAGGAGGTGTCCAACCACCCGTCCTCGATCTGCGCGATCAACTCCAGACTATGGGTCGGAGCGGATTCATGTGCGGCCTCCAAGGCACTGTCCGGCGGCAGAGCTAGATCGTGCCCATCGCGATAGTGCGGCACGCTCGGCTGCGGATCGGATCCACCGAAGATCAAGTCCCGCGGATGTCCGCCGTGAAGTTTAGGCTTCAATTCGACCTGCCGGCGAGGCGTAGCTTCGATCTGCTCGGATGGCCAAGTGAATTAACTGCGGTGCAAAGCCGCCCGAATCTGAAGATCTGTCCGGGAGAAAAGTCTCACCACAGGCGCCGTTGTTGTTGATTGAAGAAGCCATCGAGCCTATCGGTGGCGACACGAGGAACTCTCAATGAAAGCACCAATGTCGGTGTCAAAACCGGCGGATCTTGGGTAGGGGTCCCGAGCGTGCGTCTAGGCGGATGGTAACAGGAGACAAGGGACACGATGTTTTACCCAGAGTTCGAGCCCTCTCGATGGAGGTAAAACCCTACTCCTGCTCGATTGATATTGATGATATGGGTAGTACAAGAGTAGTTCTACCACGAGATCAAGGAGGCTAAACCCTAGAAGCTAGCCTATGGTATGATTGTTGTAATAGTTGTTGTGTCCTACGGACTAAAACCCTCCGGTTTATATAGACACCGGAGAGGGCTAGGGTTACAGTCGATTACAATGGTAGGAGATCTACATATCCGTATCGCCAAGCTTGCCTTCCACGCCAAGGAAAGTCCCATCCGGACACGGGACGGAGTCTTCAATCTTGTATCTTCGTAGTCTTGGAGTCCAGCGGACGATGATAGTCCGGCTGTCCGGACACCCCTAGTCGGGACTCCCTCGGTATGACACTGCTTATGCATTTCCTTCAAAGGAGAGCTTCCTGAGGAGCAGGAAGAGGCAGAAAGAGTAGCCCGCCGGTCTGCTCTGTACGAATTCGTTGATAAGTATTGTACAGAAGAAGACCAAATGGAGTAAAATTAATGTGCATCTCTCGGGAGGAAGGACTAAAGCTGTTGGCAGAGATACATGGAGGCATATGTGGCTCCCATATAGGGTCGAGGGCCCTTGCCGACAAGGCCTTCCGGCAAGGTTTCTTCTAGCCCACCGCCCTCCAGGATGCAACGGCACTAGTGACCAAGTGTGAAGCATGCCAGTTCCATTCGAAGAAGCTTCATCAACCAGCTCAAGCCCTTCAAACTATCCCTCTCTCCTGGCCCTTCTCGGTCTGGGGGCTTGACATACTGGGCCCTTTGCCCCGTGCCGTCGGGGGCTTTGATTACTTGTACGTGGCAATCGACAAGTTCACAAAGTGGCCAGAGGTGGAAGCAGTAAGGAAGGTGACGGCGCAGTCAGCCATCAAGTTCTTCAAGGGGCTAGTGTGCCGTTTTGGAGTGCCCAACAGGATAATCACCGACAACGGCACGTAGTTCACAAGCCATGCCTTCATGCAATACATTGAAGATCTCGGCAGTAGGGTCTGTTTTGCTTCCGTGGCACACCCACGGAGCAACGGCCAAGCGGAGAGAGCAAATGTTGAGGTCCTGCGAGGCTTAAGGACGAAGACTTTTGACGGGTTGCACAAGAGTTGAAGGCGCTGGATTGATGAGTTGCCGGCGGTTCTTTGGTTGATCAGAACGACGCCAAATTGAGCCACCGGCCAGACACCCTTTGCCCTGGTTTACGGGGCAGAAGCAGTTCTCCCCACAGAACTCATATACGGGTCACCTCGAGTGCTCGCTTATGATGAGCTTGAGCAAGAGCAATTACGGCAAGATGACGCAACGCTCCTTGAGGAAGATCGTCTCCGGACGGCTGTGAGAGCAGCACGCTACCAGCAAGCCTTGCACCGCTGCCATAGCCACAAGGTTCATGCCCGGAGCTTTGAGGAAGGCAACCTTGTTCTTCGACACGTTTAGTCGGCCAAGAATTCCAACAAGTTGATGCCGAAGTGGGAAGGCCCTTATCGGGTAACACGAGTCACCAGGCCCGCGCAGATCCACTGGAGGCCCGAAGATCTGTTCGATGAGCAACTCTGGAACATCGAGCATCTCATAAGTTTTACCCATAAAGCGCTTCCGGCCTCGGCGAGAACCATTTTGTACAAGCCTTTCCAGCAAGGCATGTAACCCTTTGTGCAAAGCCAGGCGCAGACCCTGAGCATAAATAAACGAAGTGCTCGCGCCTTAGGTTATAGCATGCATGCTAGATGGAGTCTCTTCCTTGGTTAGGGTTGATAGTGCTTAGCGGCGGTTAACCCCTAGCTTAGAGGTCGAATGTGTGTCTCTCTATTCCTCTCTGTCTTCTTTGGTTCGCAGGGCACGCAAGTATTCTTGCCGAGCTTTTTTGGAATAAAGAAAATGGACCGGCGCCCGGACCCCAGCAAGCCAGAGTTGCCAGGGGCTGCAAGAACAAGGGTCCCTTTGTGGCAAGCCAAGGTCACCAGGGACTGCAGATCCAGATAAGTCCTTTATCCTTCGTCATGCATTTCGTTATGGACTGGGATACGTGAAACCCCGTTCTATCTCTAAGTTGTCGTGCTCCCCCTTTTCGGTACCCAGGGATTATCTCCTGGGTCCGAATTTGGTCGTAGCCGCGGCAGCAAAGAAGGAGAACAGGGAGCCTAAGCCCACCTCATCCCTGCCTCCGCCGAGAGCGTGAGAAAGGTAGAGCAAGGTGGAGAGACGGCAAGGCCTGTTGCCGGGCGTAAAAGTGTTTGTCTTAAAGATAACAAGGATTCACTCCTTGTCGTGGGTTCCTCCCGCGAACGAAAATCCCGGCAAACATCCCTTTTTTCATTAAAAAAACATCCCGTACAGGTACAGTTCATACGAAATGAAAAACATGAACAAGGGGACTACAAGTTCTAAACCTAACAAAGGCCCGAAGGCTTACAAGACTAAAAAGATATAAGGTGCCCGTAATCCCTTTCTTGTCCCTCTCCTCATGAAATGAAACAAGAAAGCAGAAGGGCAAAAGGGGCGCCTAGGCGAGCTACGAGTGGCAGAAGACACCAAGAGAACATCTCGGTGGCCATCCAAGGGCTGGATGGTGATGGCGGCGCCAGAGGCAGAGCTCGAAGATGAGGCGGCACGGTGCCAACACGCGACGAAGGCGTCGGTGCCCGTGTACTCCGACTTGACGGCCTTGCCGCTCGTCCTCTTCCTCTTCTGCAGCCTCCCTACGCCAGCCGCCCAAGGAGACGACCCAGAGAAGTTCAAGGATCCGGCGACACGGATGATGGGGTCGCCGGTGCCGCTCGGAGCGGCGCCCGACACCTAGTCGGACTCGTCATCCTGCTGCCCGCTGCCCTCGTCGTCGCTGCCATTGTCTTCCTCGCCACTCTCGCTTGAGGAGGAATCTTCATCGTCGGAGGAGCTCTGTACGTAGCACCTCACGTGGGTCCCGAAGTGCCCGAAGATCTTGACGGAGAGGAGGCCACCCTCCATTAGTTTGAAATGGAGAGCGAGCCCATCCGTCAAGCTGTGGAGGCGAGCGAAGGTCTTCCACCCTCGATGAAGGTACATGACGTGAGGGGCGGGGAACTCGACGTCGACCCACGTGCCACTGTTCCCACAACCCCTCATGTGCAGCCGCAGCGCCTGCGGCGGATCCAGCTCCATCTCCCGTGCAAACAGGGTCAGAAGGCGAAGGCGAAGGCACGGCGGATGGCGCAGCCTGACGAAGAATTCGCAGGGGTTGTCCCCGACGTGGCCCTCCATCGGAGGAAGGGCTGCTGGAGGGGGCGAGGCGGATCTGCCACCCTGTCCTCCTCTCCCTCGGGCACCACGGAGGCCTCAACCTCGCCCCCTCCCCCTTCCTCTAGCGGCCGGCTCCGCCGCTACGAGCTCTTGGGGAGGAGTGATGCGCTGTCTGGCCGAAACCCTCACCGCCACCGATGAAGCGTCGCCACGCCCCCTCGCCATGGCAGAAGAAGAAAGGAAGCAGGGATGGGGAGAGGTAGATAGCGAAAGGTTGAGAGGCACCGTACCTCCCGCTCCCCTCTTTACAAACGGGAGGGGGTGAGGCTTGACCGCCCCCTCTCGGCCAATCTGGCCTCTTGAAGTGACAGCGAGCGGGGCCGTCGACCGCCCTCCCCACTCCATTGAAGGCGCATGGGAATCGACCCGCACATGCGCGACTACCCACGACCCCTGCGCCTGTCATTCGCTCTGCATGCAGCGAACGTGGCGCAAGGGGCTGGCGCAATGGGACGCATGGAACAATGGTTCCCGAGCAAGGGTAGTAAATGGGAGGCGGCCCTGCGGTCTCAAAGAGACACGCAAACCGCCTCTTTCCTGTCCACCACGTGGCCTTTGCATTCCCGTCCGCGACATGACCCCACGTCGCGCTCAGCGCAAGTCGTGGAAGCGATGGCATGGTAAAATCCACCCCAACTGCTCAGCGCCTTGTGCAGGCCTGGCCCAACAACATGCTGCGCTTATGTGTGGCCCAGGCCCGAGGGCTCCTGTCGGTGTACAAAAGTAGGGGCTCTGCTTTTGACCCCTTTACTTGTGCACGGGCAGTCAGAGCCTCCCGTCACAGCCACGCACAGACACGGCAGGAAAGGGAAGCCGGAGAGAAGCCAAAACCACAAGGACAAACGAAGCAACGACAAGGGCCAAGGCCACAAAGATCAGATAAGCGTAGCAGGTTCTCCCGGCAAGGACCCTTGCTGGAGCAGCCTCAGCAGCCCCGGCAAGACCCTTGCCGGGGCAGCTCGCCCACGCCAGCCAAAGTGAGCCACCCTTGAGCCCACCAACGCTTGACAAACGCGTCGGGACAAGGCTCGGGAGGCACCTCTGTGGTGGCATGCAGATCTTTGTGAAGACATAGAATGCTCAAGATCAGATGAGGATAGGAAGGCAACCATCCTCACCGAAGAAACCCACAAGACCCCCGGCAAGATCCCTGCCGGGAAGCCAATGTGCCACGGCAAGACCCTTGCCGGGCCACCCGACAAGGCCCTCACCAAGCGCACCGGCAGGGCCACTACCAGGCCCGCGCTGACCAAGTTTTCACCACCGTTTGCATGCAGCTGCCGACCCAACCAGCTGGGCAGGCACCTATGTGGCAGCATGCAATCCTTCGTGGAGGCTCCACCACCGCGCCACCTCAGCTGCCTGCCTGCCTGCATGGCACCGCATGCATCGCTGGCCAGGGCGCGTGTCGAAGCGAGGGGGAGCGGTGACGGACGGGACGGGCCTTGCCCCCATCCCCGATAAAGCGAAGGGACACCTAAGCCTCGTATTAAATGCGTCTTGTCCTGTAATACTGGCGATAACCTCGCAATAATGTAGCACTTTCCACCTCCTGTGTGCCACTGTGGCAGCCCCTTCCGCCTATAAAAGGAGGCCCATGGCACACAGAGAAAGGATTCAGCTCTTTTGAACCCCACAGCACCTAGAGCTAGTCCGAGAGGTCAAGAACACTAATTCATCCACCAAAGCAGGATTGTAGGGTTTTACGCATCTTTGCGGCCCGAACCTGGGTAAATCCCTTTGTGTTGTCTACTAGTCCTGCTCTTCTCACGATCCCCGTGCCCCGCAACCGTAGAAGGGATTCCAGTGATCCCATAGGTGTCGTTTTCCACCGACAGATACCGGTTCAGTTGCTAAGATTAGTAACTCGGAACAAGAGTTGCAGAATAAAAAGAGACTAGTTAAGGGCGAGGTGACAATGTGTGTTGGAAGTGTTTCCAAGATTGATATGATCACCATCGCACACTCCCTCTACCTTTGGGATTAGTGTTGAGCCTGACTAAATGTTATTTGGTATTTGCGTTCAGCATGAACAAGATTAGATCGTGTTTATTGCAATATGGTTATTAAGTCAGAGAATAATTGTTACATGAATAAAACCTTCTATGGTCATACACCCAATGTGAATGGTTTATTGAATCTCGATCATAGTGATACATATATTCATAATATTGATGCCAAAAGATGCAAATTTGATAATGATAGTGCAACATACTTGTGGCACTACCGTTTAGGTCATATTGGTGTAAAGTGCATGAAGAAACTCTAGGCGGATGGATTTTTGAATCACTTGACTATGAATCATTTGATACTTGCGAACCATGCCTCATGGAGATGACTAAAACTCTGTTCTCCGGAACAATGGAACGAGCTAATGACTTAGTGGAAATAATACATACCAATGTATGCGGTCCGATGAGTGTGGAGGCACACGACGACATCGTTTTTTTCTAACCTTTACAGATGATTTGAGTAGATATGGGTCTATCTACTTAATGAAACACAAATCTGAAACATTTGAAAAGTTCAAAGAATTTCAGAGTGAAGTAGAGAATCATTGTAACAAGAAAATAAATTTCTACGATCTGATCGTGGAGGTGAATATTTGAGTTACGAGTTTGGCCTTTATTTAAAACAATGTGGAATTGTTTCACAACTCACGCCACCTGGAACACCACATCATAATGGTGTGTTCGAACATCGTAACCGTACTTGATTAGATATGGTGTGTTCTATGATGTCTCTTATCGATTTGCCTTAATAATTTTGGGGTTATGCATTAGAGACAGCCGCATTCATGTTAAATAGGGCATCGTCTAAATCTGTTGAGACGACACCGTATGAACTATGGTTTGGCAAGAAACCTAAAGCTGTCATTTCTTAAAGTTTGGGGATGCGACGCTTATGCTAAAAGGCTTCAGCCTGATAAGCTCGAACCCAAATCGGAGAAGTGTGTCTTCATAGGATACCCTAAGGAAACTATTGGATACACCTTATACCATAGATCCGAAGGCAAGATCTTTGTTGCCAAGAATGGGTCCTTTCTAGAGAAGGAGTTTCTCTCGAAAGAAGTGAGTGGGAGGAATGTAGAACTTGATGAGGTAGCTAGTTGTACCTTCTTTCAAATTGGAAAATAGCACACCTGGGAAAAACGTTCCCGTGATGCCTACCAACTGGAGGAAGCTAATGATGATGATCATGAAACTTCAGATCAAGTTGCTACTGAACTTCGTAGGTCGACCAGAACACATTCTACACCAGAGTGGTATGGTAATCCTGTCCTAGAAGTCATGTTATTAGACCACGGTGAACCTACGAACTATGAAGAAGCGATGATAAGCTCAGATTCCGATAAATGGCTTAAGGCCATGAAATCTGAGATAGGATCCATCTATGAGAACAAAGTGTGGACTTTGGTGGACTTGCCCAATGATCGGCAGGCCATTGAAAATAAATGGATCTTTAAGAGGAAGATGGACGATGATGGTAATATCATTGTCTACAAAACTCGACTTGTCGCGAAAGGTTTTCAACAAATTCAAGGGGTTGACTACGATGAGACTTTCTCACTCGTAGCGATGGTTAAGTCTGTTTGAATCATGTTAGCAGTTGCCGCATTTTATGATTATGGAATTTGGAAAATGGACGTCAAAATTGCATTCCTTAATGGATTTATTAAGGAAGAGTTGTATATGATGCAACCAGAAGGTTTTGTCAATCCTAAGGGTGCTAACAAAGTGTGCTAGCTCCAGCGATCCGTCTATGGACTGGTGCAAGCATCTCAGAGTTGGAATATATGCTTTGATGAGGTGATCAAAGCATATGGTTTTATACAGACTTACGGTGAAGCCAGTATTTACAAGAAAGTGAGTGGGAGCTCTGTAGCATTTCTTATATTATATGTGGATAACATATTGTTGATTGGAAATGATATAGAATTTCTGGATAGCATAAAAGGATACTTGAATAAGAATTTTTCAATGAAAGCCTCGGTGAAGCTGCTTACATATTGGGCATCAAGATCTATAGGGATAGATCGATACGCTTAATAGGACTTTCACAAAGCACATACCTTGAATTTTTCTTGAAGAAGATCAAAATGGATCAGTCAAAGAAAGGGTTCTTGCCTGTGTTACAAGGTTTGAAGTTGAGTCAGACTCAAAGCCTGACCACTGCAGAAGATAGAGAGAAAATGAAAGTCATTCCCTATGCCTCAGCCATAGGTTCTATCATGTATGCTATTATGTGTACCAGACCTGATGTGTGCCTTGCCATAAGTTTGGCAGGGAGGTACCAAAGTAATGCAGGAGTGGATCAGTGGACAACGGTTAAGAACATCCTGAAGTACCTGAAAAGGACAAAGGATATGTTTCTTGTTTATGGAGGTGACGAAGAGCTCGTCGTCAATGGTTACGTCGATGCTAGCTTCGACACTAATCCGGGTGACTCTAAGTCACAAACCGGATACATATTTATTTTGAATGGTGGAGTTGTCAGTTGGTGCAGTTCCAAGCAGAGCGTCGTGGCGGGATCTATGTGTGAAGCGGAGTACATAGCTGCTTCGGAAGCAGCACATGAAGGAGTCTGGATGAAGGAGTTCATATCCGATCTGGGTGTAATACCCAGTGCATCGAGTCCAATAAAAATCTTTTGTGACAACACTGGAGCAATTGCCTTGGCGAAGGAATCCAGGTTTCACAAGAGAACCAAACACATCAAGAGCGCTTCAACTCTATTCATGAAAAGGTCAAGGATGGAGACATAGAGATTTGTAAAATACATACGGGTCTGAATGTAGCAGACCCGTTGACTAAGCCTCTTCCGCAAGCAAAACATGATCAGCACCAAGACTCCATGGGTATTAGATTCATTATAATGTAATCTAGATTATTCACTCTAGTGCAAGTGGGAGACTGAAGGAAATATGCCCTAGAGGCAGTAATAAAGTTTTTATTTTATATTTCCTTATTCATGATAAAGGTTTATAATTCATGCTAGAATTGTATTGATTGGAAACTTAATACATGTGTGAATACATAAACAAATGTCGTGTCCCTAGTAAGCCTCTACTATACTAGCTCGTTGATCAAAGATGGTTAAGGTTTCCTAACCATAGACATGTGTTGACATTTGATAATGGGATCACGTCATTAGGAGAATGATGTGATGGACAAGACCCATCCGTTAGCTTAGCATAATGATCGTTCAGTTTATTGCTATTGCTTTCTTGATGACAAATACGTATTCCTTCGACTATGAGATTATGCAACTCCCAGATACCGGAGGAATACCTTGTGTGCTATCAAACGTCACAACATAACTGGGTGATCATAAAGATGCTCTACAGGTATCTTCGAAGGTGTTTGTTGAGTTGGCATAGATCGGGATTAGGATTTGTCACTCCGAGTATCAAAGAGGTATCTCTCGGCCCTCTCGATAATACACATCATAAGAAGCCTTGCAAGCAAAGTGACTAAGGAGTTATTTGCAAGATGATGTATTACGGAACGAGTAAAGAGTCCTGCCGGTAACAGGATTGAACTAGGTATGAAGATACAGACGGTCGAATCTCGGGAAAGTAACATACCGATGGACAAAGGGAGTTACGTATGTTGTCATAAGGTTTGACCGATAAAGATCTTCGTAGAATATGTAGGAGCCAATATGGGCATCCAGGTTCCGCTATTGGTTATTGACCGGAGAGGTGTCTCGGTCATGTCTACATAGTTCTCGAACCCGTAGGGTCCGCACGCTTAACGTTCATTGACGATATAGTGTTATATGAGTTATATGATTTGGTGACTGAATGTTGTTCGGAGTCCCAGATGATATCACGGACATGATGAGCAGCTCCGAAATGGTCCGGAGGTAAAGATTGATATATAGGATGATGATATTCGGACACCGGAAGAGTTTCGGAGTGCACAGGGTAGTCATCGGGTCGTCGGAAGGGGTTCCTGACACCCCCGGTAGGTGTATGGGCCTAATGGGCCAAGGGGGGGATAGGCCAGCTCACAAGGGGGCTAGTGCGCCCCTCTCCCTAGTCTCTTGCCCTATGGAAGGAAAGGGGGAGGGCTAGCCCCTCCTGCCTTCCCCTTCTCATGGGAGAAAGGAAAAGGGGGCCCCACCCTTCCCTGCCTTTCCCCGCTCACCTAATAAGGAAAGGGGGCGCCGCTTGGGGAGGCCCCCGAGTAGGATTCAGCGTACTTGGGGTGCCTCGTGGCAGCCTCCCCTCTCCCCCCACCTATATATATGTGGGAGGGTGCGCCACACATAACCACGACAATCTCTTAGCAGCTTGCGGCACCCTCTCCATAGTTTCATCCCTCGGTCTTATTTTCATAGTGCTTAGGTGAAGCCATGCGGAGATAGCATCACCACCACCGTTACCATGCCGTCGTGCTGACGGAACTCATCCACTACTTCGTCGTCTTGCTGGATCAAGAAGGCGAGGACGTCACCGAGCTGAACATGTGCTGAACGCTGAGGTGTCGTACGTTTGGTACTTGATCGGTTGGATCGCAAAGAAGTTCGACTACATCAACCACGTTACTAAACGCTTCCGCTTATGGTCTACGAGGGTACGTAGACACAGTCTCCCTCTCGTTGCTATGCATCTCCATGGATAGATCTTGCATGTGCGTAGAATTTTTCTGTTTTCCATGCAACATTTCCCAACAACTATTACTCCACACATCGACTGCTATCTAGCATACATCTAGTGTATTAAGTTCATGGGAAAATGGAGTAATGCATTAAGAAAGATGACATTATGTAGACAAGATCTATTCATGTAGGAATAGACCCCATCTTTTCATCCTTAATGGCAACGATACATGCGTGTCATGTCTCCTTCTGTCACTGAGATTGAGCACCGGAAGATGGAACCCATCACAAAGCACCTCTTCCCATTGTAAGAAAAATCAATCTAGTTGGCCAAACCAAACCAAAGTTTTGGAGAAGAAATATGAGGCTATAACAATCATGCACAAAAGAGTTCAGCAAAGACTCAAATAATATTCATGGATAGATATGATCATGAACTCACAATTCATTTGATCCCAACAAACACACTGCAAAAAGTCATTACATCAAATGGATCTCTAAGAACATCGGGGGAACATTGTATTGAAGATCAAAAAGATAGAAGAGGTCATCTAGCTACTAGCTACGGACCCGTAGGTCTGTGGTAAACTACTCACGCATCATCGGAGGGGCAAGGGTGTTGATGAACAACCCCTCCGTGATCATTGACCCCTCCGGCAGAGTGCTGGAAAAGGCCTCTATATTGGATCTCGTGGTTCTGGAACTTGCCATGGCTGGAATTGTGTTTCGTCAACTCCCCTAGGGTTTCTAGAATATTAGAGTATTTATAGAGCTGAGAGGCGGTGGAGGGGGTGCCTGTGGGCCGCACTACCCACCAGGGCGCACCTGTGGGCCCTGGCTTGCCCAGGTGCCTAGTGGGCCCCATAGGGCCCCTCTGGTGCACTTCTTGGGCCTCCTGGGTGTCTTCTGGGCAGAAAAAAATCTCCAAAAAGTTTGCTGCATTTGGACTTCATTTGATATGGATATTCTACAAAGTAAAAAACAAGCAAAAAACAGCAACTGGCACTGGGCACTATGTCAATAGGTTAGTCCCAAAAAATGATATAAAGTTGCTAGTAAATGAATATAAAACATCCAAGAATGATACTTTAATAGCATGTAACAATCAAAAAATATAGACACGTTGGAGACATATCACTGGTCCTTTGGGGCCTTAGCACGATGACTTCATGACGACTTCCTGACTGTCTACAACAACAAGGTTTGCCCTCTCCGGTGAGGGAGGGGTGATGATGGTTGCGCATCTTCAGCTTGCTAGGTGGTCCATGGACCTGGTTGTAATTTTTATTACATACAGTGCTCTCTGCATTGCTATGATTCATTATGAATATATCAGAAGTTTCTCTCTCAAAAAAGAAAAAGAATCATGTCAGGTCGTAAAGTCTAGACTCATTGCCTTGATAATTTGGCAGTGATTGAAAAACCGTAGTATGTCAAATTATGTAGATGCCCAAAAGATGAGTTTTTTCAGGGAATGCCATGATGCATCATTTAATTGATTGGGTAAACAAGTTACATCATTTGCAAGAGCATTAACCAAGAAGTTCAAGGGTTCATCGACTCAATTTACAAGAATTATTACTATCATAAGCTAATTTAGCTAAACTATGAGCAACCTCGTTTCCTTCCCGGTTACAACGCAAAAATTGGACAGAACCTATCATACCTGCCATGATGAAACACTTTGCATAGGCAGCTGAAGCCCCATTCCGGATTCTCTCATGTCCTAAACATGCATTGACCACTTCAATCGAATCAAATTCTATTTGGATGGATCTCTTCATTCTGGCCAAGCAGCCCCCGTGCCCCTCGTGCTGCCCCCATGGGCGACCCAGGGGAACACCCTAGCTGCCCTCCCCCTCAATCCCTCCCACCCTCCTACCCTCCTCGCCGTTGTTCGCAGCACCACCAGGCAAAGCCTAGCCGGCAGGGCGGCGGGGGGACTTCTTTCCCTTCTAGCATATCCACCCGCGCGGGACGGTTGGATCATGAGGAGGCGCTGGGTTTACGTGGGGTCCGACAACGCGGCAGGCGGGCTACCCTTGCGGATGTCATGCGCAGCACGGCGGTGGGATCCCATCTCATGGCATGGTGACGGCTACGTGGTGGGCTCGACCAGGTGGTTGCGGGTGCCGCTGGATTTAGATCGGATCTTGATCTGATGCTGGACACGGTCGGCCGGTGCGGGGTGGTGTGATACGTCTCCAACGTATATATAATTTTTTTTATTGTTCCATTCTATTATATTATCATTCTTGGAGGTTTTACAATCATTTATAGCAATTTAATATCATTTTTGGGACTAACCTATTGACATAGTTCCCACTGCCAGTTGCTGTTTTTGCTTGTTTTTTACATCACATGAAATCAATATCGAATGGAGTCCAAATGCAGCAAAACTTTTTGTGGATTTTTTCTGGACCAGAAGACACCTGTTGGGCCAAGAAAGTACCTAAAGTGAGCTCCGGGGGGAGCACAACCCACCAGGGCATGCCTGGGGCCCTAGGCGCGCCCAGGTGGGTTGTGCCCACCTTAGTGGCCTCCCGCACCGCCTCTTTGCTCTATAAATACCCCAATATTCCATAAAGCCTAGGGGAGTCGACAAAAATCAATTCCAGCCGCCGCAAGTTCCAGAAACCACGGATCCAATCTAGATACCATCACGGAGGGGTTCATTATCCTCATTGGTGCCTCTCCGATGATGCGTGAGTAGTTCATTGTAGACCTACGGGTCCATAGTTAGTAGCTAGATGGCTTCCTCTCTCTCTTTTATTCTCAATACAATGGTCTCTTGGAGATCTATTTGATGTAAATCTTTTTGCGATGTGTTTGTTGGGATCCGATGAACTTTGAGTTTATGATCAAATCTATGTCTTTTTCCATGAAAGTTATTCGAGTCTTTTGATCTCTTATATGCATGATTACTTATAGCCTTGTATTTCTTCTATGAATCTTTGGTTTAGTTAGGCCAACTAGATCGATTTTTCTTGCCATGGGAAGAGGTGCTTTGTGATGGGTTCGATCTTACGGTGCTTGATCCCAGTGACAGAAGGGAAACCGACATGTATGTATATTTGCCATTAAAGATAACAAGATTGGGTCTATTTCTACATAAATCGATCTTGTCTACATCATGTCATCAATCTTATTGCATTACTCCTTTTCTCCATGAACTTAATACACTAGATGCATGCTGGATAGCAGTCGATGCGTGGAGTAATAGTAGTAGATGCAGGCATGAGTCGGTCTAATAATCTTGGATGTGATGCCTATATAATGATCATTGTCTGGATATCATCATGATTATTTGAAGTTCTTTCAATTGCCCAACAGTAATCTGTTTACCCTTCGTATGCTACTTTTCTCGAGACAAGCCATTAGTGAAATCTACGGCCCCCAGGTCTCTTCTTTATTATATTTGCCTTCGAGGTCTATTTTTATTCGCTTTTATTTTCAGATCTATTAATCCAAAAATACAAAAATACCTTGCTTCAATTTTTATTTATTTATTTTATCTCGCGTTCCCGCAAGATCTATTTATCCAATCTACTACAATTTTACCTATCCTTTTACCCATGAGGGATTGACAACCCCCCTCTTACGCCGGGTTCCAAGTATTTGTTCTTTGTGTGCAGGAGCTGTTTACGTGGTGTTGCATGGTTATCCTACTGGTTAGATAACCTTGGTCTCATCACTGAGGGAAATACCTACCGTTGATGTGCTGCATCATCCCTTCCTCTTTGGGGAAATACCGGTGTAGTTCAAGCAAACATCAAAAGGAATTTCTTGCGCCGTTGCCGTGGAGACATCATCAACATCTATCAAGTTCCTAATCACAAATCTCATCTCCTTGCAATTTACATTATTTTCCATTTGCCTCTTGCTTTCATCTCCCCCACTTCACAAAAATTTGCCGATTTATTCACCCTCTTTTTCGTTCACCGTTTTCTCGTCAGATCTCTTGTTTGCTATCTCTACTTGTGTTACCATGTGCCTTCTATTTTCTTGCATCTTCGCTTGCTAAAAATCTATTAATATGGATCCTAATCCACTTGCTAATCTTTTGAAAAGATCCAATTATGATGAACTAGTTGCTAGTGAATTGAGTTCACTAGATTATCTTTATGAAGTTTTGCTTGAGATTTATGAATCTGAAAATTGTGATGAAGTGTTAAACGAAGGAATTTATAAAGTGATTCATGATAGCTCCTTGAATGAAAAGCATGATTGCAATGATGTTATTATAAATTCTATTAATGTCAATTGTGTTAGTGATATGGAAAACCCCAAGCTTGGGGATGCTTGTTATGTTGTGTCCACTACTTATTGCAATGATCATGATTGGGGTGATAATGATTCTTCTGGTCTTGAAAATTAATTTGAGTCTCATGATGAATATGTTATTGATAATAATTTTTGCAATAATATTGAAAGTGGGTTTGGAAGAGTGTCAACTTTAGGTGAAAATAATCCCAGATATTTGGAGAGTGTTCAATCTTGTGAAAGTTTTGATAAAAGTGGGTTTGGAGAGGTCGTGAATTTAGTTGATGTTAATCCCACTATTTTGGAAGATTATAAAACTTTTATGCATGTGGATTGCGAAGAGAAAATTTTATATGATAGATATATTGTTGAATTTGATTATGATCCTACATGCAACTATTATGAGAGAGGAAAATATGGTTGTAGAAATTTTCATGTTACTAAATTACCTCTCGTTATGTTGAGATTGATATTGTTTCTTTCTTCTTCCTTGCATATGGTAGGTTTTGCTTGCCTTGATAAATTGTTTTCCTATAAAATGCCTATGCATAAGAAGTATGTTAGACTTAAAATTGTTTTTCACATGGTACATGATGCTCTCTTCGTGTTTCAATTTCTATCTTTCATGTGAGCATCATTGAAATCTTATGCCTAGCTAAGGGCGAAAAACGAAAGAGCTTGTTGGGAGGCAACCCAATGAATAAAATTTATTTTTGCCTTTTTCTTTACGTTCTTGAGTGTTTGAACAATTATGCTACTGTTATGATTGTGTTTTTTGTGTTTTAATTAGTGTTTGTTCCAAACAAAGCCTTTGGGATCATGTTGGGTGATAGTTGATTTGATCTTGTTGAAAAACAGAAACTTTTAGGCTCAGAAAAATAATTTTCATAAATCACACAAACGTGCTTTTGCTCTGAATTTTTTACACAAGATTGATATACAAATTGCCACGTTTCCAAATTTTTCAGAATTTTTTGAGTTACAGAAGTATACAAAGTTCCCAGATTACTACAGACTGTTCTGTTTTTGACAGATTCTGTTTTCTTTGCGTTGTGTGCTCATTTCGATGAATCTATGGTTTGTATTGGAGGGTATAAGCTATAGCAAAGTTGGAATATAGTAGATATAATGCAAAAATAAAATATAAATTGGTTTGCAACAGTACTTAGACACTACTAGGGAAAAGCCTAGCAGCAGCGAGGGTTTTAGGCCTATCGATAGTCTTGGTGGAGCGCTTCTTGATGCTGGCGCTTCTGACTAAAGGTTAGCGATGGCGTGCCTCAACCCGCATAATCTGCTAAATCGACATAGTAGTAGCACTTTCCCAGAGGAGCGCTACTGGTATTTAGTAGTAGCGCTTCTCCCTGCCCGCGCTACTACTATTATTTCATATTTTATTTCTTTTTTATTTCATGTTGTATTCATACACCTTTACACAAGTTTTCATACAACAGGAATTTAGAGATTGTTTTTACATCATAATGAGTTATTACATCACGGGGTGAAAGAACCGTGGACTAGTTTCAAGTGGATGTCCATCCACTTGAAACTAATCTGTGGTTCTTTTACCCAATGATATAATAAATATCATCATATCATTAACAACTTATCATCATAATACATCATTGTCATATAACACCTCCTCAAGATCATCGTTTTAATCAATGAGACATCACATAGCAAATTGGTCACTAGTCGTAATCACAAGTACTCCTCATCATCAACTCTAACACATTGTACCACACAATAAACATATTGTACCTCATAGGACCTACTACATTCTCTTAGGACCTACTACATTCTCTAAGGTAAAATAGCAAAAAACAAGATAGCCCCTGACTCTCGATTATGGAGAATGGAGATTATCCTGTCTCCAATTCTTGCCTTTTGCTTAATGTTACTTCCAAGAACCTCCTTGCGAATGTCCAAACATTTTTTCCATTCTTTGATTAGCATGTGTTCACCGGTTTTAGAAATCCGATATGCACAGGTGAGATCCCTAGATTCATCTGGCAGTATGTTCAGAACTGCAAGGCGACCATTCTGAAACATCAGATGAGGCACACAATCCATCGGGAGTTTCTGTTGAAAAACATAGTAATAACTTCTTAGTTAGCAATGATGTACTAGTTTTAGAAGTATGCAAAAGATGCACGGATGTCGTAATAGTAAAAAATCTTACCAGGGTATCTCCATAGAAGTTAATGTGGTTCAACACGTGCACTAGTGGCACGTATTCACCATAATTTGGAGGAGTTCGATAATAGCTATTGTAATTCTCAAGATAAGTACAAAATGCGATCAAATGACTTTTCTCCTTATAAGTTAATTGGGAGCCATCAGTGTAGTGGGTTTTGTCTACCATCTTCCGCACATTCTTTGAAGAATCAAAATAAGCTGTCAATGGAAATAAGCTGTCAACTATTTTGAAATAAACAATATAAATTAGTTAATAACTATGTTTGATAAACTCACATTGCGGTAGAATCGGAAGCGTATCAACAAGGACCCAAACGTCCATATTGTCTTGCTCGATGTCAGGATCACCAAGATCCATGGTAACTGAGGGAGTCCTAGACTAGGGGGTGTCTGGATAGCCGGACTATCAATATCCGCCGGACTCCCAGACTACGAAGATACAAGATTGAAGACTCCGGCTCGTGTCCGGATGGTACTTTCCTTGGCGTGGAAGGCAAGCTTGGCAATACGGATATGTAGATCTCCTACCATTGTAACCGACTCTGTGTAACCCTAGCCCTCTCCGGTGTCTATATAAACCGGAGGGCTTTAGTCCGTAGGACAACATACATCTCAACAATCATACCATAGGCTAGCTTCTAGGGTTTAGCCTCCTTGATCTCGTGGTAGATCTACTCTTGTACTACCCATATCATCAATATTAATCAAGCAGGACATAGGGTTTTACCTCCATCGAGAGGGCCCGAACCTGGGTAAAAACATCGTGTCCCTTGTCTCCTGTTACCATCCGCCTAGATGCATAGTTCGGGACCCCCTGCCCGAGATCCGCCGGTTTTGACACCGACATTGGTGCTTTCATTGAGAGTTCCTCTGTGTCGTCGCCGATAGAGCGGATGCCTTCGCCCGTCTTCAAAGGCGGTGTTTTTCGCGGAGGGCCTTGGCCGCCGCCAAACTATCCGGCTTGGTGGTTTTCTCATGACCGCTGTCCGCCGACGCTTCGAAATGACTTCTCAAGTCGTCGGAAGCGATCTTCGCGTCGACCCTAAAGCTGCCGAGCAGTTAGATCAATAGAGCTCTCGTCATTAATGAGCTCTTGGATCGCATCGCCGCCTGAGGAGTCGCTATGGACTACAACCAGATTGGGCTTAAAACCGATCCGAGAGAGATTAACTCTCCCGGGCCACCCACCACGTCACACGGTGGTAGAGGAGCAATCGGCAACTCTTTGCGGTGTTGAAAACAATTCATGTCCGGATTCCCGAACCCCCATGCGGATTCCCGCGAGGGGCGGACTTGATCGAGCATTGAACTTAAAATCATTCATCGCCCGGACTCGCTGGATTGTGCCCAGCCAACCAAACTTCCGAATCGGAAGCCCTTGGCCTTTGAGCCTCAAGATGGGCAGGATCTGGTTTTATTCCACCCACCCGCCCGGACATATCGATCTATCTCTAATACGGCAAGAGCCTCTTGAAGCAAAGACATCACTCTTGGGCGATTCCTCCCGGTTATGGGCGGGATAAAGGACTCGCTGAGAGGAAAACGCAATATCAATCTTACGCAATAACGCACGGACAAGGGAATACTAAGCGCCATTGATCGTTGCAAAATTACGCGCTTCACCGATCGGCATCCATCGCATGCGAAATCTTGTGCGAAGGAGAGTTTCGGAAAACCGAAAATCAATTTTGGGATAATCCGCCCCAAACCCAATCCATGATAAAAGGCGCCTTACACTAAGGCCCCAGATGCAAAAACAAAAAAATAAAAACCCAATAAGGGAAACGGAACCGTACTGGAGGGATGGCTCAATGGACCCTCTAAGTTTCATAGTACAGAGGGAGCCGTCCCAACACATAGCCTTCGAGCATGTTGGATATTACGGCAGGTGGCCAAAAGTGGCGAAGAGCTTCTAGCTCCGGGAAACCACTCCAACAATACCAGCACGGTGTCAACAGTATTTGAGACTTTCGCATCAAATAATATGCGAAAACGAACAATCCGCGAACTCGCCGAAGTCTACCAAGTAGCAACAGCAAATCCATGGGCGACATAGCTATTACCTTCAATGCCAGCGATGAGCCCACATTCCGAACAACGAGCCCGGCCGCCTTTGGTACTTAGTCCCATAGTGGGCGGCTTTCGACCGACAAAAGTCCTCATGGATGGCGGCAGCGGACTAAACCTCATTTATGAGGAAACTCTACGAAAAATGGAAATCGATTGGACCCGTATTGAGCGAAGCAGCACAACCTTTAGAGGAATAATCCCTAGCCGGGAAGCGCGCTGCACTGGAAAAATCACACTCGATGTGGTGTTCGGCTCTCCGGACAATTACAGATCCGAAGAAGTCACGTTCCAGGTGACCTCGTTCAGCAGTGGCTATCACGCCATATTAGGACGAGAGGCATTCACAATTTTTCAAGCAATACCTCATTACGGGTAAATGAAGCTCAAAATGCCTGGGCCCAGCGGAATAATCACTCTCACTAGTGACCCGGACATAGCACTCCGCACCGAAAACAAGACAGCCGCACTAGCCCTCGAGGCACTATCCGAAGCCTTAGCGGCAGAGGAACTCACCGCATTTGCGCTCTCACGGTGAACAGGGACGACGTGATACTCGATAAAAGATCCAAGTCCACCTCCTTCAAACCAGCGAGCGAGATAATAAAATTCCAGGTCCATCCAACAGACCCAACAAAGACGGCCTCCATTGGGGCACAGTTAAACCCAAGTAGATCGCCTTTCGCGAAATTCCTTCGGGAAAATTGGGATATCTTTGCCTGGCACCCTTCGGACATGCCCGGAATCCCTCGCAGGTTGGCAGAACACAGCCTAAACATCCTAAAAGGATTCAAGCCAGTCAAACAGGCTCTTCGACGATTTTCCGAGCCCAAGAGGCGAGGCAATGGGAGAAGAGCTAGCCAAACTATTGGAAGTCGGATTCATTAGAGATATCAAACATCCGGACTGGCTAGCAAATTTGGTGATGGTACCAAGAAGGATAAATCTGGCGCCTCGTGTCGATTTTAAAGACCTTAATAAAGCTTGCCCAAAGGATCCTTCCCTCTCCCCGCATCGATCAAATTATCGATGCCATAGCGAACACGATTCGTTGTGCTTCACGGGCGCATACTCGCTATCATCGATCAAGATGGCGAAGCGAACCAAGCCGCAACGGCATTTATCACTCCATATGGACCATTCTGCTTCAATACGATGCCCTTCGGACTCAAAAACGCTGGCGCAACATATCAGCGCATGATTCAAACATGTCTAGCCACCCAGATCGGCAAAACAGTCGAGGCATACGTAGACGATGTAGTCGTCAAAACAAAACACGTCGAAACTTTAGTAGACGATTTGAGGCTCACATTCGACAACCTCAGAGCATATGACATCAAGCTGAATCCGGAAAAATGCGTTTTGGTACCAACCGAAAAACTGCTGGGCTTCATCGTATCCGGCGGAGGAATTGAAGCGAATCCGGCCAAAATCCGAGCTCACACGCTTGGATATTCCAAAAGACCTCAAGCAAATACAAAATTAACGGGATGCGTGGCAGCCTTAAGCGCTTTATCTCCGCTTAGCGAAAAAGCGTTGCCCTCTATCGCCTCCTCGGTATGCGAACACTTTGAGTGGGCGGATCTTTCACCTTCGGACTCGAAGAAATAAAGGCCATACTGGCAACAAATCCGGTCCTGGCTGCGCCCACTCTGGGCGAACCAATGTTGTTATACATTGCAGCAACACATCAAGTTGTAAGCGCAGTCCTTGTCGTCGAACGAGCGACAGAAGGGCATAAATTCCCTCTTCAAAAACCAGTGTATTATGTATGCATTGTGTTAACCCCCTGCAAATCCCATTACCCGCACTATCAGAAGATAGCATATGCGGTGTTCATGGCGTCTCGAAAGCTCCGGCACTACTTTCAAGAGTGCTCGATAACAGTGGCCTCTGAAGTACCACTCAATGACATTATAAATAACCGCGACATAGCGGGCGGGATAGCAAAATGGGCCATCGAGCTCTTACCATTCGACATCACTTACAAACCTCGACGAGCTATAAAGTCACAAGTTTTGGCTGACTTCGCCGCGAATGGACCAAGCGAACTCCCTAAAGAGTACGGCGCATACTCAATGGACTATGCATTTCGACGGCTCCAAAATGTTGGCGGATGGGGGCTGGCGTCGTCTTGGCGTCCCCACGGAGATCTGATCCAATATGTACTTCAAATAATGTACACGGACTCCAACAATGCAGCGAATCTGAGGCCTGTTACATGGTCTCCGGATGGCGGTCTCCATGGGCATTCAACGCCTAGAGGTGCGCGGGGACTCAAACCTCGCAATATCCCAAATAAGCGGAGACTTGACGCCAAGGATCCAAAATGGCAGCATATCGCAATGCTGTCCTAAAATGTCAGCTCGGTTTGAAGGACTCGAATTCCATCACATAGCCGAGATAATAACCAAGCGGCCGACGTTACGCTCGCGCCGGTGCGAAACGTGATCTGTCCCTCCAAATATCTTCTGGAGCGGCTCTTCAAGCCATCCGTACTATGGGAAGAGGAGCCGGTAGCGACAAACCGGAGAAAACCGCACCAACCGGTGATTGGCAGATGACATAACACCCTCCGCCCATGTTATAATGGCGATAATCGCCGCGTGGATGTAACCTTTCCTAGCCTACTTACTTGGCAGGAACTTCCGAAGACCAAAATGAGGCCCATTGCATAGTCCGTGATCGAAGGCCTACAAGTTCCATGAGGAGAACCTTATAAGAAAAGTACCACGGAGTCCTTCAAAGGTGTATCTCCAAGAAGAAGGGCGAAACCTCTGGCTGAAATTCATGCGGACTAGGCGGACACCACACAGCAGCCGGGCCCTTGTAGGAAAGGCATTCCGTCTGAGATTTTATTGGCCGACGGCTCGGGCGAGCCTTACAGACTTAGTCCAGCGATCGTTGGTTGTCGACTCTTTGCTAATCGAGCCATATGCCACCCACCGCCCTCAAAACCATACCCATTACGGCGTTCGCGTGCAGGGGCTTGACATGGTTGGACCCCTTAAAGGGGGAACCCACAAGAAAAAGTACCTATTGGTCATGGTGGATAAGTTCACCAAATGGATAGAGGCCAAACCGGTCAAAGCGGCGAGTCCGGACCAGTGATAGACTTTATATCGGGGTGGTACACGTTCTGAGTCCCCACAAGATCATCACCGACAACGGCACGAACTTCACAGCCGACGAGGTCAAGTCATGGTGCAAAAATATGGGCATCAAGCTCGACTATCGTCGATCTATCACCCTCAAACCAGCGGTCAAGTGGAAAGAGCAAATGGTCTAATAATGAGCGGCATTAAACCCAGACTAGTGAGGTCACTCACTAAATCCGACACACAATGGGTCGAGGAGCTCGACTCCTTACTCTGGGGGCTGCGAACAACGCCTAACCGTACTACCGGATTCACACCATTTTTTATGGTATACGGCGCAGAGGCAGTCTTGCCCTGTGACATTATTCATGACTCACCTCGAGTGCGCATGTATGAGGAAAGAGAGGCCGAGCTTGATCGGCAGGACAGCTTGGACACATTGGAGGAAGAACGGGACATCGCGAAGGCTCGTTCCGCATTCTATCAGCAGCAGGCCCGGAGATATCAAAGCAGAGAAGTACGGGCCAAGACTTACAACGTTGGCGAACTAGTTCTCGCTGCGGACAAGAAAAGGACAAGCTCAAGCCCGGATGGGAGGGCCCTTCATTATCGATCAAGTCTTGACCGGCGAGCATACCGTCTCACTTAAATCGTCGGATAACCGACTCGAGCGAACCCATGGAGCGCAGCCCGCCTCCGACGATTCTATGCCTAGCGCCGGACTAAGAGTTCGTCCCCTTCCCCCGTCCAAACTTTTATACTTCGGCTGTCTTTTGTTTCTCTTTTTATCCTTTTCACTTAAAAGCCCTTCCGGGCCTATTTTTGCATTCTTTGCATATGCATGATATGCCATCCGCACTCATTATTCCTGGGGGCTTCTTTTCTGAAGCTCAATTATCTGAGTTTCATACCCAACACATGTGTCAAGCTTCCACATGTACCTTTTACTCGCCATTATATGCATCGATATGACTTAAGTTTTGGCCAAGCTGGGTTGCTGGCTCTGTGCTTACCCCTCGTTCCCGATTGTTCGGCTAGGAGGTAAAGGAGCACCTCTGCGATTATTCTTGCCGGGTCGGCGGATGTGTACCTCGGTAGGTGAAGCCGCTAAGCGTTCTTAAGGGAATATTCGATTCGGTGACTTAAAAGATGACTTTTACCTATTTCTCTATTTGCCCCGGATGTTTCTTCTTTCTTTGCAGTCCGGACATGCACTTTAGGGCATGCCTCCCAAATAAAGGAACCCTTAACGGAACTATTCTCCTGGAAGATGTTTCTTACTAACCATGTAATATAACATAACTAGTTGGGCACTTATGCGATAAAGCACTAATGACCCCTCGCTTGGTCTCCATGCATACCACGGTTGTTTCTTAACCAAAAAGGTATTCGGACACACTCCGGACTCTAGGGTCCCGAGGTCGAAGCGAAAAGGTCGGCAAAGACAAACGATCTACAATCCGGCTAGAAGGCATTTCACATGTCACTTTACAGGACAACATACATTGTCAAATTTATTGATTGTATTCCTCCTCAATCCCGTCTAACAGGCTGTCTAGTTTACAGTCCCGTTGGGAAAATTTAGCAGCCAACTCTACTTGGCTGTACACTAAACTCACAGGGATCTCCTTCCCATCGGGCCCCACCGGTCCAACTTCGGCCATGTGGTTGGGGTCCGCCTTCTTGTACCGCGTCTTCACCATGGCCCAAGCCTCCACAGGCACCTTGACGGCAAGCGAAATCTTCCACAAGCAGGCGCTGCCGCACTCCTGCAGCTTCTCCATAAGCTCCCGAGGCCCTCGGGTAGGGTGAGGCTGGCCATAAAACACGAACAGCGCCGCTCATTGCTGCCGAACTCGTTCGAGTAGCTGCAACGGTTCGGGAAGTTGATCACCCATTGATATGGGCATCTCCTCTGCAGGACGGCCCGTGAGTATACCTACAAGACATATCATGTCAAAATACTTCCTCGCCGAACTCTTCTTTTCAAAATAGTTCGCTCAAGCACTTACTATAAATGCCGCGACGAAGCCGTTGATTCTCCTTAACGGAGACGGACAGCTCGGCCTAAGCGCCTTTCAACTCTTCTCCGAGCTTGGCGTTGGCATCCTGGAGCTTGTCCCTTTCCTGCTGAACCCTATTCAGCACACTCTCGCTGGCCTTTAGCTGGCGTAGCAATGCATGCCTGTCCGGATCCTGTCCGGCGGTACCTGCAATGTCATTATTAGACTTCATGCAAGCACGCCGCAAGCGCTTATATTTATTAATAAAATGTGTTACCAGAGGGGTCTTTCCGTCTCCTCTGCGGCAGCAAATCTTGACCTCAAGTTGGGCCTTGCAATCTTGCAGCTCCGAGACAGTTAGGCGTTCTTCTCGTTAAGTGCACGAAATTTCCAATGATCCTTAAATCAGTCGGCATAACTAATTTAAGTCTCGGGTGCTCTTGGTATATACAACCATTAAAATTCCCTTACCCGTATGTCTTTCACATCTTGCTCCGTGGCTCTGGTAAAACCATTTTGAGCAGCACGGAGATGCGCGTCCCCTGCGTTAAAGGCATTCAATGCCTCAGGGGAAAAGCACGCTTCTTGAAATCTTGTCCGCGCGCCTATGGTTCATAGCGCTCTCCACCTCGAGACTTGGTGGCGGACGATCATCACTATCCTCCGTTGGAGAAGGATCCGGCTCGCGTCTTGCGCTTGCCTCCCCCTCCAGTCCGGGCGCTGGAGCCTGGCCGGTGTTGGTCGGATCGGCAATTCCTGCGCTCGCAGTCCGGCGAGCGCTTTTTCTCCTATAGAGATCATGAGCACTCAGCGTTTCGCGGAACGTGGCTCTGAAAATTCGAATCTGAGCTATACCTTTGCGGCGGCGTTTACATCCGCGACTACGCTCCTTTTTTCGCTTTCTTTGGTTCGGATGGCCTCTGTTGGTCGGCCGCCCGCGGCTCGGCTTCTGCCGTAAAGGCGCTTCTGCAAAATACCATCGTTCGCGAAGGTCGAGATGGCGAGGAAGAGATACGGTGTCCGGACTTGATCGCGGTCACTGGAAGCCGGACTTAGTCCGGGGTAATCTCGCGTAATGGCGACCAAAGCATTGTCTATGCTGAGCTGGTGATACACCCCGTCGATCAGCTCCACCTCGATGTCCGGGTCCTCTTCGGAGGCCGGACCCAGGGATCCTTCTGGGTCCTCGGGTTGCGGAGCAGGACTCACCATGTCCTCCATAGTCCGGCGTAGATCCTGCGTCGAAGACATAATATAAGAAGCTTAAACTTCGAAAGCATGGGTTGAGCCCTTCAAGGTGTTCACTTACCCATCATCATGGAAAACCCATTCAAAGGGTTCGTTCGAAGGAAATCCTCCTTCTCCCCCTTATACAGGCCGGATAGGATCTTCACCAGATCCTCGGTCGAATCTGGCCCTTTGCGGCCGTGCCAGGTAGCATCGTTTTCCCCGTTGAAATCCCACATAGGGTGGCCTCTGTACTGCAGTGGCTGTACCCCTCGCTTGATGCATGTCGCCATGACTCCGATCATGGTCAAGCCGGAATGAGCCATTAATCTTATCGGCCCATCAAGTAGTGGGCGCTCTTGTCTTCCTCCAATCGAGGGCTCATGGCGCCACCGTGGCGTTTCTTCAAGGGAGCAGCACTAAACTCCGGAGGCCGATCCGAATCGGGTCCGGCGTGGGCGTCTCCTATATAAAACCACTCCGAGGCGGTCTTGGATGCCTTCTTAGGAGTGCGGATAGGTATCCGGTCCCGGCGATGCGCCATATTTCGGCGCCGCCCACTTGATATATGGACCCCTGGTGAGAACGGGGTACGAGGCAAAACAGCCTCTTCCACAATGCAAAATGGGGCTCGATGCCCAGGAATAGCTCACAAAGAGCTACGTAGCCCACGATATGCAGGACAGAGGCGGGCGTAAGGTGATGGAGCTGGAGTCCGTAGAACTTCAGGAGCCCGCGGAGGAACGGATGTATTGTAAATCCGAGTCCCCTTATCAGATAAGGGACAAAACACACTCGCTCCCCCTTATTGGGGCTTGGAGTGTCCTCCGCCTGCCTCCCACCTTGATAAGTAACCAGTCCAGCCCGGACTGGAACCATGAAGGCCGGAGGGAGAAACCCCTCCGTTTGGAGCTTCACTAGCTCATTGTGCGAAATAGAGCACCTCCTCCAATTCCCCGGCGGTGGGCTGGGAGCGTGTGAAGAAGAGCCGCGTTGACGATCCATGGTGGAATGGATTTCTAGGTCAGAGGCGCTTTGATGGAGTGTACGCGGGAGGGAGACGGTGCGGTTTGGATCTGGATTCTTGCCTCTTTTATAGGCGGGCGACTCGCACAATTAGGAGGTAAAATGCAAAAAACACCCTGGCTTTTCGCATTCGTGCGACGCGTGGAAGAGGGCCATTATTTGGCGTGGAAGCCGAGGAACACAGTGTTCAAGATAAAGCCGGACACTGTTCAGCAGGTACATGGAATTTGAGGGGAGAACCCGCCTTGCAACGCCGAAGACTATAAACACGCTGCACTTATCGTCATTGAAGCCTGGTTCGGGGGCTACTGAGGGAGTCCTGGACTAGGGGGTGTCCGGATAGCCGGACTATCAATATCCGCCGGACTCCCAGACTACGAAGATACAAGATTGAAGACTCCGGCTCGTGTCCGGATGGTACTTTCCTTGGCGTGGAAGGCAAGCTTGGCAATACGGATATGTAGATCTCCTACCATTGTAACCGACTCTGTGTAACCCTAGCCCTCTCCGATGTCTATATAAACCGGAGGGCTTTAGTCCGTAGGACAACATACATCTCAACAATCATACCATAGGATAGCTTCTAGGGTTTAGCCTCCTTGATCTCGTGGTAGATCTACTCTTGTACTACCCATATCATCAATATTAATCAAGCAGGGCGTAGGGTTTTACCTCCATCGAGAGGGCCCAACTCAGGTAAAAACATCGTGTCCCTTGTCTCCTGTTACCATCCGCCTAGACGCACAGTTCGGGACCCCCTACCCGAGATTCGCCGGTTTTGACACCGACATTTTGCAAAGTGCTTCCCAATTTTGGCAACCAAAATGGGTTAAGCTCTGAGAATTGTACAAATTTACTTCAAAATTCATATCATGATGGGTCCTTAGGTGTATTTTCTATGTTTCAAAATTTTCATGGTCTTCAAAACCCATCCTCTCGAAGACATAGCGTCTTGCATGGCATGGGAGAAGCTAGTCGAACTATGAAAGATGAAAATTAGACATTGAAATAGTTGAAGTCGTGCTTAGTTACGAAAAAACACTTGTTGTTGTTGCGTACCGTTTCAACATCGAAGGCCTCCTCGAGCTTAATGTTGAAGCGCCGATCTTCGTCCAGCTCAAGGGCCTGTCGCACAGACCTTGATCGTCGTGGCACCAGCTGCATTCCCCTAGGAGACTGTCGTCGTCCGAGTACGACATTTCCAACGTTCATAATTCAAAGATTAAACTTGTACAATTAAATATATGTACTAAAAACCAGGCTACTCGATATTTACTACATATTCTAACACAAGTCATGGCAGAATTCACGGAAAATCCGGCATGACCTTTGCTAAAAAAGGTCATATCGAGCACCTGAAATTTGCCGGAACGGAAATTAATCAACACTCCGGCAAAACATAGGCCACTCTAAGGTGTAACCTGAACATGAACGGCCACTTGGGCAACCACATATCCTATCTGAGCAACACAAGATATACATGGAGATTTGGCTGGTCTCACCTCGAGGTCGGAGGGGGTCGATAACGGGGACGACGGCGGGGATGATGGAGGGGCTCCTTGATTTCTGCAAAAGCAAAAACCCTATAAGTTATCAGTAATACATCCCGAATAATTGCTTAAACTAAAAAAATAACAACAAATATGACATGTTCAACTAGTTTTATTAATTCAACTAGTTCTTACTAAATATAAACTTACTATAAATAGAAAAAAACTAGTTCTTACATTAGTTCAACTAGTTATATTAATTATCCTACTAAAAATACATTAGTTCTATTAATTAAACTAGTTCAACTAGTTTATTAATTTACTTACAAACTAGTTCAACTAAAACTAAACTAGTTCAACTAGTTTATTAACTTACTAATTATTTTTAAACACTTACTAAAAACAGTAAAAATAAACTACATTATACAATAGTAAAAAAACATCTACTATTACTACTAAACATCTGCTACTACTAAAAATCATTATCTATGAACCCTAAATTAACATCTACTAGTACTAAACAACATCTAGTACTAACTTAGCAGAGAGAAAGGGGGTGGGGGAGGGGTGGGGGCTTATAGAGAGGGGAGAGACGATGGTGGGGAGGTGCTCGGCGACGGAGAGGTAGGGGCGGCGAGGGCGGGCTTGGGATCGGAGGCGGCGGTGCTGGGCGGGCTCGGGCGGCGGCGGTGAGGTCGAGGGCGGCGACGGTGAGGTTGAGGGAGTCCTGGACTAGGGGGTGTCCGGATAGCCGGACTATCATCATCGGCCGGACTCCAAGACTATGAAGATACAAGATTGAAGACTTCGTCCCGTGTCCGGATGGGACTTTCCTTGGCGTGGAAGGTAAGCTTGGCAATACGGATATGTAGATCTCCTACCATTGTAACCGACTCTGTGTAACCCTAGCCCTCTCCGGTGTCTATATAAACCGGAGGGTTTTAGTCCGTAGGACGAACAATGACAACAACAATCATACCATAGGCTAGCTTCTAGGGTTTAGCCTCCTTAATCTCGTCGTAGATCCACTCTTGTACTACCCATATCATCAATATTAATCAAGCAGGAGTAGGGTTTTACCTCCATCGAGAGGGCCCGAACCTGGGTAAAAACATCGTGTCCCTTGTCTCCTGTTACCATCCGCCTAGACGCACAGTTCGGGACCCCCTACCCGAGATCCGCCGGTTTTGACACCGACATTGGCGCTTTCATTGAGAGTTCCTCTGTGTCGTCACCGATAGGCTTGATGGCTCCTTTGATCATCAACAACGACGCAGTCCAGGGTGAGACTTTTCTCCCCGGACATATCTTCGTGTTCGGCGGCTTTGCATCATGGCCAATTAAGCAGCCATCTGGAGCAGATCGAAGCTACGCCTCGCCATCAGGTCAGATTTGGAAGCCTAAACTTCACGGCTGACATCCGCAGAGACTTGATCTTCGATGGATTCGAGCCATAGCCGAGCGTGCCGCACTGTCTCGATGGGCATGATCTAGCTCTGCTGCCGGACAGTGCCCTGGAGGCCGCACATGAGTCTGCTCTGATCCTTAATTCGGAGCCGACTGCGCAGATCGAGGACGGGTGGCTAGACACCGCCTCAGGGGCTGCAACCTCTACGGTGATGGAGCCGAATACTGACCTTGTCCCTTGCGATGCTCGTGACTCCGAGGTGCCGGACTCCTCGCCGGACTCCGAACCTCCTGCGCCCCCTCCAATCGAATCCGATTGGGCGCCGATCATGGAGTTCACCGCCGCGGACATATTTCAACACTCACCTTTTGGTGACATCCTGAATTCGCTAAAGTATCTCTCACTATCAGGAGAGCCCTGGCCGAATTGCGGTCAGGATGGTTGGGATGCGGATGACGAAGAAATTCAAAGCCCACCAACCACCCACTTTGTAGCCACTGTCGACGATCTAACCGACATGCTAGACTACGACTCCGAAGACATCGACGGTATGGACGACGATGCCGGAGACGACCAAGAACCAGTGCCTATGGGGCACTGGAAGACCACCTCGTCATATGACATATACATGGTGGACATCCCAAAGGATGGGAATGGCGAAGAAGCAGCGGAAGCAGATTCCTCCAAGAAACAGCCCAAGCGCCGGCGTCAGTGGCGCCGCTCTAAATCCCGCCACAGCAAGAATGGAGATTCTTGCACCGGGGATAAGGACACCCAGAGAGTGCCGAAGACAACCCCCTCCAGCAAGATTCAGCACAGGAGGATGGAGAAGCCAGCCCTCATGAGAGAGCGGCAGACGAAGAGGTAGAGGATGATAATTACATTCCTCCCTCTGGAGACGAGGCAAGCCTCGATGACAACGAATTCGTCGTGCCCGAGGATCCCGTCGAACAAGAGCGTTTCAAACGCAGGCTTATGGCCACGGCGAACAGCCTAAAGAAAAAGTAGCAACAGCTTAGAGCTGATCAAGACCTGCTAGCTGACAGATGGACTGAAGTCCTTGCGGCCGAAGAGTATGAACTCGAACGCCACTCCAAAAGCTACCCCAAACGCAAGTTGCTCCCCCGATTAGAGGAGGAGGCATATAAACCTGCATCACCAGAGCACAATACGGCTGACCGACCACCTCGTGGCCGCGACAGAGAGGCCTTTAGGCCCTCCATCAGAACCGTACCCCGGCATCGCTCAAAAAGCACAAGGCCACAGGGGAACGCTCTAGACTTGCGAGATATATTGGAGGATAAGGCAAGACAATCAAGATCGATCTACGGATCGCATGGGCGCCCCATGGCACGCGACGACAACCGTCGTGCCGGACAAAGCAAGTCCGGTCGGGCCGAACACAGTAGACAAAGCTCGTTTGAGCTACGTCGTGATATAGCCCAATATAGAGGCGCCGCACACCCACTATGCTTCACAGATGAAGTAATGGAGCATCAAATTCCCGAAGGGTTTAAACCCGTGAACATTGAATCCTACGATGGCACAACAGACCCTACGGTTTGGATCGAAGACTATCTCCTTCATATCCACATGGCCCGTGGTGACGATCTTCACGCCATCAAATATCTCCCACTCAAGCTTAAAGGACCAGCTCGGCATTGGCTTAACAGCTTGCCAGCAGAATCAATTGGGTGTTGGGAAGACCTGGAAGCCGCATTCCTTTATAACTTCCAGGGCACATATGTGCGACCACCAGACACCGATGACCTAAGCCACATAATTCAGCAGCCAGACGAATCGGCCAGACAGTTCTGGACACGGTTCTTAACAAAGAAAAACCAAATCGTCGATTGTCCGGATGCGGAGGCCCTCGCAGCCTTCAAACATAACATCCGCGACAAGTGGCTGGCCCGGCACCTAGGACAGGAAAAGCCGAAATCCATGGCAGCCCTCACATCACTCATGACCCGCTTCTGCGCGGGAGAGGACAGCTGGCTAGCCCGCAGTAACAACCTCGGCAAAAATTCGGCAATCCGGATACCAAGGACCGCAATGGTAGGTCGCGTCGCAACAAAACAAACGCCGTTAACGGCGATAACACCGAAATCGGCAGGTCAATGCGGATTCAGAGCTCAAACCGGTCGTGAAAAAGCCATTCAAAGAACTACTCCGGTCCATCCAATTTGGACCGAATACTCGACCGCTCTTGCCAGATACATGGCACCCCCGAAAAGCCAGCTAATCACACCAACAGGGATTGTTGGGTATTTAAGCAGGCAGGCAAGTTAATTGCCGAAAACAATGACAAGGGGCTACATAGCGATGACGAGGAAGAGACCCGGCCGCCGAACAATAGAGGATAGAAAGGTTTCCCCCCACAAGTGCGGACGGTAAACATTATATACGCAACCCACATACCCAAGAGGGAGCGGAAGCGTGCACTTAGGGACGTATATGCGATGGAGCCAGTCACCCCGAAGTTCAATCCATGGTCCTCTTGCCCGATCACTTTTGATCGAAGGGACCACCCCACCAGTATCCGCCATTGTGCATTCGCCGCATTGGTTTTAGACCCAATCGTTGATGGATTTCACCTCACCAGAGTCCTGATGGACGACGGCAGCAGCCTGAACCTGCTTTATCAGGATACAATGCGCAAGATGGGCATAGACCCTCAAGGATTAAACCTACAAAGACGACCTTCAAAGGCGTCATACCGTGTAGAGGCCAATTATGCGTGCTCGGTCACACCGAAGTGGTCTTCCGATCCCGGATAACTTCCGGCGAGGAGTTAATCTTCGACATAGTCCCATTCCGCAACGGCTATCACGCTCTGCTCGGACGGACCGCGTTTGCAAAGTTCAACACGATGCTGCATTACGCATACCTCAAGCTCAAGATGCCAGGCCCTCGAGGAGTCGTCACGGTCAACGGAAACACTGAACGCTCCCTCCGAACGGAGGAACACACAGCGGCTCTCGCGGCAGAAGTACAGAGCAACCTCTTAAGGCAATTTTCAAGTCCGGCCGTTAAGCGACCGGACACGACCAAACGCGCCCAGAGTAACCTACAACAAGACCACCTGGCACGTTTCGAGCACGCGTAGCAATGCGGCCCCAACCCCAGCCCTTGCATAATTGCAAGACTAGTCCTTCGTGTACATCATTATGCTCTGGAGATACCATGGGCATAGGGGGAGGGGCACGACCACGACAGGCCCAGAGTGCGGCTCAACCACACCAGGGGCTCCCAAGTGTGTCGCTCTTTTTCTTTTTTCTTTTTTCTTACCCACGGGACTCCGTTCACCAGAGGCCCTGTCCGGCAGTAGACCTGTCGAACACACGATGCAACAGGTACGGGAGGAGAAGGGCTACGACGAGTATCCAGGTGGTCTCCATTACGAGCATTAAATCCATTTCATACACCATTCCGCCGCCCACCCCTGGAGGGGGACATGTTTAATAGTCTTACCCCTTGCTTACCGCACTATTTGTATCGTTCTGCATTCATCGTAGAATTCCTTGATTAACAATGCATCGCTTTTTGCTTATAATTGCATTTCTTTCTTATATATATATGTTCATTTATGACATCTTGCATCCGTACACTTCGGTACGGCCTAATACACCAGGGGCTTAAGTTCCCCACATTATGGTGTGATAAGTCCAAACACTTTCACAAGTGCGGCACCCCGAACTTATAGCATTATATGCATCGGCTCTGAATCCTGTCTTGGGTCAATAGTTGGGTTTGCCCGGCTCCCATGTTTTTGTACCTTACGTTCTGTTATATTGGCTAAGGTAGCACTGGGAGAACCACTGCGATTGCGCCCCGGTTAAGCTGGGCGAGCGCCTTAGTGGAGAAAGCTAAAACTGACCGTCATGATAAGGCGAGAGCTGGTCGCTGTTCGAGAGGTTTTTTCGAGTCCCTAAAGACTTATGCTGCTTAGAGCGAGGAACCGGCTTTGTCCGGCCCAGGCGTGGATAGCGCCCCAAACTCGGTCTTCCGAACACTAGGGGCTTCGCCGAAATTTAAAATTATAGAATTCTATGGCTAAGTGAGAGTGTTCAAGCATTATAAGTCCGGTTGCCTCGTTCGTTGTGTTGAGCGCCTCCTAGATGGACCCAAACATGGGAACAAGAGTGCTCAAGTTTATCCCGAACACCCCAAACTAGTGGCATGGGGTTGAAGCCGACGACTTGCCATCTCTCGATTTGATAAGCGGCCGCATAGAAGGTAATATTTTAAATTAACAAGCGTTGCTTAGCGATATGAACAAGGTTTTCAGCATACAGGATAACAAAATGCGAGTCTACTCAAAATTACATCTTTGGAGCACTCACCGCAATCATGCGGGTACCCTTGAGACACTCTTATAATACATTTCGGCGTCGATACTCCTTGCCCGCCAAGGCGTGTCCGTCGGCAGCTTCTCGAGATCCATCCTGCCCGGTGCACCTTTGCACGGCAAGGGCCAACAGGCACCTTCAATGAAGGCGAAGTGCTTGACGACCTCAACCCAAGGACACGCGTCCACCAGCCGCCGTACCAAGCCGAAGTAGCTCCCAGGCATGGCCTCCTTGGGCCACAGCCAAAGTATGAGGCCCTTCATGGCCTGATCGGCTAGCTTGTGGAGCTCGACCAGCTGCTTCAGCTGGTCGCTAAGGGCACGGATGTCCGGCCTCGAGATCTTGAGACCAAGACCTTCTCCATCGAGCTCCCCTCCTCGGCCCGGTAGAAAGCGGCAGCATCTGACACGCTGCAGGGTAGATCCGCGAACGCTCCTGGAGAGCTCCAAATTCGGGTAAGTAATAGGTAATTCACATTCACATGCTTGCTTTGCATGAAAAATGCCTTACCCGCTCCTATTTTCTTCAAATCCTCGATCTCCTGGAGGGCCTTGTGGGCTTTGGCCTTAGCGGCTTTGGCGCTCTCAAGAGCCGATGCAAGCTCAGACTCTCGAGTCTTTGAGTCGCGCTCCAAACCCTCATGTTTTTTCATGAGAGCCTGGAGCTCTTGCTGCACCTCCGCCACCCGCGCCTCCTGCTTCTCCCGCTCGGCTCGCTCTGTGGCTGCATTGCATTCCGCCGCAGACACCGCCTCCTTCAGGGTCGCCACCTCGTTCGTGGCCCCTATAGTACCCATGTTATCCTTGTTATTTCTCTTGCAACCAAATCCTTTTCTGTAAGGTACAAATTTAATACGGTGTTACTCACCTTCCTTGTCCTCGAGCTGCTTCTTGGCACGGCCGAGCTCGCTCTCGGACCGCTCGAGGTTCTGCTTCAAAGCATCGACCTCCAGCATCGATCGGGCAGAGGTCGGCAGCAGCCTGCAATCCCATATTGACATATTTTTAGACCTCCTGCGTATATCTTTTTAGATCCTCAGTCCGGCTTTTCTTTCCGAACACCGAACCGAGCATCAGGGGCTACTGTCTATTTGGTATTATATTACACATTTTAAATTTCTTACCTCAAAGCCTGTTAGAAGGCTGTTGCAGGCTTCGGTCAGCCTGCTCTTGGCGAGCTGAACCTTCTGAATCACCACAGTCATGATAGTGCGGTGTTCTTCCTCGATGGAAGCGCCGTTGAGCGCCTCCAACAAGTTATCCAGCGCCTCCGGTTGGGCGGAGGCCGCGGTGTCATGATCTTGCCCTTCTTACGAAGGGCGCTGCGGACTCGGAACCACTGCAGTTCGGTGCGAGTCCGGTGCGAGTTCGGAGGTTGCCTGTGGCACCTCCGAGCCTCCCCCTCTTGGTGGGTCCCCTCCTGGGATCCCACCTCGGCATCATCAGCGTCACGAGGGGTGGAGGCGGTCGGAAGGGAATCCATATCCGACGTAGCCAAGGACCCGCTCGACGAGGCGGGAAGATCATCCTTGGCTGGACTACAGGTTGTATGCGGCATTAGAAGGACACCATGTGGCAAAAAGAGAAATTATAAATCATCCAGGAATTCGAACACTTACGATCTTGCCAGGGGCTTGGCCCTTGAGGGCCACTCCTTGTCGCCGTCGTCGGCGTTGGCGGAGCAGTCCGTAGGAAGGGTCCGTCCTTTCTTGGACCCTTCGACCGCCCTCGTTGGGGAGGCCTTCCTCTTCTTCTCTCCCCCCGCTGGGGGAGAGGCCTCTTTCTCCTCCTCCTAGGGGGAGGAGTCCGCCTCGGAGTCATCGGACGATGAGTCCGATACCACCTGGCGCCGGGAACTCCTTCGGGTTCCCGTGGCCTTCTTCTTGGCCTTCTTCTCCGGCACCACGTAAAGTGCCGGGACCAGCAGCCCTGTTAAACGGGCATCCGTTGGGTCTTCTGGAAGGGGAGCCGGACAGTTAACCTGTCCGGACGTCTTCTGCCAGTCCTGTTAAAGGCATTGGGAGTTTAGATCCCGCATAGAGTCAAACTATGAAAAACGAATGTCCCATAAAGGATAACGTAGCTTACCTCGCCAGCTGGACGCTGCGAGCTGAATCCGCGATCTTCGGTAGCGGATGCGGGAGCTTTGGCGCCCTTGAACAGCACCCTCCAGGCCTCTTTGTACGTAGTGTCGAAGAGGCCGCTCAAAGTCTGGTGCTGTGCCGGATCAAACTCCCACAAATTGAAATCCGTTCTTGGCAAGGGAGAATCCGCGACGAGCATAACTCGGATCACGTTGACAAGCTTGAGCTTCTTGTTCACGAGTGCAGAGACAGGATCGAGTCCGTCGGCTCCTCCGTACTACCCCAAAGCAAGCCCTTCTCTTTCCGGAGGTGAGCTGCATGGGAATGCCAGATCTGAATTCGGGGGCCGCTGCCCATTTAGGGTCACGCGGCTCGGTGATGTAGAACCACCCCGATTGCCACCCTTTGATGGACTCCACGAAGGCGCCCTCGAGCCAGGTGACGTTGGGCATTTTGCCCACCATGGCGCCTCCGCACTCCGCTTGGCTACCCTTCACAACCTTCGGCTTGACATTGAAGGTCTTCAGCCACAAGCCAAAGTGGGGCTGGATGCAGAGGAAGGCCTCGCACACGATGATAAACGCCGAGATATTGAGGATGAAATTTGGAGCCAGATCATGGAAGTCCAGGCCGTAGTAATACATGATCCCCCGGACGAAGGGGTGGAGTGGAAAGCCCAGTCCGCGGAGGAAGTGGGGAAGGAATACGACCCTCTCATGGGGTCTGGGGGTGGGGATGAGCTGCCCCTCGTCGGGCAGCCGGTGCGTGATGTCGTTGGACAGGTATCCGGCGTTGCGCAGCTTCTCAATGTGCCCCTCCGTAACGGAGGAGGCCATCCATTTGCCTCCCGCTCCGGACATGGCTGGAGAAGGTTGAGGTGAGATGTGCGGACTTGGGCGCTGGAGCTCGAGTGCGCGGAGATGGATAAGCAGAAGAGGAAGAAGGCGTAGGTAAAGGAGGTGGATCCTTATCCCCTTATATATGGGCGGACGAAAACTGTGCGTCCCCACCAGCCTGGTAAAACTCGCTTATCTCCCAAGCGCCACAATCAATGGCGCGGTTGGGTTACCCACGTCCGTATTGATGGGAATCCCGGAATAAGGGGAACACGATCTCTGCTTCGACAAGACGTGCCAAGGAAACCGCTTCACTAAACGCGCTGAGGTGGTATGATAAAAATTATTCAAGTAAAGGCTTGGTAGTGGTGTGACGTCACGCCACCAAATACGTCAGCAGATTGAACTTGTGTAAATATTATTCCCTCTACGGTGGTATGTGGAATTTATTTTACAGAGCCGGACACTATCCTGGTGTTCACAATCTTCTATGAATTATTCGGAGGAGGAACCCGCCTTGCAATGCCGAAGACAATATGCGCGCCGGACTCGTCGTCATTGAAGCCTGGTTCAGGGGCTACTGAGGGAGTCCTGGACTAGGGGGTGTCCGGATAGCCGGACTATCATCATCGGCCGGACTCCAAGACTATGAAGATACAAGATTGAAGACTTCATCCCGTGTCCGGATGGGACTTTCCTTGGCGTGGAAGGCAAGCTTGGCATTACGGATATGTAGATCTCCTACCATTGTAACCGACTCTGTGTAACCCTAGCCCTCTCCGGTGTCTATATAAACCGGAGGGTTTTAGTCCGTAGGACGAACAATGACAACAACAATCATACCATAGGCTAGCTTCTAGGGTTTAGCCTCCTTGATCTCGTGGTAGATCCACTCTTGTAGTACCCATATCATCAATATTAATCAAGCAGAGTAGGGTTTTACTCCATCGAGAGGGCCCAACACAGGTAAAACATCGTGTCCCTTGTCTCCTGTTACCATCCGCCTAGACGCACAGTTCGGGACCCCCTACCCGAGATCCACCGGTTTTGACACCAACAGAGGTCGAGAGCAGCGGCGGGCGGCGGCAGTGAGGTTGAGGGTGGCCTCGGGCGGCGGCGGTGAGGGCAGGCTTGGGCGGCGACAGAGGAGTAGGGGAAAGGGGGGAATGGAGGACTTAGCAAAATTTTGAGCCCATGGTGGTTAATTGAAGTAGCGATGGCGCATTCGAAAGCGTGCTCTTTGCTCGTTAGCTACTGGCGCGATTCGGTATACACGCCATCGCTACTCCTTTCTCTTTTTTCCCTTTTTCATTTATTTTTCTTCACATTTTATTTTTTTTCCCTTTCACCTTATTCTATTTCTTTCATTTTCAATTACCTTTCTATTTGCCTTCCATTTAATTTTATTCCTTTAGCAATAGCGAGTTTAGAAGAAAACACGCTGCTACAAAGAAAGTAGCGGTAGCGTGGTTTAATATGGGTCGCTACTACTATGTGTAGCCTATCGGTTAAGCCGTGGGAATTTTAGTAGTAACGTGTTTTGAACAAGGCGCGCTACTGCTAGAACTTTATCTGTAGTGCGGTTTGTGCACGCCGCTACTACTACTTAGCACCAGCGTGCTTTTTTGACTCACGCTACTGCTAAAGTTCTGTGTATAAGGTTTTCCCTAGTAGTGAGAGTAGTGATTTGCTTTGTTATACTAACGGATCTCACGAAGGTTTTGTTGAGTTTTGTGTGATTGAAGTTTTCAAGTTTTGGGTGAGATCATGATGGATGAAGGAATAAGGAGTAAGAAGAGCCTAAGCTTGAGGATATCCATGGCATCTCAAGCTATTATCTAAAAAGAGAAGCAAGCAACTAAGCTTGGGGATGCCCCGAGTGGCATCCCCTCTTTCTTCTAACGACCATCGGTATTTTACTTGGAGCTATATTTTTATTCGTCACATATCATGAGTTTTGCTTGCAGCTTCTTGTATGATATGAGTCTTTGCTTGTTTTTCTTTTTGTTTTAAGTCATCTATCCTTGCTGGACACACCTATTTGAGGGAGCCAAAATTATGCTATGACTTGTTAGAATTTCTCTCTATGCTTCACTTAAATCTTTATGAGCTATGGAATTGCTCTAGTGCTTCACTTATATCTTTTTGGGCACGATGTGCTTTATTATTTTTGAAGAAATTTTCTCATGCTTCACTTAGATTTATTTGAGAGTTAGTAAAAATTTTAAGAATTTCTCTCTTGCTTCACTTAAATTATTTTGAGAGAAGAAAATTTTTATGCTCATGTTCTTCACTTAGATTTGTTTGAGCTATCAAAAGCAACATATGAAATTAGTCCCAAAGTGATAAATATTCAAGAGGGATATAATAAAAAATTCATGATGATCATTGGACAAAATAAACTTGATTCCTTGTAATAGTTTTGCGATATATTGATATAATATGTGAGTCATGTTGATGAGTAATTATGCTTTAGTAAGAATATTGGTGTTAAGGTTTGTGATTCCCTATGCAAGCACGAAAGTCAATAGTTATGCAATGAAATTACATCCTACTTGTGGTGCATTATTTGGTGTTAGTTATGCTTAATGCTCGCTTATGAGATTTTTCGTTTCTTGGTTGGATGGTTCCCAATCTTTTGCTAGCCTTCATTTCCACTAAGTATGATAACTACTTGTGCATCCAAAATCCTTAAACCAGTTTTGCCACATGAGTCCACTATACCTACCTATATGTGGTATTTCCGTGCCGTTCTAACAAATTTGTGTGTGTCATCTCTAATTTTCAAAATAAATTTCTCTTTTGTGTGCTCGTACCGCTCATGAAACGGTAGGGGGTGGCTGATATTTTTCCATGCTAGATGTGTTATTCTCAAGATGACTATTTATTCACTTGTCATTGCACAAGAGTACATCAAAGGTTTTAGGATGCCCAGTCCCGAAATGAAAAATGAATTTACTTTATGTTGTCAAATAATAAATTCCTTGGAAAGTGTTGCTATGGACGGCACCCGTGGATTCGGTTAGCCGTGGAATGTGAAAGTATGGTGGAAAAAAGGGGGAAAATTATTTTCTGTTTGGGAACCGCCTATGATATATCTAGCATGGAAAGTATTGGGAACTACTCGATCATTTTCGTTGACAGGAAAAGCATGCCACCCAAAATGTTTTATCTCTATCTTTTTCGCTTTGAGCTCTGGCACCTCTACAAATCCCTACTTCTCTCTGCGAAGGGCCTTTCTTTTACTTTATGCAATTTTTATTTTTACTTGAGTCTCCATCTTCTCTTATAAAGCACCAACTAAGGGGCACTATGATTGTACTTGAGCATTGGGTGTAACTAATATGCGAGTGTGTTTCATGAATGGATCAATGATTGAGCATAATGGGCTAGGGATAACTTGCTTTAGTGTTGATATTTTCAAAGACATTGTTGTTTGTTGATATGCTTGAGTATTAAAGTCCTCATGTCAAAAACTATACTATTGTTTTAAACCATATAAAAGTCCTAATGTCCATGCTACAAAGAAAAGAATATGTGATGAACATGTTAGGCAACATTCCACATCAAAAATTCTGTTTTTATCATTTACCTACTCGAGGACGGGCAGGAATTAAGCTTGGGGATGCTGATACGTCTCTAACGTATCTATAATTTTTGATTGTTCCATGTTGTTATATTATCATTCTTGGATGTTTTACAATCATTTTATAGCAATTTTATATCATTTTTTGGGACTAACCTATTGACATAGTGCCCAGTGTCAGTTGCTGTTTTTTGCTTGTTTTTTACATCGTAGGAAAACAATATCAAATGGAGTCCAAATGCAGCGAAACGTTTTGTGGATTTTTTCTGGACCAGAAGACAGCTGTTGGGCCAAGAAAGTACCTGAAGGGAGCTTCGAGGGGAGCACAACCCACTAGGGCGCACCTGGGGGCCTAGGCGCGCCCAAGTAGGTTGTGCCCACCTCGGTGGCCTCCCGCACCGCCTTTTTGCTCTATAAATACCCCAATATTCCAGAAACCCTAGGGGAGTCGATGAAAATCAATTCCAGACGCCGCAAGTTCCAGAAACCACAGATCCAATCTAGACACCATCACGGAGGGGTTCATCATCCTCATTGGTGCCTCTCCGATGATGCGTGAGTAGTTCATTGTAGACCTACAGGTCTGTAGTTAGTAGCTAGATGGCTTCCTCTCTCTCTCTCTCTCTCTCTCTCTCTCTCTCTCTCTCTCTCTCTCTCTCTCTCTCTCTCTCTCTCTCTGATTCTCAATACAATGGTCTCTTGGAGATCTATTTGATGTAACTCTTTTTGCGGTGTGTTTGTTGGGTCTGATGAACTTTGAGTTTATAATCAGATCTATGTTTTTATCCATGGAAGTTATTCGAGTCTTTTGATCTCTTATATGCATGATTACTTATAGCCTCGTATTTCTTCTTCGAATCTTTGGTTTACTTAGGCTAACTAGATTGATTTTTCTTGCCATGGGAAGAGGTGCTTTGTGATGGGTTCGATCTTATGGTGCTTTATCCCAGTGACAGAAGGGGAACCGACACATATGTATTGTTGCCATTAAGGATAACAAGATGGGGTCTATTTCTACATAAATAGATCTTGTCTACATCATCTCATCGTTCTTATTGCATTACTCCATTTCTCCATGAACTTAATACACTAGATGCATGCTGGATAGCGGTCGATGTGTGGAGTAATAGTAGTAGATGCAGGCAGGAGTCGGACTACTAATCTTGGATGTGGTGCCTATATAATGATCATTGCCTGGATATCGTCATGATTATTTGAAGTTCTATCAATTGCCCAACAGTAATTTGTTTACCCTCCGTATGCTATTTTTCTCGTGACAAGCCACTAGTGAAATCTACGGCCCCCGGGTCTCTTCTTTATTAAATTTGCCTTCGAGATCTATTTTTATTCGCTTTTATTTTCATATCTATTAATGCAAAAATACAAAAATACCTTGCTGCATTATTTATTTATTTATTTTATCTCGCATTCCCACGAGATCTATTTATCCAATCTACTACAATTTTACCTACCTTTTTACTCGTGAGGGATTGACAACCCCTCTCTTACGTCGGGTTGCAAGTATTTATTCTTTGTGTGCAGGAGTTGTTTACATGGTGCTGCGTGGTTCTCCTACTAGTTCGATAACCTTGGTCTCATCACTAAGGGAAATACCTACCGTTGTTGTGCTGCATCATACCTTCCTCTTTGGGGAAATACCAATGTAGTTCAAGCAAACATCATGGTGGTCTTCGCCGCTGGCCAAGTCAGATCGGCTGATTCGGCGCCTGGATATCTACTATGGATGTTCTTCTCAACTCCTATTGGGTTGAGCCCCATGGCAATCTCATCTATGTAGGTTTTGGTTCTTGGCTCGCTGCCGGATCCGGAGCAGATGAAGGTTTGGTGGTATAGGATGGGGACTGGAGGAAACTTTGGTCGGCTAGTCAGGCCTGGCATCGGCGCATCCCTCAAACATCGTTACCCTTCCTGGAGGCAAAGCCGAGGTCCCTCCTATCCACCTCCGAACACCTCCTAGATGAAAGTCCAAAATTCAGACTGGACTGGGCGGGGCGACGTCCTGCGAGTCGTAACCTCCATGGAGGCGCCGTCTTTGGAGGCTCGGATGTTCGGGGATAGGTGCTATGGGTGGTGGGCTCCACGCAGCTCCAGCCACAGCGATGGTGTGGAGGTTGGCAGGAGGAGCGGAGCTGTATCTACCGCGTCAATGACGACGAGTATTAGCGGCATGGTGCAGCTAGATCTCGACGACGGATGTGGCTAGATAGACGAGCGCAGGGCGGTGGGGTTGTTTGGCGCCGTGGCGGCATCGACGACAGCTAGACCGGGCAAGGTTGATGCGTCAATATAGCTCTAAAGATGGATTGGCGGCAGTTGGCGGCGGCGGCCTCTGAGAGTGCGTCGGACCGGTGTGTGCCCCATACCCGGCAAGTGACCTGGTTGGGGCCTCAGGTCTTAGAGCATCTCCAGTCGCGCCCCCAACAGGCCCCCGGGGCGCCTTTTTATGCGCCGTCACCGAAAAACCCCCCACTCGCGCCCCCAAGACGCCGAAATCTGCCGGCTCGGCCCATTTTTGGGCCCGGCAATCGCGGGCCGAACCCAGCGCACTGGGGGGTGCTCGGGGGCTCCGGTGCAAGGGGAAAACACGCCTGAGCCACACTGTCACGCGAAAAGTCAAGTCAATCATCCAGATTCACCCCCCACCGCCCGCGCGCTCGGCCACCACCCTGCCGATCCCCGCGCCACCCACCACCCAGCATCGCTAGATAGGCTATTTCCCGCCGAAAAAGAGAGAAGGTTTCGGCGCAGCAGCCTCTCCAACACCGTCCGAGCGAGTTTTCCGGCGCTCCGGCCGCGCAGGGCGGTATACCGGCGGGTGTGCGCCCACCACGCCCGGCAGGTGTTCGTCGTTTTGTCTGCTCGGCGATGGACTCGGACGACGAGGAGGCACTCGCGACGCTGCTGCAGCGGGAATCCGATGCCGACGTCCAGGACGAGGAACACCTCATGGTTCTCGTCGGACTACTCGTGAATGAAAAGCTGCGGCGAGGTGGCTCGGCGCCGGGGCTGCTGAAAGCAAAGAATCGACATCGTATGGAAGGCTATTGCATGCTCTACTCCGACTACTTCGCCGACGCTCCACTGCACGGCAACAAAGTGTTTCGGCGCCGTTATCGCGTGAGACGAAAGCTTTTCCTCAGGATTGTGAATTCCATTTGGGAGTTCGACAGCTACTTCAAGTGCAAGAAGGATTGCACCGGCAAATTTGGATTCACCTCAATCCAGAAGTGCACGACAGCTATGAGGATGCTTGCATATGGAGCTCCCGGTGATTCACTCGATGACTATGAGCGCATGGCCGAGTCCACGACCATTGAGTGTTTCTACAAGTTCTGCAGGGCAGTGGTGGCAGTGTTTGGACCGCAATAATTACGATCACCCAATGCGAAAGACACTGCTCGGATCCTAGCACAGAATGCAGCAAGAGGGTTTCATGGGATGCTTGGAAGCATCGACTGCATGCATTGGAAATGGAAAACTACCCATTTGCTTGGCAGGGGATGTACAAAGGCGCCAAAGGCAGTTGCAATGTGGTACTTGAGGCGGTGGCCACACAGGACCTCTGGATTTGGCGCTCCTTCTTTGGTATGCCAGGAACTCACAATAACATCAACGTGCTGCAGTGATCCCCTGTCTTTGCCAAGCTTGTTGAAGGTCATTCTCCTCCGGTGAACTTCGAGGTCAATGGGCGGCAGTACAATAGGGGTACTATCTAGCTGATGGCATCTACCCGAGACAGTCTACATTTGTGAAGACTATCTCAAACGCTGTGCTAGGAAGCGAGGAGTCCCACTTTGCGAAGGTTCAGGAGGCTTGCAGGAAGGATGTCGAGCGGGCATTTGGTGTGCTTAAATCTCATTTGTTGTTGTCCGGTACCCTGCTCAGACCTGGTGGAAAGATCATATATGGGAGATCATGACTTGTTGTGTCATTTTGCACAACATGATCATTAAGAGCGAGCAGGAAGAGCCAATGTTTGACACTAAACCATATTACATGCAGGGTCCTCTTGCACAAGTTGATCATTAGCTACCGGCAAACTGGGCTGCCTTCCTCAATATGCGTCAGGAGATCCGAGACCCACAGGTGCATCAACAATTGCAGCTGGATCTGGTGGAGCACCTATGGAGGCTCAAGAGCAACGCCTAGCTTGACGTGTGATGAAATATGAGTTTTTATTTGTTGAACTATATAATTTGTATTGAACTATTTGTTGTTGAACTATTCGATTTCTATTGATTTTCTGTGATGAAATTTATGATAAAAAATTTATTTATGTTGAATTCACGCCGAACCACGGCGAATATGGGCCGATTTTTGCCGAAAGTGGGCCAAAAAGCGTCCACATTTGCGCCAAAAATGCGCTGATATCGGCGCCTGGGGGCGACCTGGGGCGGCTAGGTACCCAATCGCCCCAGAGCCGATTATACCGCTGGCTGGCGGCGATTTTTATGCCTCCTGGGGGGGCAACGACTGGAGATGCTCTTAGATGTTAGGCTTGGCTGCGAGGTTTGTTTGGTATTAGGCCCGGACTATCAGCATCTCTTTTTCAACTGGATAGGAGTAGCGACAGATGCTGCCTAAACGGTGGCTTCAGACTTACTGTTGTATTTCTTTGTAAGGTCTTTTGTGAATAATTAATAAAGTGGTTGCATGCATCACCCAGATGCAGAGGCCGGGGGTCTTGCTCCTTTCTAAGAAAAAAATCTATTTGGATCGAGTGACAGCCTAACTTATTTGCTAGTATCAGGCCATTCTTCATTACCAGTATTTCTGCCACGTGTGCATCAGAGATACACGGGATAGGTGAGTTACAAATGCAAGCTTCTCCTTTTATCTCTCCTTCTGGATCACTCTAAGAAACGTTTGTAGAAGGTGAGCTGTGTCTAGGCTCCACGATTACCCGAAGATGATCGATGTGCTCCTATTTTTCGAAGATGATCGATGTGCTCATATTTTTGTAATTCTCTTCATGACAAAAAATAACATATTTTTGTAGTACACAGGTTTTGGCTGCTCGGCTTACCAATTAGTACCATGCAAGAAGTAGCCGTGTGCAAAAAAAATGAACCACGATTACCCGAAGATGATCGATGTGCTCCTAATTTTCGAAGATGATCGATGTGCTCATATTTTTGTAATTCTCTTCATGACAAAAAATAACATATTTTTGTAGTACACAGGTTTTGGCTGCTCGGCTTACCAATTAGTACCATGCAAGAAGTAGCCGTGTGCAAAAAAATGAACCACGATTACCCGAAGATGATCGATGTGCTCCTATTTTTCGAAGATGATCGATGTGCTCATATTTTTGTAATTCTCTTCATGACAAAAAATAACATATTTTGTAGTACACAGGTTTTGGCTGCTCGGCTTACCAATTAGTACCATGCAAGAAGTAGCCGTGTGCAAAAAAAAATGAACCACGATTACCCGAAGATGATCGATGTGCTCCTATTTTTCGAAGATGATCGATGTGCTCATATTTTTGTAATTCTCTTCATGACAAAAAATAACATATTTTTGTAGTACACAGGTTTTGGCTGCTCGGCTTACCAATTAGTACCATGCAAGAAGTAGTCGTGTGCAAAAAAAATGAACAAAAAATAAGGTCCTACCGAGACTTGAACTCGGGTTACTGGATTCAGAGTCCAATGTCCTAACCACTAGACCATAGGACCTTTGATGTTTGGTTGTGACGAACCTTCTCTTTATCGTTTGTACATTCCTGCCGTACGCGCCCCCTCCTGCGCTGGACGGCCCGGGACTTGCGAGTTGAGAGAGGTTGGTGTCAGACACACATGGATGTCTGCATCCGACAGGCTCAATCGACATTGCCCCCTCCCCTTTCCCCACTGTGTTTTGCCGAAAACAGAAGAGAAATACAACAACTGAACTGAACTGCCGACGAACAACCAGATTTTCTCACCGGAGCCAAATATTTTACAGACCGCCTAACTTGTTTGACTGCTGTTGCTTCGTGTTCAACCAAAAAATAAAAAAGGCGACGTTGCATCCACGTGCTAGCACTTGGAACTAACGAAAGAGCCTCAGGCCCCCCACCCCCAGCCCGTGCCGTTGTTCTTGGTAGGGTACGAGGCGATCCTGTAGATGTCGCAGACGCCCTCGGGCCTCCCGGTGCCCCTCTTGATCCTGAAGTACCCTTGCTCGCCCCAGCCCCCGCCCCACGAGTTCTTCATGATGATGTAGTCCTGGCCGTTGGATGAGCCGTATCCGACGGCCGTCAGCGCATGGTCCAGCTGGGTGCCACACGTTCCTTCAAACACCCCCTGCAGCCAGCCACACCCAGATAAGATTAGTTACCAGGAAAACTGTCAGTTGTTTTTGGTACCATCATCATGGTAGCTAACACTTGATCATTTGTTACCCCTTTGTAGAACTGGAAGTCTCTGCTCCCCGCAGCGATGCCCACGCTGACGGGCTGGTGCGCCAGCGCCTTCAGCAGGCTCACCTCGCTGTTCTCCGGCACGTCCTCGTAGCCGCTTATGGTGACCACCTTGGAGTGGGGCTAAGCACGAGATCAAATCAAAGCAAGCAATGTCCACTGTTAAGAGTAGCAAAATTCCTTTGCAAACTGAATCTCATCTGAAGAGTTCGTTAGCCTGTTGTTCCAACCTGCTTCTCCTTGCAGTCGCCCTCCTCCATGAGGTAGGGGTAGTCGCCGTCGGTGTGGATCCCCTGGTTGCCCACTATGTAGGCGTAGGCGAAGTCCATGAGGCCCCCTCCGCACCCATGGTCGAAGGTGCTGTCGCAGTCCATCAGCTCCTGCTCCGACAGCGACTCCAGCCTGCCCGTCATGATCTGGTTTATCCCTTCCACCGCCGCCACCGTCGAGAAGGCCCAGCAGCTTCCTGCAACACAATTTCAGAATTCAGATACATGGCGCGCAATGCGCTAACCGAAATCCTGAGATGGATCATGGATGTGCAATGCAATGTTCAGAGATCGCCTTGTCTCCTTACCGCATTTCCCCTGGTTCTTGACCGGCGTCACGGCCCCCTTCTTCCTCCAGTCCACCTCCCAGGGCAGCTCCACGGCGGCCTCGTACCGGAACGCCGTCGCCGGAGCGCGCGACCGCCCGCCGGCGCCGGCCAAGCCGGTGCTCAGCCCAAGGTAGCCGGCCTTGAACTCCTCGTGGGCGACGTCGGCGAACTGGTTCAGGCCCAGCCAGTAGCTCCCGTTCCTCCCGTTGGTCTCCACGATGTGCTTCAGGTTCTGCCGGAACACCTCGTACCTCCTCACCCTCTCCTTCGGGGTCACGTAGACCTTGCTGTGCTTCACCGACCACGAGCTGAAGAGATCATGAATCCCGCTCGGCAGCGCGACGTCCTCCCGCGAGTACCCGACGACCGAGGGGTCATGGTGGGTACCCGAAGAAGAGGAGCAACAACACGCTGCAAAAACTATCAACAAGAAGAACGCTATCGAGAGCTCTGAATCCATGGCGACGGATTAATCAGCACCGCTTCTTGTCGATCATGGGACTGCCGGAAACAAATGGACACCTTTATATATATACACTGATCGACCGCTAGCTAGCCATGCATGCATGTTTCTTGCAAGCAAGCGATTCATCCCATCCCACCTGATATGGCCCTTGTGGCTGAAGATTTATGAGGAGGAAGATGCGGTTTTAGCCTTGCAGGTATGCTCTGCTCTTGCTCATGTTGAAATCTTTGGTTTAGGTAGCAGCGCATGCATTAGAATAGTGAGTAACCGATGCTTGCAGCCTTGCACACCGACCGACTGGAGGTAACTTGTTCGGCTAGACCAAGCAGCTAGCTGCAGAATTGGTTATTTACAAGGATGGACAAGTATCTTTTGCTCATCTGCTTAAGTCTTCACCAAACGGGCGTACCTCATGCCATTCTATAATGTGATGGTATCAAACTACAGTACTTGCTATGTTTTTTTTTCCTGTTCGAGTTTGGTGCACATGTCCATTGGCTTGCAGAATAGGAAAATATCAGGTGAAATTGAACCTAAATGTGCCCGTTCTTGACAAAAGGGCCACCAGTTTTTCATTTTATCTCGGATCACTTATCATTAAGGGTACTAGGGCAATTACTCCATATTCGAGATTTTATTTAAACTTGTAGACAATCTATTTGCCCGAATTTAGCCTTTTTGACACGATAACTAAGTTCAAACTATATTTTAGAAGATAGGTCCAAATTCCTGGATGTAATGTAAAGTGTGTATATGCAGACCCAATTTTTCAGGCTACATTTTTGTACCTTCAAAAATATGCAGTTTGACGTTCACATGTCAGCATATGTTACTCGCCTGCACTGTCAACAATGCAGCTGCAAACTAATAACGCAAGTTAATTGACATCTGTGCGCTCCAGCTAAGTTCAATGTGTCCATTACGCAAGCCTGCCTTCTGTTTAGAAGTACCAATCCTGAAGACCATTGTGTGTTACTACTGCTAGTAGGTCGCACGTTTCAGTCTACATGCCACACCACCTTTCACCATGCTGCAAGACTGGAGCTTGGACCGGACAGACAAGGGTTAAATAATTCATCTATAATAATCACAGTATTTGCTTCAATTCCTTGGAAACATTGCTCTCACTCCACACATCTCGGTTAACTGTAACACCCGAAGGGTTTATCTTTCAAAGAGCAGAAAAGGGAAGCAAATAGTAAGATAACAGGTTTCGATTGATGTATCCTATCAGGCCAATATGATGAAAATTCAGTAAGCAGTAGGTCGAAACCTGACCTAGAATTTCAATCAAATGCAAACGCTCAGGTTTTTCAGACTTCGTACATGTCATGTCAGGAAATTAAAACACTAGACTGGTCTAGAGCATTAGAAGCGAATACAGAGAACCGCACGGATGAATATCCAATGCCTTGTTTTATTATCAAACCATGGGCTGCTTATGAAAGCTTAAGACTCGACACAATTAGAGAACTCGAACTCGCTCCACATTATTTGTTTTGCTGGAGCTGGAAATGTAAGCTCTATATTCAGGAGCAGCCCATTTCATGGTCCATGTTCATATCTGAAGGGCATCAGCAATAGAGCTAGCAAGGCTCAACACCTCAAATGGAGGTTGTTGGCTGATGGCTTTCACCGTCTGAGGGCACGAATCCGTGATCCAGAAGTAAGCAAACTGGTCACCTGGCCCAGCTGCGATAAAAATAAAACAATGAGCAAACCAAAGTTTGAATAGCTGAAAACAGGGGAAAGGGAGAACCACCAATTACCAGAATTAGCAGTCATGAAGCGTTCATATGACTGATTGGGGAACACAGCATGAGTTACATAGGCGCTAACTTTTGTAGCACCATGAGCAGCCAGAACTTTCTGCAGAACACAGTTGAACAGAACATAAATACTCATGAAAAAAAGGGGAACGAAACAGTATATGCAGCTAAAAGTCCACAGACTGCATCATACTTAATTGACACTTGAAATATGTTACTTCCATTTCGCTGTACAATGACATGAAGTAAATATCTCACACTAAATCGACCCACAGCGTGAAAATTCACATGCCACTGACTCTTGCTATAACCAGGTTTGCCAAAGGAATGGATGGAACTTATTAACTTTACATGACTTAACCTGCCGGTAGTACTATAGAATGTGGATTCAGGTAACATTTGCATTGTATAGGGCTTTACATATTTCGGTCGAACAACTAGAAATGATGCCACAAGACTACCCATCAGCAATTGCAACAGAATGACAGACAGTTACCTGGCACTCTCTAAGAGTTCCACCAGATTGCACTAAATCATCAACAATAACGACATGTCGCCCTTCAGGGTTCCCTTCTTTAATGCGGACTATCCTCTTGTCGCCTTCACGGACCTTCGCACAGACAACCTACATAGTCAAACAGCTCCATCATCAAAAGGCCTGAAAGCTTAATGCCGGGTAATCAATCCCTCTGTGTATCACAAACAGAAAGGAACAGGAATACTGACCACTGGGAAATTGGCCAACGACTTGTGGAAGCGCTTCCAGGCCCCATCATCTGGGAAGGCAATGGTGACCTGCAGCACAGGAGGAGTCAGACAAGCAGCAGCAACAACAAGGATTCACAGCACAGTTGGAATTAGCAGGAAATGGCTGGGGCTGCACATTGTCGGCGTCGGGGAGCTGGCTGAGGCGCTGCAGCAGGAGCGGTATGCCGGTCTCGAAGCAGGGCAGGACGTCGTCCCCGAAGTAGAACCTCTCCTGGAGCGCGTGGATGTCGTAGATGACGACGCTGGTGGGCCCGCCGCGGGACTTGGGGATCATGGAGAGGATGCGCGCGAGCGTGAATGCGGTGGCGACGTCGCCCTCCTCCTCGACGCGCTCGAAGGTGCCCGTGGGGAAGAAGGGCAGCACGAGCGTGAAGGAGGCGATGAAGAGCTTGGGCAGCGCGAAGATGACGGAGATCTGCTCGAAGATGATCGCCGGCGAGCTGAAGGAGGCGAGGAAGGCGACGTGCTGCCCCCGGATGTCGTGCGCGTTGTTGATGAACAGGTTCGGGAACCCGTCGGGGAAGTTCCTGGCGGCGCCATGGAGTCGGGAGGGGTTAGATGAGAGAGGCTGAACACAATCGAGGGGAGATAGAGGGAGGGGGCGGCGAGCGTGGCGTACCTCCAGTTGATGGACTGGAGCTGGATGGCGTCGGAGGCGGCGGCGACCTTGAGGGCGAGCTCCTCGCACTCGGCGCAGTAGAAGAGGTTAATCTGCTTCTTCACCTTGTGCCTCGGGACGGCGACGGCGGCGGCGGCGGCGGCGACCTCCATCTCGGCCCGGCAGGCGGCGGCGGCGGGTGCGGGGACAGGGGAGCGGCGCGTGGGAAGAGGCTCTGACGGCGACGGGGTAGGTGGTATCGAGACGCGCGCAGCCAAGCAGGTCGTCCGGGGCCGGGAGTATCGATTCGATTCTCCTTTGAGCCTCCCAATTATTGCCGCCCGGCTAAACCCTAGACCCCCAGCCGCGGCGCCAGGCCAATACGTGTTTGTCGCCGTGGCACTTGCTAGCATGGGATGGGTTGGGTTTAAGGCGAGGCGAGCGAATCAGGGAAAGAGGACAGAGAATGAGATTTCCATGGACGGAATGGCCTGGATTTTTATGGGCAAGAAAGATTGTTTGGCCTGAGGCAGCATGCCTGGAGCCGGCGTGGAGCGCGCCGCCGCCCGGACGGCGACCGTCGTGAACCACGCAGCCACCCCGCTGCGACGTCCCTTTCTCGCCCAGACCACCGAGCTCTTTTCAGGTGGTGATTACTAGTAGCACTAGGTTTACTGAAAACCGGCACAGATTCCACGCGAAACAGCTCGTTTTTTCTGTATTGATGGATCAAAATCTTGCACTGCAACTGGGGTCAAAAAAGGCAGTAAAAATTACTGGAAAATGGCGCAATTTCACCATTACAAACGGGGGCAAAATATAGGGAGTAAATAGCCTTTTGTGCGCTGAAAGAAAAACTGGAGAATGACAAACACTGGATATGAAAGCTTGTAGCAGCAGAGATGTCAGTATGGTTAAACACAAGTTCTGCAGAGACAATGAACCTGAAGATAACGAAAAACTTCTGCTACTGAGAGATATGGGGCTCACTTATTCCCCACTTTGCCTGGTGGGGCCTAATTTACATACAGCACCAACGCGCCATGTCTACTGTGTGCAACTATCCTTGAGCCAAAAAATATCGAGTATAATCACAAGTTACAGGCATATGTGGTCTATCCAAAAGGTCTACAGAAACCAATATTCAAAACAAGGCCAAAACTTCGGCGTCGTGCCTATCACCAATCTGACAACAGCATTTTCACTTCAAGCCTGTTCAGCAAAGGAGGTGAGACTGAATCACCGACAGGCTTTTCTTTCCAGCGGCGTTCCTCTGCTTGAGCACCACAGCCCGGTTGAAAGGGGGTATAAAGAGTGAATTGCCCGGTCTGTGAAAATCTAGCTCACGCATTCATCGGATATGGGGTGGCTCTTTTCCAGGTTGAATTTGGGCTCGCTGGGATACACAAAGACGGATGTAGCTGAGGTTGGAGGAGTCAATGCAGCAGAGTACCTCACTGAAGTTACCGTTATCCTCGGCAGCTGCTGGGAGCCGGAACCAAGCGGCACGAGCTTGTGACTAACAGTATGCTCGGTTTTCGGCAGAATGAATGCGGCATGATTGTGAGCCCCAGAGAAAACAAAGTTCTGGGAATCAACAAGAGAGTACTTGATTTCCTGGAGTAAGGCTGTTGAATTGTGGATCTTCACATAGAAAGTGAACGGGGTCCCGAGGATAGCGTAGGGAGGGCACTCGATGCTCACAACAAGCGGCGGCTCCTCGATATGAACCTCAGGTAATCTTTGCTTCATCGTAACACGGCTATCTTGATTCTCTCCAAGGACTAAATCTCTTGACCAGTTCAGGCAAAGTTCACCTAAATAAAAGTCCGGATTGCTGGCCCTTGGATTGACTGAAAATATTGCTTTGTATTCTGCGCTAGGAGCAACAACCGCGTATTCATCCGATAGTCCGCTGATTTGTTCCACAGAGCACAGCTGCTTCCCATCACCATCAGATTCAATGGCTATCGAGTGCAAACGCAAAGGGACCTCGGTGCAATTTCTAGCACTCACAATAAGCATATTGGACTCGTTCATAGCAAGTGAATCTTTTTTATTGTTGTCGCTTGAGGATCTGATCCTGGATAGCAGCAAGGGTTCTCGCCTAAATGGTCTCAAAAACTGGTGACCAACTATCATGGGGATCTTTCCTTCAACTTGCAAGCTTCTGTGCACGTTAAGTCTGTGTAGTGATGCATCTTCACTCGAGTCTAGAGAATAGCCAAGTGAAACATAGAGCATGAGTGACTTTGCTCCATGCCATTTAATTTCCAATTTGCAGGACCAGGAATCACCCGCAACTAACGTGGGAACTGATACGACCCCAAATGAATATTGAATCTTTTTAATGTTATCGACTTCTTCCTTCGACACTTCATCCCCACTTGCGGTTGAAACACCAAGAAGTTCAACATGATGGCTTTCAGATTCATCTGCTTCCCCTGGACTCATCAGAAGACCACCGCCTTTGGCATCGACGAGATTAATTTTCAGCTCACCAGAATGAACTGCGTGCCCTTTTGATAATATGGTTACTGGGACAACAAACAACTCTCCAACCAGCGCAGGGCCAGTAGAATCTAAGACAAGGTCAACTTGAGTGTCTGGCTCTTCGACTTGAATCAGTTTCTGCCCGGAAAAGGCGAGTGCAGCATCCTTTGTAGGCAATGTCTCCACTTGATCCTCAAATTTCCACAGCGGGAAGTCTTCCATTGAAGCAGGACTTTCAGCCTGGCAGCAAACCACAAGGTGCTTATTTATTATTGCCTTCACCGATAAACATTCCAACTTTCCACTTTGTCCTGCAGAAAGTACTCATAGTATTACTTCGATTTTACAACTTGTGGTAGGAAAAAAGAATATCAGCACCAACAGATGGAGAAGAAAGGTTGATATTCCCACATCAAGAAGCAAATAGGCAGGCTATAAATTATGAAAAATGAACAGGTCAAAATATGAATAAGCTACAGCTACAGTTTCAACTTTCGGGTATGGCAGAAAATTGGCTGTGCTCTTTGTATCATCTAATCATGAAAAGCCCTTTTTTTCTGTCACAACAAGCCAACTAGCCCACACAATTGCATGGTTCATAAATCCCAAGTTAATGGTTAGAGTTTGTTTCCTCAACAATTTTCAATTTTTCCTGATTAATATTTACTGTTCCAGTTGTTTGTTTGCCAAGTTATGTGAATGTATGCATTGTACATCCTCGGTCGCACCCAATGGAACTTGCAACTGCCATACACCTTTATCTCCCCCTATCCTCACGTGCTTCTCTCTCCTTATCTCTTCCAATCCCCACGATACATCTGCACCTCCACACCTCTCCCCTCCGCTCTGCTCTCCACCAGGCTGCATGCTGCCACAAGAGGCCATGATGTCGGTGCCCAAGCTGTGGCATCGCAGACTGAGGCAGAGGAGGCGTTGCCGCGGTTGCCCGATAATGGTGAAGGCTGGAACGAGACAGGAGGCGGCAGCGCTGGCGGAGGCGAGGGTGAAGCTTAGTGGTGGGAGGGGCAACGCCAGCGCCAGGCTACAGGGATGGCCTGGCGGTTGGTACATGTGGGGCGGGGCAGCGCCGCTGGCCACAGATGGCAGGCGACAACTGCATGGGCAACGGGCTGGCCGGCGGCTCGACGAGGAAAAACTGTGATGGAGGTGGTTCCTTGACGACGAGGCGGGAGGATCCAGCAGTGGAAGAACCGCGAGAGATGGAGAAGACAATAGCTCAGCTGCCAGAGTTGACCATGTAGGTTGCTTGACCGCGAATTAGTCGTCCCTTAACCAATGTGTGCTCTGGAGCATGGAGTCTATAGCTATTATAATTGGACTGTACCATATAACAAAATGGATTAGATTATTTTCCTTGTCTCCAATTCAACATGAGATGTTCCCCCTTCTATCATAATTAATGGGACAACTTCTAGGTTTTTCTTCTCCAACTCATGTGGTGCATCGGTGCATCCAATCTCGCCATCTGTGTTTGTATATTATATTTTTCCTATGCATTACCTCTGCCAAGAAAGCCACTGAACTCTATCATAAAATCAAAGTTCCAACTGAAGCAAAATTCATATAGGATAGTACTTTGGTCTCTGTCAATTAACATCAAATGCTGCCTAGCATGGATGAAAATTTAATGAAACAAATAGCGCATAACTGCTAAGAGAGTACCTGATTTAACTTCATGCGTCAACCGCATCCATTTATTGCTGAACAATGTAAGAGAAGTAGAATGGACGACTTGGCCATGAACATCTGAATTCAACGTAGAAGAATCTTCCTGTGCACTAACCATGACAAAGTTACAGTCAGATTGGTTGAACTGAACCTCCAATTGATCAATTGCAACTGGAGAAGGAAGATGAGACAACAATGACACGCTGACAAGCAGAGGTGAGCCAGGTTTTACAGATTGGTCATGAAAAGCAACAGATGCAACAAGCACTATTCTTAGAGGACTTATTTGATCAATAACTAGGTGAGTAGATTCTTCCGTCAACTGAAGATTAAATTCATCATCGATAACTTGGGATGTATGTTTTCCTTCAAGAATATTGACAACTTCTTGCTGTATTTCCTCTCTCCTGGAAATGGTAGGCCAACCTGCTGGTCCATTACTTTTATTTTCAGAGTTGCCCTGTACACTGCCAGAGAATAACGGTAATGCAGCCATCTCTAGTGAATAGCTGATAAAATTCACCAGAGAATTAAGTTTCCTTGAGCATTCTCTCAAGTAACCCAGGTTTTCCCAAAGCAAAGTAGTCCAGCCCTCCTGACGGTATAGACCAACGACACCATCAAAAAGTTTTTTTGCGTTACCAAATTCCCCAGCTGCATAATATTCTATAGCCATCCCAGCACTACAAGAAGAAGCCATTCTGGTAGCCCCTAGACTCAGAAATGATTCATAAGCTTTTCTGAACAATGCAATTATCTCATACGAATCTTGAAACCTTTCAGCTTCTGACAAAGCATAACTGGTATATTCTGTATCAGAAAGGCTGCAATCACAGTGTGAGGTATAAGTATTAATCTTAAAGTTGTATTATCAATTAAAAACAGGCATCAAGAAAACTTACGGAAGTACAGAAATGGTATCTCCTTCCTCAAACAGGCGGACATACTGGCCAACATATACAGAAGACATTACGGAGTCAGGTATTTGGCTATCACCGGTAAGATTTGCACTTGACGAAGGGCACTCTAAAGCACACCTCTTCTCTCGGAGGTAATTTGCCGCTAACTGCCAGAAGGAAATGCATGATAAATTAAGTGTGATCCAGTAAAAGAAATGTGGCTCTCAATTGCAGTGCTGTGTACAGAAGATTTAGACTGAACCTGGTAGTAGTAAGCTGGCTGAAATTCCCACTCAGTCAATGCATTGTCAGCAGTACCAAACCGAGGGGATATTGTATCTGGAACAGTTGTTGATGTTGTCTCAATTAGCTCACCAAAGACAAGGAACTGCCTGCTAAACCATTCCCAATGGAGAAAAGCAACTTCTGGTGATCCAACAACGCGCTCAAAGCTTCGGATATGTTTACGGAACCATGTGATTGCTTCTACAACCTTCCCAGCATGAAGTAGCAATGTTGATATCTTAAAGTGAAATTGATCGGCGACTGCTTTTATCTCAACTAGGCGTTGGGTTGGAGGCAACCTTGTTGAAGTCCCAATCATCTAAATATGAGCGCATTGCCATGGAAAGTGTCAAAATTAATAGAAACTGTATAAGCAATGGTGGCAGATCAATCAAACTGTAACAAATTTAGAAGGCAATGTATAAACATAAATGGAGAGGGTGGAACGAAGTGTTGCTTGGACTACTTTTCGTGAATGCTATATAAGGATATCAGATGCTTGCACAGCTTTCTTTTTAGCATGAAGTGATCAAGAATAGCATTTACACTTCCCTCAAAAAAAAAAGCATTTACACAATGGTGCTTCTCTTGATTCTTTTATACTTAATTACTTCTAAAATAATTTGGCATGCCAGCCATTGATTTACTTAATTATGACCGTTGACAAGGCTATATCAGTCAAGGCATAGGACTGTTGGTCACACCTCACGCAAAACACGAACTCCTTCCTCGTAGAACTTCAATGCTTCTGGCCAATCCCGCCTAAACTCCGCATAAACAGCAACCTGGTGTAAGAAATCAGAAACATTAGAATAATGCAAAAAAAAAAGGTAGAAAAGTCATTCACATGTTCTGGTGAACTATCAAGTGGGTGTAAATGAAAGGCTTTCTTTACAGTACTTCGACAATCATAGTCTAAGAACCAGACTGGTGATCAAACCATGAGTCTGGCGGTTCAGGATTTCGCCGGTCAGACCGCCGGTTCACCAGTTCGATTGTCGGTTCGATAGGTAAAAAAAACAATTTGTACGTACTAATATAATAGGGGAGGAACGTTAAATAATGTAACTTCTTTCAATTTGACACCTAGCTAGCCTGCCTCGGTTGGCTACTGGGCTGAGATTAGTACTTCAGCTTCGCTTTTGAGGGCACCTGCGTTCGAATCCCATGCGACGCAATAAACTTTTAGCACTCACGCCCATCAACCTGTCCAACCGCCTGGTTTTATTCCCCGGTTTATAGAAAAACCATCTGGTTCAGCCGATTTTCTGCGGTTTGATTGCAGGACGGTCCATGAAGCTCAAAAAACCGCCAGGGCTGCCGGTTCCAGGTTTTTCGGTCGGACCGGTCTGGTCCGGTTTTTAAAACTATGCCTACAGGGGTACTTAGGAACACTTATTAATAGCACTACAATGGATGAGACAGGAATCCTTACCTTGAAGCAGTAGCGGACACTCAGCTCCACAGAAGAGAAGTTCCTCTTCTCAATGCGGGCTTTTATCCTTCGCCCTTCCCCCTTATAGTATGTGGAACACAGCTCCGCAAAAATAGTCCTCAATCTGTCAACAAGGTTGGAACAGCAGATGAATTATGAGATGTACTTTCAAGGAAATTATCATAAATAAAAACTGGTACAAGCTTTTGCACTCTCAACTCGAGGAGAAATAACATGTCTGAGAAACTAACTTGAGAAGAGATGCGTTCCGTTCTGCTTCATCACTCTCAACCAACACAATCAGGTGCTTAGAATCAATCTCCGCACGTTTTCTCAGGGCAACCATAACTTCCTCACCCAGCTCATCTGCAGTATATAATTGTGTGTTTGCTTAAAATCGTTTTCCTAATTGGCATGTCACTGATGGGAGGTTTGACCCACAAATATCAAGTGAGTATAGGATCCTCTTTGTGACTAGGCACATGTCCTCCATTATCATGGTATATAGGGCACAAGCCCTGCAGTGTTCTGACTAATGGTCGATAGATAAAAGATACCACTAGGGGTGGACGAGACGTTACTTACCACCAGCTTGAGTCTGTACAAGGATCACCACCAATTTAGTATGTCTTCCCTGGATTATAGACCTGCGCAAAGAAAAGTAAATCATTTGACATTTGTAATTTCAAGATGGACTACACTTGCTACTGTTCCAAGGGGTCCAAAAAGTTCCTAATCCCCACAGATGAAAAGACTGCTCATTCGCATTGTAACATTGATAATTATAAATGTGATACTGCACGTGTGGATTTGGGATCAATGCTAAAGGATGAAGGGGAGGTACTTGAGGTTCTCGAGATCGGAGCAGGCCTGGAGCCACTGGGCGGGGTCGCCGGTGACCTGATCGGCCCGGAACATGGCGGCTACGGCGGCGGGCACCCGCGTCCGGTGCTTGAGGAGCCAGTCCTTCTTGAGGATCCCCGTGGCGGCCTGCGGCGGCGCGAGCGGGTCGCGGCTCTTGCCGGTGCGGGAGAGGATGTTGGCCTTGGCGAAGTCCGGGAGGGCCAGCGTGTTGATGGGCGGCTGCTGGGAGCTGAGCGCCGCCGAGATCGTGGCGTGCATCTCCGGGCACCCCACGATGGACACCAGCGACACCGGCGGCGTCCGCAGCTCCTCCGGGTAGTCCTCCATGGCCGCCCCACCCCGCGGTCGCCGCGAGGCTGCCGGGCGAAAGGTCTCCGATCCCGGAGCCGCGCGCGGCGGTGGTCGTCGAGGTAGGCGGATGCGAGCTCGGATCTGTGATGGCTGGCTGTTCCGTGCGTTCGGAGGGACGGGGGCGAGGGGGACGCGGAAGTAACAGTGAACCAAACGGGTACTGGTCTGGCTTGGCTAGGTGTAATAGCGAGCATAGTTTGAGTGCTTCTTTGTAAAGTTTTGGGGGATTTGACCCTCAAAAAAGTTTTGGGGGATTTCGTGCAGTTTTTGGGCACGTTCTCGTTTCTCCTTGGAATCGCCCCTCTCCGCAGCTTCTCCGAGAATCATCACTTCATTTTTTTTACAATCCTAACTAATTAGACCTTAACTAGATAGGATTGTAAAAAAATATGAAGTGACGATTTAGGGAAAAGCTGAGGGGCGATTCTGGGAGAATTGCCCAAAAGAACTAGGCCTCAGATTCGACCCTTTCATCTTCTGGATGGATAAGCGATACAATGCAATGCAACATATCAAAGCATCTCTGTCGTGGAATAGTCACGTCAGATGTCCTCGTGAAAGGACTTAGTTGTGGAGCCATCGCAATTAGGAAGCTTGAAGGGGTTAAATCGGGACAAGAGACACGAGAGGGTTTATACTAGTTCGGCCCCTTACGGTGAAGGTAAGGCCTACGTCTAGTTGGGTTGGTATTGATGTTTCGATAACTAGGGAGCGAGATACGCTATGCCCGACTTCGATGAGTTGTTTTCGCCTAAGCCGCGATGAGGTCGTCCCCTTATATACGGGTTGGCATACATGGCTTACTGAGTCCCTACGGCTTATAATCGAGTCCCTCGGTGACGATTAAATCTACCTTACGTTACAAGTCATGCCATCATGGCGGCTTACTACAACGGGCTTAAGCCGCCTGGGCCTTAAGCTCTTTATTGAACCGCCATTTTCATGCTTGGTCTTGGGCTTCCTCTGATGAGTCCTCTTTGCGTAACCCGGCCCCTCCTGGGCGGCTTACACAAATAGTCGTATCCCCAACATTAGGCCCAGTTGATTTGAACTGTTCATGTCGATCAAAATATTTTAAAGAGTGAAATCTTGATCTTCCGACTATACTGAGGGTTTTGTTAACCCGCCATGACATCATCTTCGATTCGTCTTAACTTTCGGCGGACGTCATTCTTCCTTTAACTCATTTTTATTCCTCGAATCCTTCAACGGATCTCTTCTTTATTGATTGCTCCGAAAATCGAGGCGTCGGGGCACGGATAATAATTCTTATCTCCTCGTTTCCGCGCCATCTCGCTTATCTTCTCCTATAAATAGCCGCGACTTAGGTCTTTTCCTTTGTACCCTTTCACCGTCTTCTTCCTCTCCTCTCTGCGCTCAAGCTCATGCCGCCGTCGCCATTGACCCTTTGTCTTCATCGACTCGGAGACGCCAGATCGACTGATCGACCAGAGATCGACAGCGAACCTTCACAACTCGTCCTCATCCGTAAATTCCTCTCTCCCCCTTTCTTAGATCTACCTTGAAGCTCGGCCGAGTTCATCGGTGTTCATCACTGCCTGATGCAAACCCTTGCTAGTTTGCACTTCCACGCTGTTTAGATCGTAAAAGCTGTGCGAAGCTAACTGCGGTAGTTGTTTGTGTTGATCTTGCATAGAAACAGATCTCATTTCTCTTATTTGGAAACCTCCTTTGAATGCATGAACTTCTACGCCTGTTTTTAGGTCTAGAAAATTTCTCCTTTAGAGCGATAGTTTGATTCATAATAATAGCTGTCGTCCGTGAAACTTGTTTCTATCACCCGGAAAGCTTCTTCTCGAAAACCTACTTTTATCACCACTGTCTAGGTGTCCGGTTTAAATAAGTGACACTGAACTATGAGCCTTGCCTTCCTCTTGTGATCTTTTAAAAATTCTTGAATGATTGTTGATCCCGATAGCGGCTTAAACTTTTACTGCACAATCACCCTTATATCATTAGGCCCCTTGCTTAAGCTGCCACTGTGAACAATTTAGATATCTCTCCGGTTTAAATTTGAGCCGGAGCTTTCTTTCTTTGTCGTAGGCCACTGCTGTTATGGCTCCTAAGGCGGCCAAGGCCCCTGTGACTTGCAATTGGGTTCCATCCATAGTAACCAAAAGCAAACTTGCCGAGTTTGTAAAGTCTAGCCATTTACCAAAGAAGGAAACCATGTCTTATCGTGCCCCTCACCCGTCTGAGGAGATACCTCAACCCAAGGATGGGGAGGTAGTAGTTTTCACAGATCATATGAACTGGATTTGCCCTCCCTACCAAAATTCTTCAGGAAGTTTTGGATTTCTTTGACTGAAGCCTCAAGACATTGGACCCAATTCGTGTCAAATCATGCAATTTCCAAGTCTTCTGCGAGGTATACCTTGGAGAGGAACCAAGTCTGCTGCTGCTCAGAGAACTTTTTTTACTTGAACCGACAGAATGAACGCGCCAACGGGCCTAGTCTTGAGCTTTGCGGCATCTCAATCCAGCGGTGGAGAGACTGCCTTTTTCCTTATGCTGAGCTGCCGAGTCACCCAAAAGACTGGAACCAGACGTGGTTCTACTGTCAAGACACCTCTCCGGCTAATGAGAAGCCTCTGCCGGGCTTTCGTGCCCTGCGTCTTGAGTCCAACCATCATTTGGCGGACAAGTTAAATGCTGTTGAGCGCCTGCCTCTTAACCCCACCATCCGGAAGATCAAAGCCCTTTTAGGCAACGGGTTAAGTGGCATCGATTTGGTCCGGGTCTGGGTCACCTGGCGGATACTACCATTAAGCCGCCGCTCCGGCTTAATGTGTACTTACACAGGCGAAAAGGAAGACCCAATGCGTCATAGCCCTAAGGACTTACCAGATGATGTGGTAGATGCTACAGTCCAATCGCTATTGAAGGAGGGCACTGTAACCAGCAACACTTTCGGTTTACTTCCCTTCTGCAAGAAGAACCCAGCTCCTGCGGTAAGTTACTAATCTTCACAAATACTCTTAATATGTTACCTTCTGGTACTTATGATTCCTTATCTTTTTCCACAGGCCGATGATAATTTCTGGAAGGTCAAATATGACCATGAGGCTGCCAAACAGGCCAGGGCGGCCAAGAAGACTGAAAGAAAAACCGCTAGGACGGGCACCTCTAAGAAGAAGAAACCCAGCGCCTCTTATATGTTTAAATTGGACGACTCTTCTTCGGATGAGGAAGAGGTAATATTTTTTGATTTTCTTTAACCCCTTTGTCGTTACTTTACTGACATTTGATCCTTTCAGAGGATCTCGGGAACGATCAAGCGGTAGCAAAGAGGTAACTATAATTTCCTCGACTCGAGCCTTTGCCAACACAAAGAATCCGAAGGGTGACCCGGAAAGTAAGGTTTTCACACCCTCTCGCTTACCAAGATCCTCAATTTCTTTTGAAGCAACAGCAGCTTGAAAACCGGCGACAGACTCGGGCCAACCAGGACGCAGAGCTTTCCTCTAGCTTACCCGACGTAACCAGGAAGCGTCGGACCGAGGTTATCTCCGACTTACGTTTTGTTTTACCCTTGATGGGTTTGATTCGCCAACCTCTTAATTCATCTGACTCCAACTATCAGGATACCTCCCCTTCTTCTGATGAGTCGATGCAATCAAACATGCCGGCTTTCAAAACGGCTCCCGGGTAATATAACCTTTCTTACTTTAAGTTTACCCATACTTATACTTTGATACTTATCCTTCCACTTTGATTGACAGCTTGCAAGTAAAGCCCAGCAAGAGGGCAAAGAAGAATAAGTCGTCCCAAGACCCGGTGGTTACTGAACCGGTGCTTGACTCATCTGTTCTTGACAGCTCCACTCATCAGCCACCGCCTGAACCGGCTTTTGATATTCCGGAGCCAACTTCTGACCCGCCTGCAAAAGACGTTATTCACAACTCGGATGACCCGGAAACTCCTAGCCCGGCCAAGACGACTGACCCAAAGGTTGAAATTGTGAAGAGCCAATATGTTAAACCGGGCCAACCTACTGCCCTTGCCCAATGCACCGCCAAGGAGGAGTTTGCCCAGCGCCGGAAGTCCAAACAAGACATCACTAATTACTCTCACCTAAGTATTGGTGATATAGTCTCGCTATCTGAACCAAGTACACGATGAGTCGTGACTGAAATTGACATGGTGAAGCAAATCTGACATAAATCGAGGTAAAATTTAAGCTTTTACTCTGAATCTTACTTATCTTGTATCAGCCCCCAAGTCTATTGCTTATGAATGAATATGTTGTAGACTTAATAATCTGCTTGTTTATTAGTTTTGTCCGGTTTAAATTGAATATGTTTAACCCGGAGATAACATGAAACTTTGAATTTGGGTTACATTAGCCCCAAGTGTCAACTACCTTTACTTGTAAAGTGCTTGAGACTTAGTATGTGTGACTTGGTAAAATAGATTAAAATTCTTTAAACATACATTAGCCCCCAAGTGCCAAGTATCTTTACTTGTAAAATGCTTGGGACTTGAATGTTATCTTACCAAGATTCTTACCATAGCCTTGATGTCAATGCAGCCACCATAAGTCAATTTGAGGCGGAGATTGCCAATCAAGAGCCAGTTGAAAACCCAAGAGCTCGAAGCTCAGAAAGCCAATTCAAGTTTGAATTCGGTGTCTCGAACAAGAGAAGTCAAGAAAAATTTGAATCGGAAAAGAAAACTTGGGTTGATGAGAGGGCTTCACTGCTGACTTGGGTTGAGACAGCAGAGGCATCTCTTGCCGAGGCAACAAATGAGTTGTCCGACTTAAAACGACAGATATCCCAAATGGTCTCAGCCATCTTGATGAAGTCGCCTCAGAATATTGTAATCCTTCAGAGTTATCGTAATAGTTACCTCCGCTTTCTTGTTATACCTATGAATATGCAGCCCCAGTGAGTACCAATCAAGGAAAATATCTTTGGTCAAGCTTAAGGCGATGTATACCTTAGTAGAGCAGTTGTACTCCGGATCACAGCGTGCGTTGGCCGTTGTGGCCTTATCAAATACCTCTCCTCGGCTCCTGCAAGACGTGTTGAGGCATCTTTCGGTGCTACCTCAACGCATTCAAGACTTAAGGCGGGCATTTGTGAGAGTCGGAGCCGTGGCTGCATTGAGTCGAGCAAGAGCATGGGTGCCAGAACTTGACCTTGCTGATCTCTCTCTTGGATATCCAAGCCTTAAGGAGGACAGCCTTTGCTTTTGGCGAACAAGATTTCACTTTGCTGTGTTAAAGTCGACGCCCGCAACTCTCATTGGGGAGGATATTGATCTCGATAAGTATTCGCGGGTTATGATAGCGAGAATCGGAGAATCCCAAACGCCCCATATGACCAAGTCAGCCTGATCCCTCCAACGCGTAAGCATACCTTTGCCCCTGAAGTGGACCCGGCCAGTTTAATAGATGATGAAGCCGAATTTGAAGCTTTAAGCGGCATTGACTGGGCCTCATCCTCCTTCCAGGACAAAACAACGAAGGAGAGGCGGGGAAGGATAACCCGGAGTCATCAAGCCAGCCGGAGGAATGAGCCGCCAGCCGGGTTATAACTTTGCAAAGAACAATGCTTCACTTGTTTAGACTCGGGGAGTCTTGTAATAGGATAGAGAAAACTCCTTAATGACTGTCATGCCTTATGATACTCATTGCTTTTGTTAAGCCGCCATCACTAAATTCCTCTTACTTATATTAATCATGTATTTCCTTGATATTTTACCTTGCTCCGCTTTATCCTGCGACTCTTTTGATAACCTCTCTGGCTTATATAAGTTTTTACCTGGCACTTTTTAGAACCTGAGGTAATCAATATAAAACCGGAAGGATCAAAAACCATCTCCTCAAGAAGGTTTTAATGAGAGTTAAAGTAATCATACTTATAAGCAATGTTCACAGGCTCCTGATTCGAATACGATCAAAGAACCGTTCCAAAGGGGTTAAGCTAAGATTCAGATACGATCATATAGCCCCCAGTGGCTTTGGCGATGCTGATCAAATGGGCATCGACAGCTATGTTCTCTTTGGTTCGAATACGACCTATGTTTGAACAGGAAGCCCCCAAGTGAACATAAGAGTTGTTTAATGATGCTTTGATTCAATCGATCCACGCCGGACCCAAAGGGTTAAGCTATGATTCAAATATGATCGAAGCCCCAAGTGGGTTTGGCAAGATGTCGATCAAGTGGGTATCGACAACTATGTTCTCTTTGGTTCGAATCGACCTATGTTTGAACAGAAGCCCCAAGTGACCATGGCTAGATTCAGATATGATCATAAGCGGACCAAAGGGAAAGCCAGATTCAGATATGATCCGTCCCTGTCAAGGTGTCCATCACCGATAAAGAAGACATAAAACATTCTTTATGGAAAAAAGGACAGAGGTCCTGCTTTATTGCTTTGTATAATATGTACATCGTAAAAGGTATCTTAAGAACTGGTAACTTAAGTATAGTAAGGCCGGAGATGAGCTATATTCCACGGCCGGCAGGTCTCCTCCTCCAATTTAAATGAGTCCTTGTGCTCTCGAATATCGATGAGATAATATGACCCGTTGTGTAAATTCTTGCTGACCACAAAGGGCCCTTCCCAAGGCGGGGATAGTTTGTGCATGTTAGACTGATCCTGGATGAGCCGGAGCACCAAGTCGCCTTCCTGAAAGGTTCTACTCCTAACCCCGACGGCTGTGATAGCGGCGCAAGTCTTGCTGGTAAATCGCCGAGCGGGCTATTGCCAAGTCTCGCTCCTCGTCCAACAAGTCAAGTGCATCCTGACGAGCCTTTTCGTTATCCGCCTCAACATAAGCCGCGACACGGGGTGAGTCGTGCCGTATGTCACTTGGCAGGACCGCCTCTGCTCCATAAACCATGAAGAAAGGTGTGTATCCCGTAGATCTGTTAGGCGTAGTGTTGATGCTCCATAACACGGAGGGTAACTCCTCCACCCAACAACCCGGAGTCCGCTGTAAGGGGACTAAGAGCCGGGGTTTGATACCTTTCAAGATCTCTTGATTAGCTCTCTCTACTTGACCATTGGATTGAGGATGAGCAACGGCCGAAACATCAAGCCGGATATGTTCTCTTTGACAGAACTCTTCCATGGCACCCTTAGAGAGATTAGTGCCATTATCAGTTATGATGCTATGTGGAAAACCAAAACGAAAGATCACCTTTTTCATGAACTGAACCACCGTGGCTGCATCACATTTACTGACCGGCTCTGCCTCAACCCACTTGGTAAACTTATCCACTTCCACCAGTAGATGTGTCTTTTTGTCTTTAGACCTTTTGAAAGGTCCAACCATGTCAAGCCCCCAGACTGCAAACGGCCAAGTGATTGGGATCATCCTTAATTCTTGAGGCGGCACATGAGCTCGTCGTGAGAACTTTTGACACCCATCACATTTACTGACCAGGTCCTCCGCATCAGCATGAGCCGTCAACCAATAGAAACCATGACGAAAAGCCTTGGCTACAAGGGATTTTGACCCGGCATGATGGCCACAATCTCCTTCATGGATCTCACGGAGTATTTCTTGGCCTTCTGTAGGTGATACGCAGCATTGAAACGCCCTCGTGACGCTGAGGTGATGTAACTCGCCGTTAACAATCGTCATGGATTTGAAGCGCCTGACGATTTGTCTCGCCAATGTCTCATCCTCCGGCAATTCACCCCGGGTCATATAAGCCAAGTAAGGCACTGTCCAATCCGGGATAACATGAAGAGCCGCCACCAGCTGTGCCTCTGGGTCTGGCATTGCTAATTCTTCCTTGGTAGGCACCTTGATAGAAGGGTTATGTAACACATCGAGAAAGGTATTGGGCGGCACCGGCTTACGTTGGGATCCCAATCGGCTTAAAGCATCAGCCGCCTCGTTCTTCCTTCGATCAATGTGCTCCACTTCATAACCTGTGAAGTGACCAGCCATGACATCTACCTCACGAGGATAAGCCGCCATGAGGGGGTCCTTGGAATCCCACTTGCCTGACACTTGTTGAGCCACCAGATCTGAGTCGCCCAAGCATCGTACCCGGCTTAAGTTCATCTCCTTAGCCATCCGGAGACCATGGAGTAATGCCGCATATTCAGCTGCATTGTTAGTACATGGAAACATAAGCCGGAGTACATAACAAAATTTGTCACCTCGAGGGGAAGTCAACACCACTCCAGCCCCCGAGCCTTCTAGCTGCCTGGACCCGTCAAAGTGAATAGTCCAGTATGTGTTATCCGGCTTCTCCTCAGGGGCCTGTAACTCTGTCCAATCATTGATGAAGTCCACCAAGGCCTGAGACTTAATAGTAGTACGTGGCATGTACTTCAAATCGTGAGGCCCAAGCTCAATGGCCCACTTGGCGACTCGTCTTGTAGCCTCCTTGTTCTGAATGATGTCTCCCAAAGGGGCAGAACTTACCACCGTTATTGGGTGGCTTTGAAAGTACTGCTTCAACTTCCGATTTGCCATGAACACCCCGTAAACAAGCTTCTGCCAATGCGGGTATTTTTGCTTGGATTCAATGAGCACCTCACTGATGTAGTAAACCGGCCGTTGAACCGGATGCTCCTTACCGGCTTCCTTACGCTCCACCACGATGGCAATGCTGACGGCTCGTGAATTGGCAGCCACATATAATAGCAAAGGCTCTTTGTCAATCGGAGCCGCGAGAACTGGCGGCTCAGACAGTTGTCTCTTTAAGTCCTCAAAAGCAGCACATCGCCGCCTCCTCTGCATAAAAGTGTCGCTTTTCTTCATCATCGATACAATGGGAGGGCTTTCTCATTGAGCCGACTTATGAATCGACTTAAAATGGCAACGCGACCCGCCATCGTTGAACATCATTGATGCACTGTTTAGCTGTGGAGGTAATCGCTTTAATCTTCTCCGGGTTAGCTTCGATGCCTCTGTTGGACACCAGAAAACCCAAGAGCTTGCCCGCAGGAACGCCAAACACACACTTGGCTGGGTTAAGCATCATCTTGTAAACCCGGAGATTATCAAAGGTCTCCTTTAAGTCAGATATCAAGGTCTCCTTTTCCCTGGACTTCACCACAATGTCATCCACATAGGCATGGACATTACGCCCAATTTGGTCGTGCAAACAGTTCTGCACACACCGCTGATAAGTCGCCTGGGCACTCTCGAGCCCAAATGGCATAGATACATAGCAGAAGGCTCCAAACGGAGTGATGAAAGCCGTCTTCTCCTGGTCCTTAACTGCCATCTTAATCTGATGATAACCAGAGTAAGCATCCAAAAAACTTCAACGCTTACAACCCGGCATCTTGAGCTGTAAATAAACATAACACAGCCGGGCCATGAACTTAGCGTAAGCCGGCCGCCCAAATAGAGCATGATATGGGCTCCTGATTTTGACCACCTCAAACGTTAACTTCTCAGCCCTGGAATCATGTTCCTCCCCGAAGGCCACCTCCAGCTCAATCTTGTCGACTGGATAAGCCGACTTACCCGGGACCACTCCATGGAAAACAGTGTGGGATGTTCTCAAATTCTTCTCAGTCAACCCCATGCGCTGAAAGGTCTCGTAGTAGAGGATATTGATGCTGCTGCCGCCGTCCATGAGTACCTTAGTGAATTTATATCCACCAACCTGGGGTGCCACCACCAGGGCTAACTGACCCGGATTATCGACCCGTGGAGGGTGATCCTCTCTGCTCCACACAATGGGCTGCTTTGACCACCTCAGATAACGAGGAATTGCCGGCTCAACGGAATTCACAACCCTCTTATGAACCTTCTGGTCACGTTTGCACAAGCTAGTGGTAAACACGTGATACTGTCCACCACTCAACTGCTTTGGATGGCTTTGATAACCCGACTGTTGCTCCTGCTGTCCACCTTGACCAGACTGCTGCTGATTGTTACCACCTGAATGTCCCTGAAAGCCGGAATTTGAGCCGCCACCTGGGCCATGAAAACCGCCGGCCCCTGAACCGCCACCGGATCCATGACCGCCATCGAAGGTGTTGGAATTTTTAAACGCCTTCATGATCGCGCAATTCTTCCATAGATGTGTGGCAGGCCGCTCCCTGGTGCCGTGTCTCGGGCAGGGCTCATTGAGTAGTTGCTCTAGAGATGGGCCTGACCCGCCAGATCGAGGCGGTTTACCCTTATGTCTCGGATTGTTACCTCGTACGTTGGCATTGGCCACAAACTCCGGGTTACCGTCCGCCTTATGCTTATTGCCACCTTGATTCCCCGGGTTATGCTACTGACCCTTTCCATTGCCGTTCCTTTTTCCCTTCCCTATCTTCTCATCGTCAGACGCGGGATCCTTGGTACTATCAGAATCGGCGTATTTGACTAAAGCTGCCATCAGCGTACCCATATCTGTGAGGTCACGTTTAAGGCGCCCCAGTTTCTGCCTCAGCGGCTCAAAGCGGCAATTTTTCTCTAGCATAAGAACTGCAGAGCCGGCATCCATCTTATCGGAGGAGTGAATTATCTCCTTGACCCGGCGTACCCAATGGGTGGTGGATTCACCTTCCACTTGCTTGCAATCCATCAAGTCCACAATCGACATAGATTGCTTACAGGTGTCCTTGAAGTTTTGGATGAACCGGGCCTTTAACTCGCCCCACGGACCAATGGAATTGGGTGGCAAGCCTTTCAGGCACGACCGGGCTGTTCCATCTAACATCATGGTGAAATACTTAGCCATCGCTGCGTCACTAACTTCCAACAGCTCCATGGCCATCTCATAACTCTCAATCCAGGCTCTGGGCTGTAAGTCGGCCGTATAATTTGGCACCTTGCAAGGTCCCTTGAAGTCTTTGGGCAACCGCACATTCCGCAAAGCCGGAATCAAACAAGGGACACCACTGGTTCTAGTGGCTAATCCCGCCTCAACGGAAGTTGTTGGATACTCTGGAAAGTCTTGAGCCGCCGCCTCCTCGTTCTCCTGACGTATTTGATCCTGCACTGGATTATAGCCCCCGGGCTGGTTACGGCGTTGAGCATTGCTTGACAGAGCTTCCGACTCCATCGTCTGCTTTGTAACTCGGGCTCGGTTACGGCGAGGTGGTGCTACCGAGGTGGGGAGTTGAATGAATCCTATCCCGCCGTGTAGAATAGGTCTCTGCCGAGCTGTGGCTGTCTGGAGGATCTCTCTGACCCTCTGGGTTTCCACTGCTGCCGGGTCATCACCTTCCATAGGAAGAGCCGCTAAACGCGCTGAAGCTGCGATCAAGTTCTCCATGGGGTTGGAAAAGTGACCCGGTGGAATCGGCACATAACGCGACGGTGGCATGCTTACGTGAGGCGGCACCGTACCCCGAGGCTGAGCCGGTCCTCCTGTTCCGGTTGTCATAAACTGATCGGCCTCCGGCAGGTTACTAGGGCCGGCTCCGGGTGTAGCAAAGAGAACCCGGGGGTCGTAATTCGAAGGTAAACGGGACTGCGTTTTCTGATGTCTCCTCCTCATTACCTAATTGGATGCATTTAAGCTCATCGTGAGCTGGTAAGCTTCTGACTGCAAGCGCTGTGCCCGGGCGTCGTGAGCCGCTCGTTCTGCAGCTAGTCTAGTATCCTCAGCTGCCAAGGCCTCCTTGGCCTGAGCTATCTCCTCGCGCACCTATGCTACTGCTGTGTCATGCTCATCTTTGTCTGCAGGAATAACCATGGCGGTTAACAGGGCCGTAAGCTTGTCCATGAGATCCATCAGCACCTGAGCCGGTGGGCGCATGGGGCCGCCTGCCCCGACTGCTCCTGATCCGGACGTGATCGCTGCGGCTGCTGTGGAGTTTGAACCGGGCTGAGTTCCAGCCATGAAGATTCCTGCCCATCTTGGCGGCTCATCGGGGTCCGGAATACTGATGCCATCGGAACAGCCCCCGAGCACGCCATCTTGTACCTGATACAACGAATCTGTTGAGCCGGCGGACGAATCATCGTCCGAGAGGACGACCGTCTCACCCTTATCTTCAGATCCTTCAGAAACTTCTTCTCCGTGGACGCAGCCCACGAAGGCATGCCTCACGACCAGCTGAGTCCGGGTCTTCCTCGCACGCTGAGCCGTCTCGACGAGGTCGGTGTAGTTGTCCGGCTCAAGGCCCGGCTCACCGATCCGGCCGATGAAGACGTGGATTTCGCTGAAGGGGACCCGGTATCCGTACTCAATTGAGCCGGCGTCGGGGCCCCAGCCTTCATCGTTGATGTAGATCTTGCCGCGACGACTCTTGGTCATACGGCCCACTATGTATCCCTTGAGCCCTTCGAAGCTGCCCTTCAAGAACTCAAATCCACCGTGCGCTGGCCCCACGGTGGGCGCCAACTATCGTGGAATAGTCACGTCAGATGTCCTCGTGAAAGGACTTAGTTGTGGAGCCATCGTAGCTAGGAAGCTTGAAGGGGTTAAATCGGGACAAGAGACATGAGAGGGTTTATACTAGTTCGGCCCCTTACGGTGAAGGTAAGGCCTATGTCTAGTTGGGTTGGTATTGATGTTTCGATAACCATGGAGCGAGATACGCTATGCCCGGCTCTCGATGAGTTTTTTTCTGCCCTAAGCCGCCAGCAGGTCGTCCCCTTATATACACGGGTTGACGCCCTGTGGCTTACAGAGTCCCGGCCGGCTTATAAACAGAGTCCGACTGGGTACCGGTTAAATCTACCTTACGTTACAAGTCATGCCATCATGGCGGCTTACTACAACGGGCTTAAGCCGCCCGTGGGCCTTAAGCTCTTTATTGAACCGCCATCTTCATGCTTGGTCTTGGGCTTCCTCTGATGAGTCCTCTTTGCGTAACCCGGCCCCTGCTGGGCGGCTTACACAAATAGTCATATCCCCAACAATCTCTAACATCGTCCCGTAGCATCTGTTTTGATGGTGAGCGAATGTGATGGGTTTCCTGACAGAGCGTGCATTGAACTCGCTCCCCTCCCCCCCGTTCCCTGTTATGTTCGAGGACAATTTGTATTTCCATTGTTTCGCAATGGAGGGGGGCAGTTCAAAAAAAACATCTCCTGATCGCTTATAATCCATTAGGGCATCTCCAACAGCAACCCACAAAACCTTCCGCGTCCGTCCGCGAACGGGTAGTCCGCGGACATGGAGGACGCCATCCAACCATAGTTGCATACATTCGGTCTTCCTTATTTTTTTCAACTCTGCACGATCAAATGGCCGCACGCAAAGGGTACAGATGTTTAAATAGTCGCATACATCACTAGGTCAAATTTTTTAAAAAATCAAATATTACATCCCAACATTGTTGTCCCCTTTCACCGCCCACTGATGCTCAATCAGATCTTCCTTCGGCTGCTCGTGAGTTGGTCGATGCCAAATTTGTTGATGCATTTGAATAAACTCTTTAAATGTGGCCGGATTCTGGTCCGGGAGTTGGATAGGATCACCCATATTCTCAATTTTCAGAGTTGCGGCAGTATCGCCACTCTCATTCTCGATGATCATGTTGTGCATGATCACACAACATGTCATCACCTCCCATAAGGTCTTCGGATCCCATTGTTTTGTAGGTCCACGAACAGCTGCAAAACGGGTCTGCAGAACTCCAAATGCCCTCTCGGCATCCTTTATAGTTGCTTCTTGTCTTTGGGCAAAGTGAGCCTTCTTTTGGAAACTAGGTTTGAGATGGTGCTGACAAAGAAAGTCCATGGAGGATAGATATTGCCAACCAGATAGTAGCCCATGTTGTACTCATGTCCATTGACAGTATAGTGGCAAGGAGGAGCTTTTCCTTCAGACAGCCTCGCAAACAACGGTGATCGTTGCAGCACATTGATGTCATTGTGAGACCTAGGCATGCCAAAGAAAGTGTCCTAATCCAAAGATCCTAGGACACATCTGCTTCAAGAATGATGATGGGCTTCTTTACATGACCCTGATATTGCCCTTGTAAAGCCTTCGGGCAGTTCTTCCATTTCCAATGCATGCAGTCAAGAGATCCAAGCAAACCTGGCTACCCTCTTACTTTTGAGATTGCCAAGAGCCTCTTGGTGTTTGTCACGGTTGGTTCTCTCGGGTACTAAGGTCCGAACACCTCGGCCGCGGCAGTTGCAAACCTGACCATGGCATCTCCGCATGTGCCCTCAGACATCCATAGGTACTCGTTCCATGAATCAGCAGTCGTGTCATATGCAAGCATCTGATGTGCGGCCGTGCACTTTTGGTAACCAGAGAATCCAGTCATTCCTACGGCGTCCTTCTTGAGGATGAAGTAGTCATCATATGACCTGACGCCATGGTACAAACGATCGAAGACAGTCTTGCACATCTGAAAACACCAACGAAAATGGTCAGTGAATAGTGCATCAGGGGCAAAGTAGTCGGCGGGCCATCAGTGTCAAATGGATGTGCGCCCTGTTACGGTTGAGCACTCGATGACCCCTGATCGAGCCCTTGAAATTGAGAACATGCTCCACCACACGCTCCGCGTCTTTAAGGATCGCCTACATCATCACCATCTCATCGGAGTACTCCTCGTCCGATGCACCATCGGATGACTCTACATGTTGCTCGTATATGTACTCCGAATCGAAAACCATTGCTTAAAAACAAGATGGGACAACTTATTTTAGCTCCGGTGATTCATCGAACAGTTGTTGGGCACGGTAGAGGAGGGTACCTGGCGGGGTAATCGAAGGACAGGGGGTTGAACGGAGGCGGAGGAGAAGTGGCGAGGAGCCCTACTGGAGCGCCGGAGGTGACAGAGATGAAGAGTTCCGTCAGGGGTGTGGCGTGGTGGCTAGGGTGATGGAGCGGCAGGGAAGGCAAGAGAGAAAGAAGGAAGGAGATAAAATGAGGAGGATGGAGTCGCGGGGTCTAGGAAGGGTTTTGGGTGGGCTGAGGGTGTCAAATTCGTACGTTTCGCGTGTCCTGACTCCCGCAAACCTCCCCCGCTTTTGACTTCAGTTTGCGGGAGAAATAGCGTACGGACCGCCCCGCGGACCAATACAGGCCCGTGTTGGATGGCTTCCGCGGTCCGGACAATGCGGTCTGGATGGTAGTAAGAGGTTTGTGGGGCCGCCTTGGAGATGCCCTTAACTCCTTAGAACCTAGGTGATCTTTATTTGTTTAACTCGTCAAAAAAATTGAGGACTTAAAAGAAATAGCTCTTCTCCCACATTTTTAAGCGGTCGGTCTCGATTCTTTGGAAAATCCCTCCCCTTTCCAACTCCAATATGTGGAAGCCTCCTCTTCCCGCCACCACCGCCCAATGTCACGCCACCGCATGTGCCAACTTCGACTGAAATGGAGTTGCGGGACTGATAACCCACAAGTATAGGGGATCGCAACAGTTTTCGAGGATAGAGTATTCAATCCAAATTTATTGATTCGACACAAGGTAAGCCAAAGAATATTTGCAAGTATTAGCAGTTGAGTTGTTAATTCAACCACACCTGGAGACTAAATATATGTAGTACTGTGATCAGTAGCACAGTAGTATGATAATTTTGATAGTAGTGGTAATAGCAGCAACAATAATAGTAACGGTAGTAGCAGTAGTTTTGTAGCAATTATGATAGTAACATCAATAATATTAACTTAGCAAAAGCAGTATCCAAAAAGCTTGTAGGCATTGGATCGGTGATATTTTCGGATAATATTTATCATGTAACAGTCATAACCTAGGGCGACACAGAACTAGCTCCAATTCATCAATGTAATGTAGGCATTGTTGAAAATATCCCCTAGAGGCAATAATAAATTGGTTATTAGTATTTTTCCTTGATCATGATAAATGTTTATTAATCATGCTAGAATTGTATTGACCGGAAACTTAAATACATGTGTGAATACATAAACAAATACTACGTCCCTAGTGAGCCTCTACTAGACTACCTCGTTGATCAAAGATGGTTAAGATTTCCTAACCATAGACATGAGTTGTCATTTGATAACGGGATCACGTCATTAGGAGAATGATGTGATGGACAAGACCTAACCATAAGCTTAGCAACAGATCGTATCGCTTAGTTATTTGCTACAACTTTCTTCCTGTCAAGTATATATTCCTAAGACCATGAGATCGTGCAACTCCCTAACATCGAAGGAATACTTATTGTGTATCCAAGCATCACTTCGTGACTAGGTGATCATAAAGTGCTCTACACATATCTCCGAAGGTGTTTGTTGAGTTGGCATGAATCGAGACTAGGATTTGTCACTCCCTATGATGAAGAGATATCTCTGGGCCCTCTCGATAATACAACATCGTAAATAGCTTGCAATCAATTTGGCTAATGAGTTAGTCACGTATTTCCAAACGAGTAAAGAGACTTGCCGATAACGAGATTGACCTAGGTATGGAGATACTAACGATCGAATCTCGGGCAAGTAACATATCACCGGACAAAGGAAATTACATACAGGATTAACCGAATCCTTGACATCGTGGTTCAACCAATAAAAGATCTTCGTGGAATATGTAGGAACCAATATGGGCATCCAGTTCCCGCTATTGATTATTGACCAGAGAGGTGTCTCGGTCATGAGATTCCCTAACCCGTAGGGTCGCACGCTTAACGTTCGACGATGCTAGAGTAATATTGGGATATGCATGTTGGTGACTGAATGTTGTTCGGAGTCCCGGATGAGATCCCGAACATCACGAGGAGTCTTGGAATGGTCGAGAGGTAAAGATTTACTAGATCATGGGTGGCACGCGTTGCTGCGCCCATCTATTTTAACAATAAAACGATATGAATTTGTGTAAATATACAGGTGCAAGAAACATTATAGTTTAGTTTGCATATACACACATACATTTGTTAGCAATAGAAGAAGTCTAGTCTGACTATTTTTTGTTGTTGTCAAATTGCAAGAGGCTGGTGTACATTGTGATCTCATAAAATACAGGGAAACTACTAACTATATTTATGGCTTGGTAATGTCAGAAATTCCATAACTTTAGTGATGTCAGATTTCCATCCAACCAGAGATTTTTGTAAAACATACAAAAAATAGTACGTTGAATAATGATGAACAAATGTTGTTGCTAATAGCCAGGAAACAACATTTGGTAATCAAATTCATAATCTGTACCTATAATAGGCTGGCAGTAGGAAAATTGTACCTTAACCCACAAATAAACATTCTATTATGCAAATCATGCTAGCTTAAGAGAATATTTTGTTGTTGCAACCTTTTAACAGTGCTTAAAAATGATGAATGTGCTTACAATTCCAAACATGTCAACAAATTGTCTATATTGTATTATTAACCGAAACTCCAATATCCATTTGTCTATATTATTCACATAAAATTTAGGAAAATCTCTACATGATATTGTTATATCATTGACAAGCTGACGTTACCCTTCCATGTGACAATTTGTTCCAATCTATTACCTCTGTCCCAAAAAGCTTGTCTTAGATATGGATTTGCATCTAGACAAATCTAAGACAAGTATTTCATGACAGGGGAGTATGTAATATATGGAGGACTATGAAAGAGAGAACATGGGATGGCATTGTATACAACAATGATTACTTTGTCGTTGTTGTCATAGGGTTCGTACATCTCAGCTATAGAAACAAACAATGATAATGAAAGAAGATAAGAACATGCAATCCTAATGGTGCTTGTGGATAAGACTCAACCATATATAACGCCATGAATAAAAATATAGCACCTCAAGACAAATACTCCTTCCAATGAAATGACAAGTTGCCAACGTAACTTATATGCATTGTGTTGCTTTGAGTGACAATGGTGAAATGATGGTACCATCCGTGGAGTGAGCCTCCTACATCTTCAGTGTGCCTATGTAGCCAAAAAAAGTTACAATTCTTGATGGAGCATTTTAATGGTCATCAATTTTTTATCGATCTTCAACCAATCATCTTCTTTGCTATGTGCAGGAGCATTAAACTGAAAGTAGCATTGCAAACCAATCTTGAGATGTCTTATATTCAATTTAGAAAGGACGGTATATTAGAACTCCCAAGCATTTTGCCACCAAGGTTAAGTGCAGCTCTAGCACCTTCTATGAGAAATGTACCATGAATCGAAGCATAAGGGGGCAGCAAAAATATGCATATAATCTATAGAAAAGGAAAGCAAGACTACATAGACAGTGCAAAAAATATTAATACTAAATAACAAAAATTAGTAAAACCCAGCAATGAAGAGTAATATCTCACGTATACAAGTTAAAGTAACTCACTTGCACACAATGAGCAAATATATCAACAAGTCTTTCTATTTAATCTAACAGGCAATATCATTATACTAACCTATTGTTATGCATGTATGCATGTTGAAGCAATCATAAATAACATTGCCATGCATACTAAAGCATTAATCAATTTCACATGATATGGTTGAGTTCAAAGACAGGCGGTTTGCATTTGATATGCGAATATAGATAAAGTACATAGTAATTCCCAACAATGTAAACGTAAAATTCATTTAAATGTCTGAATATGAACACATAAGATTTTCCCTTTATTTTCAAGAGCTTAGTAACATTACCTGATATGTGTTTTTAATTTTTGATATGCCAATAATTAGCAAGTTTGCATCAGCCAATGCAGAGTCCTAGATTATTGATCTAGCAATGATTGAGCTACACATTACTTTAGCCTTCAAAGATATTAGGAAAAAAACTAAAAAGGGAGGCAGGAAAGAGAAAGGATACATATTAATATCACTACACATCACGGTTGTGGTGGCATGTCTAAATGTGACATCCAAATTAAAAACTGAAGATAAGACATCTTCCTAGGTCAGTATTCTTTCTATGCTTAATTTACAAACCACTTTATCCTCCAAGAAGGCAGACAAGAGAGATGATGCAAATTAGTACCAATCACTACACACCATATCTATTGCAAGAAGTTTACATGCCAGTACAATATCCAAATTAAAGGGTGACGATTAGCACATGAAGAAAAATATTAATTATGTTTTTAGTTCAACTTCACCAAACAGCCAAAAGCGGCATAGTGAGCTTAGTCTAAGAATCAAAGTGCCAACAAACTAAAGACTAGTTAGCATAAATTTTAATCATGAATTACACATTTAACTATTTATGAATATTTGTGTATGAACTAAACATATCATAACAAATATTTCAGGTCATAGAATTGTAAGACTAAATATATGAAGAAGGATAGGTAATTTGATATTTTAGAAGTGGGCACTAAAATATTGATAACAAGAAACAACACAAAGAAGCAGTGCTGACCTTGGCAGGGTAATCTGATTTGGAATCATAAATTGAAAACATAAGCAATATATGAGTGCTACACTGCTACTCCATGCCGCCCCGCTTGCCCCTACTTGAACCTACAAGGGACGACATGGCAGCGGTGGATGTAGGGTGGAAGCATGGTGTTTATCCCGATGGCAGTGTGCCTTGGAATGCTCCTTAAACCGGCCATGAGAGGAGCACCACTGCTTCCGGTCGTGGTCGATGTCAGGGGAACCCCGTCACATGCTTTATGAGGAGGAAGAAACAAGCCCCCACTCTGAAATTGCTCTGAACCTAACTGTGTGGACCCAAAGCCTTTGTCCATCAAGGTAGGCGAACCGCCATCTTCATCCTACAAATAGATGTATTGGATGGAGCCTTAGAGATGTAACTACATGGGTAGAAATGCATCTAAAGTGAATTACTACAAACCCATGAGAAAGTTGATTACCTTTAGCATACATCAGCTATAACACTCTTGAAGCTGCGCGGCCTGGGCAATACTCGCATGCGTTCCAAACAATTCAATCAGACGAGTAATGGCATCTGAAGGAACATTTGCATCCTTTGTAATTTGAATTTTTTGTGCCTTTGCTCATTTGCAGGTTTCAGATTGTTTCACCTACTTTTCATATTAGAACATCGACCCGGATGAACTGCCATAATCAACATATGCAAATTATGTGTCTAAATCAATAGTACACGCAGAAATTATATTTCTATGTTTGATGCTTTCTCTGTTTTTGTTTTGTTCCCCATGGAGCACTAGCTTCAAACAAATTACATGAAACAGAACCCAAATAAAAAACAAATTTCAACTAGTTATACCTTCGTATCGGGCACATCAATTAGGCAGGTAGTCTCCTGTGGGTCACTGGTTGTGGCACATTTTTTTTGTTGTAGTAGTACTTCAGTCATGGCTCCTCAGGCTTCTTGAAGGACTCACTACTTTGAATGACGTCTGATCCCAATAGAGATAATGAATGGATCAGACGGATTCTAATCCAAGCTTACGCTGGTATGCGCCAGTGCTATACAAATGGTTTTTAACCCCTTTCCGCGATGGCATTTGGAGCCGTCGCCAAGTGAGTGTGGGTGATAGGGGGGTCCTTCCCACACGACCCAGAAACCGTCGGGGATAGGGAGAGAAGAGGCATATACATTACTCTTACTCATTTGTGCTCGCATTGCCATCGCATTCGGTATTCTGTGATTCTACATTTACGATGCGCGACCCATCACAAACGGTTCACTATTATAGAACATGTATGATAAACATACAATCACACACATTTGCTTGTCCCAACCGTATGCGATAACTAATTAAGAAGATTAGCTAATCGTCGTACGAGTGTCAGATAGGATTACGAAACGTCGGACCGTCGTAACATCAGCGTACACAACAACTATCGGACATGCTATTCTCTGGTGTAACGTTTACGATGCATACTTCATCAGAAACAATTCATGATTGCGAATCGTGTACGATAAGGCAACTATCACAAATGTTTAGTTTGCCCGCACCGTTTGTGATATTGTCTGACATCGCACATGCTTTGCAAACGGCAACTATGTGCATGCTTGCACACGTTTCCTCTCTGTGAACCGTCTCGGATTATGGTGTATATCGCAAACGTTTGTGTTTTACTAACCGTGTGTGCCGTAACGACCTGGAGAGCGTAATTTCACCGTAATTTAATTGTTGCTATTTCAAATTGTATTGGATTTGAATTTGAATGTATGCTATAGCTTTATTCATATCCATCAGGTTCAAACAACCAATGCATTATTCGATTCATAGGTACATATCAAGAATTACATAAGAACCAAATAAAGAATGATGAACCACAGTTGTATACTTGTACTATTAAAGACGGTAAAGAAAGAAGGGAAATACATTCTGGTTGTTGAACAGGGTGAAGCATAATGCCCATATTGTGCCCTCCTCCATGCAGAAGGCACGCACAACTCTAGTCCACCCCCTTGTGATGGCTGACCGCCCATCCTTCACGGTCTTCATGAAAACATCTAGATAATCATCATGTTCTGGTAGAAATACTTTAACCTTTGCATGCCCACCAATCATGTAGTTTGAGAGGTAATCTTGAGTAAACTGCTTTGGGAACCACTACAAAGGAAAAAGATTCACACATTGTCATCTAACACAACTCATTATGGGCAGTAAAAACAAGGTTGCAGAGTTCTTACTTACCATCCAGCAGTTTGCTGTTGTATTGGATAAAGTGTAAACAAATAGTTTAATTGCCATCTTTTGACCCATTTTACTAACAATCTTTATCAGCTTCATCACTTGATGTTGGTTCATCGATATCTCATTTCCCCATATGCAGAAAGGGTCGAAGCGCGGATCTTTACCAATGACATATGTACCTAAAAGCACCAAGTTAATATTAGAAGCTAAACAACAGTTACACAATGATGTAGTACAACACTCTTTTATAATATCTTATAACATCCAATATACTCACATCTTAGATGAATTAACATCCACTACAAAAAAAAGACACATCCGTGACATTTTGGGCCGAACGAATTTTTTTTCTGTCATACATATGACACTTCTATGACGATAATTGTGACAAAACCCGCTATCATCATAGATGTGGTGGTCTCCTACTTCTATGACAAAAAATCATGACAGAAAATGGGCTTTTCGTCCTGGGCAGGCCGGAGACGCAGCTGCATGACATTCTTTGGGCCGTCCATGACGGAAAAAACTGTGGTAGAAGCGAGGGGGAGGAAAATTTCGGGGAGTTGTCGGTTACGGTGGGAGGTTAGGAGCGGAGCGATGCGTGTTTCTCTCGTACGTACACGCATGCGTGCGAGGCATTGGCTCTAACTGAAGCCGAGCGAGGCGTTTGGCTCTGGCAACCCGATTGACAGACCGCAGCTACGTTCTTCAACCCGAGGGATCGATCGATGGTGTTAATCAACTCGATGGAGCGATTCGCCGCTCTCGCCGCTAATCGAAGCCGATCGATGCCGCCTCGATGAACAAAGGAGCGCTATGGGGGGGGGGGGTTGGATGAACAATGAGCGGTGGCGTTGCCTCGGATGAACAGAACCCGTGGTGTGGAGGGTTGGATGAACAATAGACGGTGGAGGGGTGGCCGTGGAGGGTGGTTGAATAGGACCCGTGGTGTGGAGGGCTGGATGATCAGTAGATGGTGGAGGGGTGCCCATGGAGGGGTGGTTGAACAAGAGCCGGCGGAGTAAGCGCACGGTGGAGGCTGGATTAATAGGAGCTCGTGGAGGCCGGAGGAGGTCAACGGTAGCTGTGGAGGCCGGAGGAGGTCGACGGTGGAGATGAAAAAGATCTGTGGAGTCCTGCTTTGCGATGCACGCCACACCCCCCCTCCCGCTTCGACCGTGGCGCTCCAACACAAGTCCGTTTAAATGCTTTCTGCGACGCCACACCCCTCTCGATCAACAGGACCCCCGTTTTGACCGTAGGAGGTCCGTTTCGTCCATTTTGTGGTACGCCACACCCCTCCCGATCAACATGACCCCCATTTCGACCGTAGGAGGTCTGTTTCCTCCATTTTGCGGTACGCCAGGCCCCTCTCGATCAATAGGACCCCGTTTCGAACGTGGCCGGTCGAACACAAGGTCGTTTCCTCCGTTGTACGGTACGCCAGGCCTTGTTTCCATCGCCTGTTCCGTCCAAGCCCTCCCGATGAACACGACCATGCATTCCGTTCCAACCCAGCCGGTTGGCTCCCCATGAACACGACGACGACCCTGTTTCTCCGTTCCGACCCAGCCATGTACGTATGCACGAGTAGGCGTTCGAGACCCTGCCCGTATGTACGTACGTGGTCGTATTTTCTTTCTTGCACCCTCGCCGCTGTACGTACGTGTACATGCTACGTGTGCGCCTCTACTACGACACGTGCGCGCCCCTACATCTACGACACGTGCGCGCCTCTACATCGACCAGTATGTACGTACACGTTCGCGACGAGAATGACAACGTTACGTGCGCTTTGACCGTGTGGGTCACCGCCGAGCACTTGCTTGCTGCGAAGATGTCGCCGGTGGGTCCCAGCAGCTTAGAAGCGAATCGTTTTTTTGCGGGACGCACTTCCTTGCGTGCGAAGATGTAGCCGGTGGGTCCCAGCAATCGGGGCGAATCATTTTTTTGCCCGGACGCACTTCCTTGCATGCGAAGGTGTAGCCAGTGGGTCCCAGCAATCAAGGGGGAAACATTTTTTGCGAATATGGTGGCTCGTCCGTGGGTCCCCGCTGTCAGGTGGAGGAATAATTATTTTGCGTGTAATAAGGAGGCACTTCCTTCCTGCGGCCGTGGACCCAGCTGTCAGCCTCTCCACATACAGTCCACGTCCGATGGAAGCCGTTCCTTGACCATGTTGACCATGCCGCGCCGAGAGCACCAGGGCGGTGGGCGACGGCGAGGCCTAGGAAGGGGATGACGCGGAGCCGGGGAAGACGTGGTAGTGGATGCCCACGTGTAGAGGAGTACGAGGGCTCACTGGTTCACTGCGGTGTGAGGCTGCCGTCGCCGCAGAATAACAGGGGGTGTGTGTGAGTAGAGGGATGGCATAGCCAGCGGTGGGAGTAGTAGGGGGCGGTGAGGACTCCGCCACATCGCAGCCGGCCACGGGAGGCAGGAGCACGAGGCACGACCGGCGTTGGTTTGGGCGGCTGGAGCAAGAAGACCAGAGGTTGAAGAAGCACTACGGCCGTTGGATGGACATCGTACGGTCACTGGAGCTAGAATCGTGCATATTGACTAAGTTGACAAAACCCTCCATCCCCGTCAACTTAGTAGGCCCACAAGTCAGCCTGCCACTATACCGGGTCCCAGCTAACAGGGGGAGTATTCATTTTTTTTGTGCGTAATAAGGAGGCACTTCCTTGCGCGAAGATATAGCTGGTGGGTCCGAGCTGTCAGCGGCGGTAACGTTTTTTTCGTGAAATACTGAGGCCCTTTCGGTGGGTCCCTGATGTCAGGTGGAGAATCATTATTTTGCGCGTAATAAGGAGGCATTTCCTTGCGTGCGGCCGTGGACCTAGCTGTCGGCCTCTCCACGTCTGATCCGCTTCAGATGCATGTCGATTCGTTGACCACGTTGACCAAAGCCGCACCGAGAGCACCGGGCGAAGGGACGCACGACGAGGCCTAGGAAGGAACGACACGGAGGCGGGAAGACTTAGTAGTTGTTTCCCGCGAGGGGAGTACGATGAACGAGGGTTTATTGGTTCGTCTGCCGTCGCGGAGAATAACAAAGTGTGGGTGAGTAGAGGGATGGCTAGGCGGCGATGGGAGTACTGTGGGCGGTGAGGCTTGGCAAGCAGCAAAGACAAATGGCCATGGGAGGAGGGAGCAGCAGTCCACCGGTGCTTGTTTGAGCGGCCGAGCAGAAGAGCAGAGATTGAAGAAGCACGACGGCCGTTGGATGGACATCCACCGCCACCGCTTGTCGTCAACCTTTTTTAGGAAAGCCTCAAATCTGTGGAAAAGCGACATACAGACCCATCTGCCATTATTTCTAATAATTTACAACCCATTTGCTAATTCTTAAGGTTTCTTTTGGAGCCCATATTCTTTTGTTAGCATTACAACCCATATTGTGGCCACGGTTAAAAATTATACTGAAATTTTGCATATTTCAAAAGGGTGATCGAACTGTTTTTAATCCCAAAATTTCGACTCACATTCAAACTGATTTTAAAAATAAATGTATATCAATATAAAATCCAACAAATTCTCCATGCATAAAAATTAATGTAATTTAAAATCTTGAAATGAAAAAAAAATGAAACTAATTGCCGGTTTGATGTGTTTTAAAAATGTACAACCCATTTCTCATTACTGATGGGCCATTTTCTCGGCCAGCCGAATGAAAAGCTCTCCTCATCTTGAAAGATTTGCAGCCCAACAGGCCTGACAAAGCGACTTAATTGGCAAATCACAAAAAAACTGGGCTGTGGCCGTGGACCCAGCTGTGAGCCTCTCCACGTACAGTACTGTTCCGATGGAAGTCGTTCCTTGACCACGTTGACCATGCCGCACAGAGAGCACCACAGCGGTGGATGATGACGAGGCCTAGGAAGGGGACGACGCGGAGCCGGGGAAGACGCGACAGTGGAAGCCCGTGCAGAGAGGAGTACGAGGGTTCACCAGTTCGGCTGCGGTGTGAGGCTGCCGTCGCTGCAGGGCCTGGCCAGCGGTGGGAATAGTAGGGGGCGGTGAGACCTCCGCGGCAGCATAGCCGGCCACGGGAGGCAGGAGCATGCGGCATGACTTGCGCTACTTTGGGCAGCTGGAGCAAGAAGACCAGAGGTTGAAGAAGCACTACGGCCGTTGGATGGACATCGTACGGTCACTGGAGCTAGAATCGTTCATATTGACTAAGTTGACAAAGCCCTTCGGCCCCGTCAACTTAGTAGGCCCACAAGTCAGCCTCCCACCAAGGTGGGTCCCAGCTAGCCGGGGAAGTATTCATTTTTTTGTGCGTAAATAAGGAGGCACTTCTGGTGGGTCCGAGCTGACAGCGGGGGAACGTTTTTTTCGCGAAATACGGTGGCCCGTTCGGTGGGCCCGAGCAGTCAGGGGGAAACGATTTATTTTGCAAAATACTGGTGGCCCATCCGGTGGGTCCCCGCTGTCAGGTGGAGGAATAATTATTTCCCGCGTAATAAGGAGGCACTTCCTTGCGGTGCCGTGGACCCACCGTCGGCCTCTCCACGTCTGATACTCTTAGATGGAAGTCGGCCCTTGACCACATTGACCACGCCACACAAGAGCACCACGGTGGTGGGCGACGGTGAGGCCTAGGAAGGGACGACGGGAGCCGGGCCACGGGAGGTAGGAGCAGCGGTAGCACACCGCCACCACGGAGGCGGCGGAGCGGCGGCACACCGCGCTGCTTTGGGCGGCCGGAGCAAGAAGATCGAGGTTGAAGAAGCGGTATGGCCGTTGGATGGACATCATACGGTCCATTGGAGTATTGACTAAGTTGACAAAGCCCTCCGTCCCGTCAACTTAGTAGGCCCACAAGTCAGCCCAACAATATGGTGGGTCCCAGCTAGCGAGGGTATTCATTTTTTTGGGCGTAATAAGGAGGCACTTCCTTGCGTGCGAAGATATAGCTGGTGGGTCCAACCTGTCAGCAGTGGGAACGTTTTTTTTCGCGAAATACAGAGGCCCTTCCTGTGGGGTCCTAGCTGTCAGGTGGAGGAATCATTATTTTGCGCGTAATAAGGAGGCATTTCCTTGCGTGCGGCCATGGACCCAACTGTCAGCCTCTCCACGTACAGTCCACTTCCAATGGATGTCGTTCATTGACCACATTGACCAGGTCGCACCGAGAGCACTAGGGTGGTGGACGACGGCGAGGCCTAGGAAGGGAACGACATGGAGCCAGGGAATACTCGGCAGTTGTTTCCCACGCGGAGGAGTACGAGGTTTTATCTTTGTTCATCATCACCGGAGAATAATAGCATGTGTGGGTGAGTAGAGGGATGGCTAGGCCAACGATGGGAGTACGGTGGGGCCATGAGGCTCTTGCGGCAAAGATAGCCGATCAGCGGGAGGAGGGAGGCAGTCCCACGGCGCTTGTTTGAGCGGCCGAGCATGAAGAGCAGAGATTGAAGAAGACGACGGTAGTTGGATGGATATCCAACGATCCTTTGCTCTCGTGTGTTGACTAAGTTAATAGGGCGTTGCGTGGCCAACCTTTTTATGAAAGCATCTGCGTCAACTTCGTAGTAGGCGCACAAGTCAGCCTCAAATCATGGAAAACAAAGATACACCCATCGCCATTATTTCTAATAATGTACAACCCATTGCTAATTCTTAAGATTTTTTGGAGCCCATCTTCTTTTTGTTAGCATTACACCCCATATTGTGGCCACGGTTAAAAAGTATACTGAAATTTTGCATATTTCAAAAGCGGTCAACTGTTTTTAATCCAGAAATATCGATTCACATTCAAACTATTTTGAAAAATAATTTATATAAATATAAAATCAAAATAATTGTCCACGCATAAAAATCAATGAAATTTAAGATCTTGTAATGAAAAAAATGAAACTAATTCCCGGTTTGATGTATTTTAAAAATGTACAAGCCATTTCTGGGCAAACCGAATGAAACTCTCCTCGTCTTGAAACATTAGCAGCCCAGCAGGGCCGATAAAGCAAGTAGGCCTTGTTTGGGTTTTTGTTAAAAAAAATAGAACTGGGCTAGCCATTTTCAGCAAGAAAAAAACACAACTGGGCTCATGATGTGGTAAACATAAATAAAACCACGGCTAGACGGGCCATAGCCCCCGCACAGCCCCATTGTTACTCTGATCCATCGCTAAAACTAGTATAAATAACAACTGCTTGTTCCTCATTGTCTAAAAAAACTGCTTGTTCCTCAAAAAAAACTACGCGACTTGCTGGGTCCCTGGTGTCAGCCGCTCGTAGTGTAATTCTCTCGTTTATTGACTACGTTGACGATGGCGTGAGCCCCAGATGTCCAACCATTAGGAGGAACCATATTTTTGGGCTTGTACTATAGAGGCACTTGCTTGCGCATCGCCATGACGCTGGTGGGTCCCTCTTGTCATCCTCTCACGTCAAATCATCTCCTTGTTCCTCTCGGTTGTTGACGACGTTGACAACGCAAGAGGGCGGCGCACACAGCGCCGGCGAAGCGAACCAAGGCCGCAAGGCGGAGGATTTACAATGAGGCCTCGGGCCGGAACGAACAAGAGCCATTGAAGATCGTCGGTCAATCGCGGCGGAGGGAGTATGAGGTTGGTGGTGGGGGTGGTGGGGGCTAGTCACTTGACTTCTATAATGCACAGTGAGCTCAAGCAGCCGGCGTGAGTGATGTTATTTCCTTGGTTGTGATTTGTTACAATATTTCACTCTAAATTAAACGAATGGCAAGCCATTTGCCTTGTTTCAAAGAAAATATGACATCCACAAATGAGTTGAAAAGGGTGGGAACATCTAACTCCAGCTTACAAAGCGTACAAAAGCACGAGGGTTGATTGTTCACCGAGTTTACAAAAACCCAGATTGAGAAGGGCAACAACATCTAACTCTAGCATTTGTTTTGGCAATCAAATCAAATGGATCGGTCAGGTCCATAGAATGAACATCCTGGATCGTAAAATTTACTGGATTATGACCACAATATGTTGTAAATAGAAGCCCGGCATGTTCAGAAGCTCTTTTGCCCACCTGAAACTCCTTTTTTTGCTCTTCGACATACCCATCCATCAAAACCATGCTGCTGATAAACTTAAGTCTGATGGACAATAGTAACCTCGCATTCAGCAGGAAGAATGTGACATATCTTATGTTTGCACGGTTGGCTACATATCGTTCTAGTGTTATTGTCTTCAATCGAATCCCATGAGAAGTGAGAAAATCCTGATGCTTACGAATCCACCGATTGGTTATAACTTTCTTACCCCGTCCTGTTGCCTAAATAGACATGAAAATTGAAAACAGTTAAGGTCTAAAAGAAGAGTGTCGAAAGAGCAACAGCTGAACGGTTAATTCTAGTACACTATATGCGGGCTTCCAATGTGCGTGAAATTATCACCTTTATATACAACTTCTCCAGACATGGAAAGCATTGCAACAAGCCAATAATCTTGTTCAGATCAAAACTATTCATTTGGATATATAAGATCTTGACAGAATCCAGCACCATTGATAGGCCATCCATGGAGAAACTCTTCATTGAGCATAGAACATAATATTAGTACAAAATGTGTACTCTAAGATGATATATAAATTATGCGCAGAAATTTAAAATGCAGCATATGGTTACAAGTGTAGATGAAAATATAAAGTACCTGAAGAACTGTGGATCCAAACACCATATTGAAATGAGCACAGATATCATGTATTACACCCAAGGTCTCCAGTTTAGGCGCAGAGAGGACAGTTATTTGCAACGGTGAAACTAGAATCAAGGATCAACCTTTGAAGTAAAGGGGCATCTTGGATCATGAGCTGCCTTCCGTCAAAAGAAATTCCAATTCTTACAAGGTTAGGCGACTTTATTTGGAGACAACCGATTCTAACTATGAAAACAAGCACCAAGCACTCCAGCGCAGGGCAACTTGAGTGGATGATGATGTGCGGTTTAAGTAATAAATTTGAATTAAAGAGAAGAATCAATGGATTCATGATTAATGAGGCCTCCGATATACGAACCCGCACCAGTGAAAGTTTCTTGAGAAATGGGAGTCGAAGGTTTAGTACCAGATTGTCTGGAAGGTAGCACAGCGCAAAGGTGGCAGTGTGGAGAGAGGAGGAAAACCGCGAGATGGACATCGGTGCTGAGGGCACAAGTTCATGGCGTTCTGTATGTGGTATGTGATTTCCAGGGGAATAGTAGAACTCAAGTAGCTATATTTCTGTGAATTCAGGGGATTTCAGCCAGGCGTCCACCGTGCAGGGCATGGTATGCTTGCTCAGGTAGCATGACGGGATGCAGAGGCTTTGAACGGAGCCCAGGAGGGAGGAGATGATGGCTCTGGGGATTTCAAAATCATTGAAGAGAGATAGCTGATGACAGTCGAGATTAAGGGGCACGACGCGCCATAGAGGGTGCCACCGAATTGAGAGGACTTGGGTGCGGCAGCAATCCTTGGTGGGGAGAAGCGAGATGATCTCCCCAAGGACGGCATCTGGGAGATTGCTGATGTGGTCCACCCGAGATCCTACGGGTTCCTGGGATCCGGTGGGGGGCGGGATCACCGCTTCTCCCCGCGCTGCCAGGTGCGGGATCTACAATAGGCGTAGCCGCTGGCGGGAGCCTCATCTTCTTGGCGCTGGGGTCAGTCGACTCCATTTTCCTCGAGGGCGTCGCGTCGCGCTCACGAATTTGAGCAGAGTAACTAATGACGAGCCTAGTTGTAGTCTGAGCGAAGAAGAAGGGAGCTGGGGTTTTCAGAGGAGTGAGGAAGAAGGGAGCTGGGGTTTTCAGAGGAGTGAGGTGAGGAATTTGGGGTACGAGTGGAGCGAATGGCGTGAGGTGGGTGGGAACGAGGAGGAAGAAGAGCACCTGTGTTTTTATGGGGAGGGGGCGGTGTCTTTGGGTGTGGGTAGCGCCTTTTGAATTGATTTTACTATTTACTAGTGTGGATTGGCTGTTTTGTCTTGGGCCCAGAGAAACAATTACTACTAGTACAAAGGAGACACTCTACAGCTACCCGTAAAAAAATTACTACTAGTACAAAGGAGACACTCTACCGCTTTTGGCTCCTCCTAGGTCATTGAAACGTCTCCCTCTTGAATCGTTATACTTTTGTTCACCGACATGCGGGCCATGCAGTGCAAGGGCCCAAATGCCATCCACCAAATTAGCAGGCGTATGCGACGGAGAGTCACCCCGGTCGAGTACGGCAATGTGAGCCGTCAGATCACAAAACCCCACCTCCCCGCAGCTAAGTTTGACGGACGAAGCAACCATCATTTCACTCCTCGCTGAATCCCTTCTCCTCACCGTCTTCAAGAAAGGCAACACTGTGATTTGCCAACGTTCTTCTCTCCCAATGAAGGGAAGGTAAGCGGATCCGTGATGTTGGTATATTTTCGCTCAGAGAAAAAAAGAACTTTTGCAAAGCAGTAACCGATCCTCACTCTCTTTTTTGTTTCATTGTCATTGCGATTGTGTTTTCCTTTCAGTGGTCTCCTAGTATTCATCAGTTTCATGATGGACCAAGGAGAACCAGGCAAAGATCTGCCGATGTTGGAGCAAACCCGGGAGACTGATCCCCACGAGACAGAGAGCTCCAAGAAGATGGAGGCAACCACCGAGCCGACCCCAGATACGTTCACGACCACTACTGAGATGGTCAATGCCCCGTTTGAGGTTACATCCCCCGTGGCACTGCAGGAGCAGTTTTCCCCCTTCGAGGATGTGTCCCCCCCGCTGAGCTGCCCAAGGTGATTTCCTTTATTGCCCATCTCGATTGTGGTTTTTCATCTAAGTATGTGGAGATTTTTTTTTAGAAAAGGAAGTATGTGGTGATTAATAATGCAAAATTTTATTAGCTTCGATGCCATGCTATACATAGTGGTTTAAATAAATTGTGGTTCTTATAATGAAAAGTAATTCAGAATTTGTTTCTATTACAATTAGAGCCCTGATGCAGACAAGGATTGTGTGGTTGTGCATGTCACTCGCTATGAGGCGGACGACCTGAATATACGCACTGGGAAAACAGAGTTGTTAGGCTGTTGGATCCTGGAAGCCATTTGCGGTTATACCAATGAAGAGTTGTATTCCATCCTCACTGTTGTCAGGCGTGTTGTCCAGGGTGTACTGAAGCACAAGAAGTTCAAAGCTACTCCTTCGTTTGTGAGGCATACTGTTCTTGTCAAGCTTAAGCAGGAAGATGACATGGCATGCCTCCACAAACAAGTTTATTAGTGGCAAGGCCACAAGGTTGTCTTCATGAAGGTTCACAGGATTGAGCTGCCGCGGGACGTCCTCGATGATGTTCGTGGCAAGGTCCGTCTTGTGTCCAGCCCAAATTAGATCGAGGCATGAAATAGTTTCCCCAGCTAGTGTTTAATAGTAGTTTCGATTGTGTCTAATTATCCAAACCTTGCCTGTTATCGACCCCTCTAGGCTAGTGCTCTATTTGAATCCGTCTATGGGAACTGCTGCTACTTTTGCGTGCCCGTGAATCATGTGAGAACCATCATAATTGTTACCGAAAGAGATGCGTCCTCACTAGTTTTTTCATGAATATGGCATGGTAAGACATAAGTTGTCACGGTTTATCATACGAGCATTGTGTGTTTTGATGAAATAGAGCACTCGTTCGAGAATCGTGCACGGACGTATACATAAGTACTTGTAAACACTGTTGGTGCTACCCCACTTGTAAGCAGTTGTGCAAAACACGACACATTGGCTCAGCTCGCTTCAACACTAGGCTATCGACCAGCTAACAATCAACAATCTGCTATCTGACATATAAGCAACTACTACTATGTATCTTGTTACAGTGGTTCATGCAGTTAATTGAGGCCACAATGTAATAAATTCCAAACGTTCACAAGCTAGTCCAGTGCTCATGTGGAACACTCACAATTAAACTCGTCTTCATAAAAATCTTGAAAAGCATAAGTTAAGCAATTTTATACATCTCAATGATTCATAGAACATAACAAACATATACTAGTTCACAAAGAAAAGACAAAGTTGTGAGAAGGTTTACAAATCAGAAAAAAACAAGCAAGGCTTCTCCGAGCAAAAGATTCCTCCGGAGTTTAAATTCCATGGAGTTCACTCGTTTTTTCTTGTTGCCACCATCCGTGGTTAGGTTCTCTCATTCCGAATAACCAATTATAATTGTGGTCTCACCGAATGCTGAATCGAACCATGCAATGTCTCGACCAGCTGAAATGCTTGTGCATTCCACTAAATTTAAGCACCACTATTTGCGTAAATAAGGCACCACAATGCCTCTTGTCCGCAAGACCGTCAAAAAACCGCGGTAGTGCAGCTAGTCCTCGGTCCATGGATGAACTGGTAGAAAGTGCATTCGGACTAGGATGCGATTGTTTTCGCTCGTCCTCAAGACCGCAATCAGAAGTAAAACATACTGAATCAGATTCTTTTAGATTATGCTGGTCATTCTATCTTAGTTACTACCAATGTAGGTATACCTTGAAGACGGGAGGTTAGACGACGGCAACGAGGGATAGCCATCTCATTTTGCGCAGCTTGTACTAAAACCGAGGTGTGTGCTTTGATTGCGGATAGAAACGATATGGAGACAGACATCCCAAACGATATGGAGATGACATCCCTGTTTGCAAATACGGAATACGGTTATTTAAACAAGGACACATATTACTACTTTCCCCGCTTCCTCTTAGAACCAAGTCCTAGATTCATGCTACAGCTTTCCCACTTTCTTCCCTGCTTGAACCAATGCTTTGAGTTCACTATATGAACTAGCTTTACTTCTAATAATAGTAGAAGTCTAGGTGGCTTTGTAACAATGACGAAGTAGAAAAGGATCCACACGAAGGGGAAGAGCTGGGCGAGAGAGCAAGGCAGGTTTCAAGGAATATATACTGAGGGTCGTCGGCATGTGGCAAAGACGGCGTCGGAGGCCGATCTTGGCCACAATACCGCAGAAGGAAGAAGGGTCTGAGGCCCTCCCGAGCCGGCACTCTCTGGAGAGAACGGCCGGCCACGCCCGATCGGGACACGCTGGCAGCCGTTGGTCTCCTCCTCGCCGCCGATGACAGCGTGAACGATGCACCTACACCCCCGCCTGGTCGAGATTGTCCGGCGGATTTGTGACCAGCCGTGAGCTGAGAGAGAGTGTGTGGCCACCTATGTCTTGCTTAGATCCGAGAGCATGAGAGAGTGAACGAGAGGAACCCTAGTAAAGTAAGCGCTAAGGCTCCTGCTTTTATATATAGTGGAGTGATTTTGTTGTACCGGCTTCAAAAAATGCGCTCCTACATGTACCCGCGAGTGGGTGTGAGAGAACTAGTGCGTGCGTGCACCGCTTCTCTTTGTGAGAGTACAATATATACTATGCCCAAACAACATTCGCCGCAAGAGTAATAGTATAAGTGTATGACGTGTGAGCTAAAATAAAATGTGCGCGCCGTCTTTTGTTTTTTAGAAGTTCTGAGGGTAGGGTGTGAAGAGCACATATGTGCGTGACGTCTACCTGCAGATAGAGGATGGGTGCGACGTGCGAGTCTGCGAGAGGACTCGGGAGAGTCGTGACTCGTGAGGGTGCGTGTGCGTGAGAGAGGGGGGCACGTATCAATGCAATGCATGTGTCCGTAAATCATTATCCGACAAACGTTCGCCACAAGCGTTTTCCTGACAAATGCCGTAAGAACCGTTAGATCGGCATCCGACAGTGTCAGTTTTGCCATGTCATTTAACAGAACAACCACTCCTACACACAAATCTTCCACGTGAGTGTTAGCAACTGCCGTATGCTCCCTCCGTTCCAAAATGCAGTGCATATAGCTTTATTGAAAATTAGAACCTCGCAAACTTTTACCGAGTTTTCGTGTACCAAATTGCACATGTAGAATACCCTGTATACATCATTTCATTCATCTTCGATAGGTAACTATAAAGATGGGTGAGGAGTCTACAAAGAAAGACAATCGTATCACCCGCAACAATTTCAACCATCCTTTAGTGTCGAGGAATATCATACGAACTCTATATGATATGATTTTTATAGGATTTTTTCCTTTAGAGCCAATTGGTTCATAGGAATAGATTCATATACTCTACATTTCAAAGGAAATAAACATGATATCATTTCTATAGCTTTAGAGCCACTTGGTTCATATGAATGGATTCCTATACTCCCTTAATTTCAAAGGAAAATAAACATTAGCGTATATTTAATAGAAAAGTTCCTATGATATGAACCAAATTACATCTCTTTACTAATCCCTCCTCATAGGAATTGAGATACATGTCATCTCTAGATTCAATAGAAAAGTTCCTATGATGTGAACCAAATGACATCTCTTTTACAATCCCTACTCATAGGAATTGAGATGCTCCATGTCATCTCTTTCCCTACAACTTCCATGTATGCATCTTCTATTCCTAAATAGATAGTACAACCCACTAGTAGCTTTTTTCCAAAACATGCAACTATGGCACAAGAACTATATAGTGTGCCAATAACTTTGAAAGATGGTCGTTGGATGAAGCTAACCCGATAGTGCAGAGATGGGCAAATCCGAGCACTACTGGCCGTTGGATATCATCAATATTCCACCAGATCTGCCACATGTACAATTTAGAAGACTCCATGGTTGAACTTAAGCATAATGCACAAACCTCAAAACACAAGCACTTCTCCTTTGTTCTAGAATCTTCAGATCATAATTGATTATTTTTCTAAATGAATTGCCATTATTTGTTTTTTACTTTATGATTTACAATGCACAACCCCATGAATCTTAACATTTTTATAAAACTAATTGATTTTGAATGAGATGAACTATAAGAACTAAATGAACATCTACATCATGCATATATGACTCAAAGCTTTACATGCTATAGTGTGTATTTATTCATAATTTGGTTTGGAAATCTCATGCTCAATACATGTGTACCTTACTAGTTTTGAGTAGAGTAGCAAATTTCACGCTGCCCCGGTATATCAAAATGCAGGCCCATGCATCATTGCCTTTCGGTTAGAACCTCGCCCACAATTTTTGTATGTGCTATATCTCCACCGGTCCCCGAACCCAAAATGCTGCCTCGTTCCCATAAAACCAAGCGGCCCACACATATTTAAGGCGCCGACTCGAACCCGTTTACTACGACGTGGCCCTCACACGCCGTAGTACTCCTAAAACCCTACCGCCGCACTCATCATCGGTTTTCTTCAAGAGGACGAGGGAGAAGCCGATTTGTAGTGGAGGCGCTTTAAAAAAAAGGATCTGTAGTGGAGACCCCTACCCTAGGGTGCCCTAGGTAGCTGCCGCAGGCATAATTGTTTTCTCTTTTCTTTATGCTCTTGCGCGCTAGAGTGAAATGATGGTTGCTTTGTCCGTCCAACTTAATGCGGGAAAGGTGGGGCTTTGTGATTTGACCCCTCATCGCTCATTTTCTACTACTGCGGTGCTACGACCGGGGTGCCTCCAATTCCAACCACTGCTCCGAACTGTAATTTAGTGCATCGCACGTGGAACAAGACGGTGGATGAGCCACATGTCTACCAAAGGGGTCCTGTTAAGTGCGTCGCCATTTCGTGTGCGGACTGACCCTGCTTGAGTTGCTACGCCAACACGACAGGAGCAGCCTACCACTTGGTTTTGCTCCTTGGTGAATCCCGACTATACTTACTGAACTACCCTCTCCGTCTCTGTTTTTTATTTGTAGGCGTCTCGGTTTATAGGGCCTGCACGTAGATCTAGGTCATCCATCTGAAAGTGCAACTAATCCCCGGGTGGTTTTGGTAATTAATAACAACATATATATCATTGAACTAATGGCTACTTGAGAATCATTTCAGAGAGTTCAGTGATATGGGTATGGCAAGGACTGAAGAAGTGGACCCCTCAAAATGCTAAGGCAAGCATTGGCAAAAGCTCAAGACTCCATTTTTGGTTTAGTGATCCAAGATCACATTGAGTCCATAGGAAAGCCAATACTATTAAAAGGGATGAGGTTATGATGATGATCCGTTTGCTCAAGTGCTTAGTGATACATCTCCTAAACTATCAGCAACTTTCACTGCCATATACACTCATAAGTAATCTCGGTCCCACCGATATTCCAAACTCAGTCACACCGAGATGAACCACCTCAGCCATAAAGCCAAACCCTAGCAAACTCGGATTTTCCGATTCAGAACTAGGTCTCACCGAAACTTGAGTTGCCAAGCTTCTGTAACCTTCTGTCATCAAATCGGTGTTACCGAGATGATGAAGTCGGTCCCACCGAAATTGGCATGCTCTTGTCATTGCACGAATCGGACTAACCGAGATTGTATTTTTGGTCCCACTGAAAATCCCAACGTTCACATTATTTGAACTATCGGTCTCACCGAGTTGTCAACTTCGGTCCCACCGAGATTGCTCAAATGTGTGTAACGGTTGGATTTTGTGTGGAGGCTATAAATACCCCTCCACCCCCTCTTCATTCGTGGAGAGAGCCATCGAAAGAACTACCACTCCTACCTTACATTTCGAGAAGAGAACTACCTACCCTTGTGTTGAGATCAAGTTGCTCCACTCCCACCATATGAAGCTTGATCTCTAGCCTTCCCAAGTTGCTTTCCACTCAATCCTTTCTTCCACCACATCCAAATCAGTGAGGAGAGTTGAGTGTTGGGGAGATTATCATTTGAAGCACAAGAGCAAGGAGTTCATCATCATCAACAACATCTATTACCTTTTGGAGGGTGGTGCCTCCTAGATTGGTTAGGTGTTGCTTGGGAGCCTCCGTCGAGATGTGGAGTTGAACCAAGAAGTTTGTAAGGGCAAGGAGATTGCCTACTTCGTGAAGATCTACCCGAGTAAGGCTAGCCTCCGTGGGCGTGAGCCATGATGGAATAGACAAGGTTGCTTCTTCGTGGACCCTTCGTGGGTGGAGCCTCCGTGGACTCTCGCAGTTACCCTCCGTGGGTTGAAGTCTCCATCAACGTGGAAGTGCGATAGCACCACCTATCGGAACCACGAGAAAAATCACCGCGTCTCAAAATTGCGTTTGCTCTTCTCTACCTCTCTTTACTACATGTGCAATTTACTTTCCGCTGCCAATACTCTAGAATTGCATGTGTAGGGTGATGCTTGACTTGATCATAATTGTGAATCACAAAAAAACTGTTCTTTGTCAAAAGGCAGAATTTTTATATTGTCAAGTAGTCTAATCACCCCCTCTAGACATACTTTCGATCCTACAAGTGGTATCGAGCTTTGGTCTCCATTGTATTGGTTTCCATTGCATTGACTCCATAAGCTTGGTTTCACAACCTAGGAGAGTATGGCGTCTAGTGAGGGTAATTTTCAGAGAGGTCCTTACTTTGATGGTACAAATTTTGCTAGTTGGAAGCATAAAATGAAAATGCATATTCTTGGCCATAACCCACCGCATGGGGCATTATTTGTGTTGGTATGCAAGGTGAATTCTTCGAGGAAGGAAAAGTTCCGGATCGCGGCTTACAACGGAAGAATTGCGGATGTTGCAAAACAATGCTCAAGCTTGTGACATTCTCTTCAATGCCTTGTGTCCCGAGGAGTTCAACAAAATCAGCCGTCTTGAGAATGCAAAAGAGATTTGGGATACTTTGGTTGAAATGCACGAAGGTACCGAGTCCATGAAGGAGTCAAAGCTAGATGTTCTTCAAGGTCAACTTGACAAGTTCAAGATGAAGGATGGTGAAGGTGTCGCTGAAATGTACTCTAGGCTTGCTCTCATCACAAATGAGATTGCCGGCTTAGGAAGCGAAGAAATGACCGACCGATTCATCATCAAGAAGATTCTCAGAGCTTTGGATGGAAAGTATGACACCGTGTGCACTTTGATCCAAATGATGCCAAACTACAAGAATCTCAAGCCAACCAAGTCATTGGAAGAATTGTTGCTCATGAGATGACACTTAAGGATAAGGAAGAGCTTCACAACAAGTCAAGTGGTGCTTACAAAGCTACAAGTGATGCTCCCACAACCTCAAGTGACAAGTTAGTTTCCAATGAAGAGATAAGCCTAATGGTCAAGAACTTCAACAAATTCTACAAGAATAGAAGCAAAGAGAGAAGCTCAAAGTCTAGATCATGTGATGAAAAGAGATCTTCTAGTCGTGATCGAAACTGCTACAATTGTGGAAGACCCGGACACTATTCAAATGAGTGTACGACTCCCCACAAGAGAAGAGAAGAATCTCCAAGAAGAAGAAGCTCAAGAGATGAGTCACCTCGGAAAGAGAGAAGGAGCAGAGATGATCGTTATGAACGAAGACCCTCTCGGAGAAGCAAGGATTCGGAGAGGAAAGACAAGTCATCAAGGAGCTACACAAGAAGAAAACATCAAGCTCATGTAGGTGAATGGGTCTCCGGCCCGACTCAGACAATCAATCCGAAGGAAGCTGTCCCTCCAACTCCGACTACAGCCAAGATGAAGGTGTTGCGGTCTTGCTCTCAGATCCTCCAACTCCAACTCCTACGACTTATTTGATTCACCAAATGAGGGAATTGAAGATGCTTCATGGCTAAACGCCCCAAGGTATCACACCCTGAATTCATTGACTTCAATAGTGATGAGGATGACTTGCTTGGTGAAGATGAGCTCTTACATGATAAATCCAATGAACCTAGTAATGATGAACATGCTAGCAGTCTTTATAGTCAAGAAGAGTCGAATGACAATGCTATGAAGGAGATTGAGCGACTAACTAAAGAACTAAACACTCTTAAGTTAGCTCATGAAACAACTCAAGAAGATCATAGAGAGCTCCTAAGATCTCATGAGAAGCTACGCTTCGAGAAGCTCACTCTAGAGCAAGAACATGAGTTTCTAAAAGCAATCAATGACGATCTTCGAAAGAAGAGTTCTTCATATCTTGCCAAACGACTTCTCTTGTCTAATTTCTTGCCACCCATTAAAACTAAGCATGACAAGCATAAGAAAAATTCTTTCTCTGTAACAATAACCATGCTAAATCCAATGTTGTTGCTTCTAGTAGTTCTCTTGATTCCACTAACAATGTTTCAAGCCAAGTTACACTTGAGCAAGAAAATAGTTTATTGAAAGGGATCATAGAGAAAGGTGTCTACAAGAGCCTTGCCGGAAGCAAGAACTTTGAGGAAATTGTTCGCAAGCAAGGAAGGCACCGGAAGAATCAAGGAATTGGTTTTGAGCGAAAGTTCAACGCCGAAGGTGTTGAATGGGAAGAAGGTCAATATCCTACTCCACAGTTTGTTCCTCAAAAGGAGAAGTATGATCCTACTTCTTCCAATGTGGAACAAGCTCAAGATGACCTTCCACCACAAGACCACAAGCTAAAAGGCAAGGACAAGCTTCAAGAGGAGATTGATGCATTTATTGAAGCACCTCAAGCCATGGTCAAGTGGGTTCCCAAGGAAACGCCAAGTTCTACTTCACAAGCTCAACTACAACCCCAAGGATTCCCATCAAGATGATGTGGATCCCAAGAAGAAGAACTAGAAAGTTCTTGAGGGTGACTCCGCCAACATACTTCACTCACATTCATTTTGGCAAAAACTTGTGCAATCAACTTCCACATTGTGCACTAGTTCATGGAGTCACAAACCCTCTTGTTGGTAAGTCAAGGGACAAGGTAATCATTGCTTTCATGGACATCATCTATTGTGAATTTCAATCTATGTCCATGGATATCCTTGTTTGTTCCTTGTGGGACTAACCCATGTAGGTACTGAAAGTGCCCGAATCCAAAGGATAGCTCCAAACTCTTGATGATCTTCATCAACATTGAGCATCCACATCTTCAACATCTACATGAAGTCTTCTATGACAACCCAAGGTTAGTTTGACCCTTTAAAAGGGGTTCTCACATCTAGGGGGAGCTTTGCTCTAAAAATTGAGCTAAAGCATCTTCAAATGATGTGAACACATCAATGCTTTATGTAAAAGTGGTAACCCCACTTGTGCTTAAACGATGAGTATGACCTATGATCAAATGTTCTCATTTGGCTCCTAAGTCAATATACTCATATAAAGATGACCTAGTCATCGACAAATTGTGTGTTAGTAGCTAGAGTTTTGATTGTGCATGTTTGACACATATTTCATTTGCTATCTTATTGTGTGAGCATGTTGGATGCATGATTTTATCCATTCGAGGACATCCATTTGTTGTTTTGGTCGTTTTGATTTTTCGACCAAATGGATGGACAAGAATGCCTAAGTACCTCCCTAGCTATCTATGCTTTCTTGTCTCAAATTCTATTCATGCTTACATCACAAACTTTGAACAAGTCATTTTCGGACCCTCCGAGTGAGGAGCACTCGGAGCCACCGATCCGTCAAGGGCTAACTTCCAAAACCTTCTAATTGATTTAGGTCGCACCAACTCACTCAAACTCGGTCGAACCGAAAGCATTTAGACGATCTAGGTTTTCACCTCGGTGAAACCGAAGTTGTGATTTTCGGCGTGATCGAAGTGCATAACTCGCCTAGCAGTTATCCATCTCGTGCCACCGAAGTTTTACAACTCGGTCCCACCGACAACAAAGGGGTATATATATACGAGGGCAGCGCTGATTCCTACTTCAAACGCTTAGCCCCACACCCTTTGCCGCTGCCTTGGTCTCCGGATCGTCACCGTAAATGCGCTCAGGCGCCCTCGCCGCAGTCTCCGTCGCCGTCAACGGACATCTCCTCCGCCCGTTGCTGCCAGAGAAAAACTCCACCAAGTTAGGGTGAGTTTTGATCCCACTCGTGCTCCCATCTCCGTTCAATGCACGCTTGGTTTGCCTAGTATCTTGCCACGATTGAAATCCTCCCAGACACCGATTAGTTCGTTTGAACTAGATTCGAGTAAAAGTTTTAGGGTTAGGTTTCCGCCAACACATCTCGGTGAGACCGATTTTACATTTTCGGTATGACCGATTTGGCCTATGGCCATTACCTTCGCACTTTCGGTCCAACCGAAGTTGTGCAAATCGGTGTGACCGAAATGACGATTCTGTGAAACCCTAGTGTTTTCGCGGGATCGAACCCACTTCGTCAAACCGAAAGTGGTGTGAAAGCTCTGTTTAACACTTCGGATTCACCGAATCTTAAACTCGATCCGACCGAAATGTCTTCGTGAAAACCTAATACTAGAATTTGAACTCATTTGTTTGCAAAAACTTCGCATTTTGTGATGACTCTTCTTCTCTGCCTACACCTTATCTATTCACGGGTTGTCACCATGTCGATGCCGGTGATGTAATCGTAACAGTCGAGACACCCATTGCAGATATTCCAAAGGCAGGCGCTAGTCCTGATCGTAGCAGCTCATCAGATGATGGTGAGAGGAGTACACCAAGTGGCTTACCTCCTGCAGCCACCAGAGCTAGAAAGAAGAGGAATTCAGATGATGAGGATTCAGATTTTGTTGTTGAGGAAGAGGTGACCTCAAAGCCTAAGAGGAAGGTTGTTGCCAAAGAGCCACAAGGTCAACAAACCAAGAAGGGCACCAAAAAAGTCAAGCGATCAACTGTTGCCAAGAAGCTGAATTTGGGAGAGGCAACAAGCAAAGTGAAGAAAACTTCCAAGAGAAAGAGATTAGTGCATGATGCAGCAGCGAGAAGATGAGGATGAGGAAGCACCCCACCTCCTCCTCGAAGCCTAAGTTCATGGGTGATGCCATTAAGGATGGAGCCACATCAAAGCCCAAGCGATCTGCTTCCAGCTAAGGCAGCTCCAAAGAAAGCTTCTTTGCCAAGCCCAAGAAGACAACAGAACATTCCAAATCTAAGAAGAACAAGGATGATGTGCCACCAGGTGTGTCGACGATGAAGGACCAGTTTTGGAAAAACTTCGTCCAAAACTGCCACTACATAATGATGCTCATCCTCAAGCCGAGGATATGAAGGCAAGGAAAGATAGAGGTCTCGGGCTATGGAGACAAGTCACCCATATGCCGTGAGGAGAAGAACTGCTGCTGATCCCAGATTTCACACCCTCTAACCATCCAACCACATGTTGGTTAGCGACAAAATGTATGTGGTGACCGTGATGAGCTTATTCGAAGTCTAGTGACCATATCGTGCTTTAGCTTCATACAATGGCTGTAAGTGTAAATCGACAAAAATGAACGCATCAAATGCAAAGTCCGTTAGTGTCATCAACAAAATATGGAGGCGTGTCGTGAGCTGATAAGTTGTACTGTTATGCTTATTTTCTTAGTGGCCCGATTGCGTGTGTGGTGTGATGGGCACATCATTTCTAGTTTGGTGGGTCGACATGAAGACTCATGGGTCGGTTCCATCTGCGCCACATACGGGTTGGGCCGAGACATGTATCTGAACCATGTGGAGGACTCGGTGCGACACTGAAGCTACGAGTCGCGGAGGACTCTATCCCCGGTGATAAAGCGACTATATATGATTTGTAACCTAGGCCCTTAGTATGTTATACAAGCAGGGCTAGTTAGTCGATAGTATACACACACAATGCAGGTATTCACGTGTACTTTGTACACACCTAACACTATATAGTACTAGGTAGGCTCTTTCTTCAACTTCAAGGGTCGATCCGAACTAGGGTAAAACTTTGCCTCGTATTACCATCCGGCTAACAGCCGGGGATATCCTCAGAATGATATGATGAAATCATATCATGACTACTATTAGAGAGGTGTGTCGGGGATTAATGTGAGAGAGGCCTAAAGATAATGTGCGTGAGGAGACATGGGCACATATATGATATAGAGGCTAGTAGAGACCGTGCATGTATATATATGCATGAGAAATAGTGTTTTCAAGCTGAGATTAGTGAAAAGAGTGGTACATAGTAGAGAAGAGAGAGATAGCGGAGAGCATGTGGCAGGACACCAGACACCACGAGAGATTGTGAGCATGTGTGAAAGAAATGCGATGCATATAAAGTGTGTGCACTTATGCGTTAGATAGAGAGATATCTATGTGTAAAAATTGGTTACGCATTAAATTAAAATATAAATGGCATTATTATTTTGGATGAGATCATGAATTTTGCAAATTGCATATGAATGTCGGTCTATCGAGACCCATACTCTATTAATTCTAGCATGTGCATGTGTTTATTTCATATTATTAATCCATAGTGAGAGCGGTTTGAAATCAGGCAATGGATGCTTTGCAATTCATATATAAACATTAATTAGTGCACTTCATGTTGTTAGTGTGAAGCACTTTATACATTTGTCACTTGCATGGATACATTCAAATTGCTAGCTCTGAAATAAAATACATGTCAAATTCAACATAAAGGGGTTTGAAGAAATTCATAGGAAGTGCATTCATATGAACCGAGATAATGGCATTTGTAAATCAGATGTAAAGGGGCATCAATCTTTGTTGTGAGTTTGAACATGGTATATATATTCATCATATCTAACTCTTTTTGCAACGGAGATTATACAGAACCATGCATGACAGGTAAGTTGCATATTTTAATATACTCATACAATGTATATTAAATGTTCCATTCCAAAATAGTAGCTTTAGGATTTCAAGAGTAAAGATTTGTGAAGTTTGACAAATCCACGAAAGTTCAATTCAAGAACAGAAAAATTAATGTGCTCCCAAATATTGAGCGAAGCACCAAATAGGCCTCAGTCTTTGGAAGCGAGACTAATGTTTTGGTGGTAGGAAATTACTATCTGACTCGGCCCGTGTAGCCTCGGTTGATGTCCAAGGTCTAAACGGGGTAGTTTGTAACTTCACCAAGACACTAGTCTCAACAGCCTCAGAGAAGCATTCATCGCCGTGGGCGCCTAAACACCATCGCTCGGCAAATCTATCCGCCCACATTTGGGACACGACATTGTCCTACCCCAACCCTAATATGTCGAAATTTTAGATGGGGCAAAGTTTGTAACTTTCCCAAATTTCAAACAAGCGCGTCTCAAACCGAAACATTGTTCCCCTTAGTTCCCGCCTCCTCAGTTTCCCCATTCATACTCATGCAGGCAGCCCTCTCCACCTGTGAAACCAACCTCCTCCGTCCTCCACCCGGCCAATCCACGCCATCCCTCCTCATCACAGCAGGCCGGTACCCGGCGTCGTCAATGCAACACTTGTAACACCCTCAAGGACTTAGTAGGCTGAAGCCGGAGGCGCCTCCGGCGCCCGGCAGGCGTGCCGTGCAGAACCACTCAGACCATGCGTCCTGCCTCCTCCACTCTGCTGCTCCATGGCATCAGTCCTTTGCCGGAGCTGTTCCTTCTTGCCGTCGTTAGCACCTCGGATCCTTCCCCTTGCCCGACAGAGGCGGCCACCGCTTTCCCTTTCAACAACTTGGCCATGGGTTCGTCAAGGCTGCACCGTCCTCCACAACTGGTTTCGGCCAACAACAAGATCGCGGAAAAAGAAGGACACTCTTCTACCGGCGGAAAAAGTACTCCTCTTCCCTATTCATGCAAATCTTCGTCTCTCTGCAGTATTCATCCCACAAAAGAAACTAGTTGGCGCTTTTCTACGCATCTTCTTCGTGATACTAAATGCAAAGTTTCCTCCTTTTACTATTTCACCTTTGCTAGAAATTAGTGCCGCTGGATTTCAATTAGAAATTCGATGCAATTAAATTAAAAGAAGCGGCACCGCTTAGTAGACACCTAGTTTGTTCCCGAGGCGGCACATCGGATGTCTATCATAGGGTTGTGGGCGGGAGCTGCTTATTTCGTCTGGAGGTCGGTGGAGGCTTGAATGGATGGCGGGGGGTGGTGCCAAGCGATGGTGGTGAGTGGGGGAGAAGGGAGGAATACTGAGCCGATGGTGGCTGGCGTTTCGAGGAAGATCGTCGACAGCTGGATGGAGGTAGATGAAGGCGATCTCCCGTTCTTTGTACATCGGACGGTCTTAAGAAAAATGGGTGACTATTTGCTGATTGTTGTTATTTTCATAGAATCTGTAGTAATTGAGTGTGCCATGCATGTTGTAAACCTCATATGTCTCCGTCATTTATTTCTCACCGACCTGCTGCTACCTTTACTGTACTAATTGTGCACACACTTCCTACTCACACTATTGTTTTTATGCATGGGTATTTCAGACTCTGACGGTGTTGATGAATCTGAAAAGAAAAAGCGATAAACTCGGTGTAATTCGAAGATAGCGATGGCGTTTCAGCGCTCTATGAGTCTTGAGTCGTGAGTTGGAGACGATAAAAGTAGCTCTGGTTGATGATCTCAATTGCCACACACCATCCAGTGCTTGCTTTAACCCAGCGCTATCAAATGTGGTTGCATGTTGCATATGGTGTCTACTTGTATTGCTTCAATTTGGTTAAATTGCATCACACTTTACACATTATACCTTTGATAATGACATGCCTTCTGTTTTTGATACATACTACATGTCTATTAACCATGTTCATACATCAAACTAATGCTCTTTTGTCCTCGTCAATCACTTATGATGAGAAAGTCACGGGTGGAGTTCTTGTGAGGCGCCCTACTCGTTTAAAGAGTGTGGTGTCATCCTCACATGATTCTCAAGCAAGGCTAAATGAAGATATGTCAGCTAGCTCTAGTTGATCACCATAATCCCCACACCACCATCGTGGTGCTTGCTCTTGCTTGGCGATGTGATATGTGGTTGCATGTTGCATATTGTCTACCTTGTAATGCTTCTAATTAGGGTAAATTGCATCCTTAGTTAACACATTATACATGTGAATATGACATGCCTTCTGTTTTGGTACATACTACGTCTTTCTATTAACCATGTTCTTACATCAAACTACTTCTTGTGTATCCCTCATCAATGCTCCTAATTTGTTAAATTGCATCTCCTTAGCTTACACATTATACATGTGAATATGACCATGCCTTCCTATTTTTTGGTACATACTACATCGCCTATCACACCATGTTCTTACATCAAACTCTTTGTTCTTGTGTATCCTGCGTCTATAAACTTATGATGAGAACAATCCACATACGTGGGTTAATGGGCGCAATACTCTTATAAAGAATGCAATTTCATCCTACATGATTCTCAAAAATGACAAGCCTAAATGAAGATATTAAGCGTTGCTCATACTGACAACACTTCCCCTACCACCACATCAGTGCTTGCTCCAACTTCACAGTGTGATATGTGGTTGCATGTTGCATACTGATGTCTAGCTTGTAATGCTTCTAATTAGGATAAATTGCATCTGCTTGGTTTACACACTATTGTGAATATGACATGCCTTCCTATTTTTTACACACTCCTATGTATGTGTTCTTACATGAAACTACCTCTCTTACGTATCTGCATCAATCACTTATGATGAGTCACCTTTATTAGTTGCATATTGCATATTATTTCTAGCTTTGCCATGTATTGCTTCTAATTTGGTCAAATACATTTGTTAGGGCACCCTTTTAATTTGGCGAGTGATATTGGTTTCATCTTTCATATGGTTTCTAGCTTGCATCGATTCTAACAAGTTCAAGCACCTTGTGCTTAGTTTACACTATACATCATACATGTCAATATGTCATATTGTCTATTTTTCATACATATTCCATCCTCCTATCATGCGGCTACCTTACATGAAAGTAGTGTTAATCGGTATCATGCATCAATAAGTTAAAGCAAATTTTATTCCTTTTTCTTGTGGGTTTGACTTGACAAGGCAAAATCAAGAAAGAGGAAGGAAAAATAAGGAAGGCGATGGTGGTCTCTCTGACAAGCGTAAGACACATCTTGCGATTCTCCTTGTATTGATAGTGCATTACATGGTCCAAGTCTCCGCTCCTACTCCACCATCAAGGTGCTTGCTCTAACTTGGCGGTGTGATATCGGTTGCATGTTGCATATGGTGTCTAGCTTCGTATTGCTCTAATTAGTGTAAGCGCATCTGCAACTTACATGATACATGTGAATATGACACGCTTTCCTTTTTTGGTACATACTATATCATCTATCACCATGTTCTTACATGAAACTACTCTTCTTGTGTATCCTGTTAGTCATGTGATGGGACACCTTTAAGTTAGCGATGTGATATTGGTTTTGCGTCTTGAATATGATTTCTAGCATGTATTGCTTCTAGTTTGATGAGCATACCTATGGCAGAGAGCAGTTTTAACTTGGCGGTGATATTGATTGCACCTTCCATATGGTGTCTTGCGGTGTTTCTAATTTGTTGAAGTGCTTATACCTTGGTTACCACATCATAGGTGTGAATATGTCAAGCCGTCCATTTTTTGTACATATTCCATCCTTGTATCATGACTTTGCCTTTCATCGAGTAGTGTTCATCGATTATCATGCATGAATGAGTTCGAAAATGATATTCCTTTTTCTTGTCGATATGACCTCCATACAAAATCAATAAGCTGAAGAAATTGGCAAGGCATTGGATGATGGTGGTCCTTCGAGCAAGCTGAAATGGAGGTTCTCTCTGATTCTACTCCATCCTCCCAACAAGATTAATAAGACAATGCAAGGCTAGGATCGGCATAGTGTGTAGATGATGACATCTCCTCTACTCCATCACGGTGCTTTCTCTATTGGCACTATTATATGTGGTTCCATGTTGCGTATGATGTCTAGCTTATTGCTTCTAACTTTGTTGAATTGCATCTTACTTTACACATAATGCCTATGAATATGACATGTGTTCCTGTTTCTACATCAGACTACTATTCTTGCATATCCGCATGATCACTTATGATAAGACACCTTTAAGCATGTTGTGATATTGGTTGTGTCTTGCATATGATTTCTAGCATATCTTGCTTCTAATTTGTTGAAAGCATATATAGTTTGAACTTGGCGGTGATATTGGTTGCATCTTTCATATGGTGTCTAGCTTGAATGCTTCTAATTTGTTGAAATGCATACCTTAGTTACCACATCATAGGTGTGAATATGTCACACTCCCTGTTTTCTACATATTCCATCCTCGCATCATGTGTTTGCCTTTCATCAAAGTAGTGTTGTCGGTATCATGCATGAATGAGTTACGAAGGCGAATTTTATTCCTTTTTCTTATCGGTTTGACTTCACAATGCAAAATCATTACAGGTGAAGAAATTAGTCGGTAGTGGATGATGGTGGTCCTTGAACAACTCAAGCGGTCTCTCTGATTCTACTCGCCATCCTCCCAACAAGATTAGCAAGACAACACAAAATTTGACGGTCAGCGTATTATGAATGATGAGCACATCTCCCCTCCACCATCACAGTGCTTGCTCTAACTTGACACTATTATGTGGTTGCATGTTGCGTATGATGTCTAGCTTGTGCTTCTAAATTGAATTGCATCTGCCCTTTACATAATGCATGAATATGACCGCGTGTTCTGTTTCTAGAACATCGTGTACATGATGAGCACATCTCCCTACTCCACCATCACAGTGCTCTTACTTGGAAGCTGTTATCGTGTGGTTGCGTTTTCCGTATGATGTCTAGTTTGTATTGCTTGATTATGTTGAATTGCATGCGTAGCTTACAACTTATACTGCGATCACTTACCCATAAGACACATTTAACTTGGGACGTGATGTAGGTTGCATCTTGCATTGTCTTCTAGCTTGTCTTCTTCTAATTTCTTGAAATGGCACTTATGAGACACTTTTTACGATAGAGTGATATTGGTTGCATGTTCATATGGTTAGCTTTCATTTCTTCTAATTTTTTGAAATGCCTTCCGCTTGTTTTTCATACATATTCCATCCTCCTATAAATGCGTGTGAATATGAAACTGTCTTTTTTATATATTCCATCCTCCTATCCTTGCCTTACATCAAAGTAGTGTTAAATGCATATGCATCAACAGTTATGCGAGCTAATTTTATTCATCTTCTTGTGGTTTTGACTTCATAAGGCAATATCGAAAATAGGAAGGAAAAGAGTAAGTTAGGGGATGTTGGTGGTACTCTGCAAGCATAGCAGAGACTCTCTAGATTTGCCACTCTCTGCTAATGAAGTTGAAGTCCCAAGTCTACATGATGAGTTCATCTCCCGCCTCCACCATCGCGGTGCTTGCTCTAAGTTGTGATTGTGATAATTGGTTTCATGTTGCATATGTTGTCTAGCACTTTGTATTTCTTCTATTTTGATTAAATTGCACCTCTGAGTTTATACGTTATACATGTGCATATGACATGGCTTTACGTGTCTAGAATACCATCTATCTATCATACCATGTTCTTACATCAAAATCTTCTTTGTTGTATCCGCATGATAACTCATGATTGGGCCTTTTAACATGGCGGTTTGATAGTGGTTGCATCTTGCATTGATTTCTCGTTGTCTTGCTTCTAATTTTTGAATTTCCACTTATGACAAGACACTTTTAACTTGGCGAGTAATATTGGTTGCATCTTTCATATGGTCTAGCTTGCATTACTTCTATTTTCTTGAAAATCATACCTTAGTTTGCACATCGTAGCGTGAATATGTCATGCAATCTGTTTTTCTTACATATTCCATCCTCATACGGTTGTCTTACATCAAAGTATTGCTTATCGTATCATGCATCAATGAGTTACGAAGTGATTTTATTCTTTTGTGTTGTGGAGTGCGACTTGACATGCAAAGTCAAAAAAGAACAGAGAAAATAATATATAGTAAAGTCTTGTTACTGGGTGAAGCGGAAAAGGCTGCAGTCGAGATTCTGCGTACTTATAGTGCGATGAAAGGTCCAAGTCCACCAGCTAAATCTACAAACAGTATCACTGCTCTACCAGTGCGACATCACTTCAAGCTGACTAGCATCTCAACGAGTTACTCGTTCGTTTGCTCGGGCGGCGGTTCCCAGCTGCCTACACCTAACACTACTTAGAAGCACTGCGACACAACGGACTTGAAGATCGAGATGAACCTCATGAGCATCAACACCAAGGCGATACTGACCGAGTCAAGTTGCGATTGCATGCTCCTTTATATGTACTCTCACGGTTTGATGTACTAACACTTTCCATATTCGTTGTTGAACTAGCACCACGGCATGCGAAAAATGACATCGGGATAATGCTTGACAGATTAACCAAAATCTAAAGGAGGAAGAATGTAGATCCATTTTGAGGCAGGTTTAAAAAGGCCACGTGATGCTCTGAGTCGGCCAAGTTAGTATCGAAGCAGCCGTTGCTTTAGTTAGGTGTCTGCGTATCCTCCAGCGTGGATCGATGCGAGAATGAGAAAGACAATACAGTTTACACCTTCCTTGACCATTTCATGTAAGTAATGTTATTCATTGCAATTAAATATTGTCTTGCTCATCCCCATACTAGCTTCCTCTAATAAGACTCACATTCTTTTTCAACAAATGAGGTTCAAGTTGGATAAAGATGATGCAACTAAACAAGCATGCACTCATGTTTTTGATCTTGCTCTGCTGACGATATCGGTACACCTTAGAAAATGTCACTTTGAAGGCAAGGCTAACAATGAAATCGCCCAAACATCTCGATGGAATATATTAGGATGAAAGGGACGACCCTTGTTAAACTTTGATGCGATCCAAAGTATGGGTAGGCTATATGTATTTGATCAGACCACATATTGAACTTGTATTTATGTATGTGCCTTACAAGTGTATCTTCTTCTAGGATAATTGTTTGAAGAACAAAACCAATTCTAAAGTGAAATTCCAACGGACTGAGGATGTAGCTATATTGCTGCTGCGAGGCTCTTGTAAATAGCTGCACTTCCTTCTTTTGTGTGCCATATTATCGTATCTATATTGACTTGTTCCAAATACAGGAGAAAGCCCATGCGGACCAAAGAACTGTGAACGAATGCGTTACAAATCTTCAGGATTGCCACACTAGCAAGATGAAGGGCATAGCACACCGATTCAAGCCGATGTTGTAAGTCCTTACTCCTCCTTGGCGGTTGGTTTGTGATGTGTTCATTTAACTACTTGGTTTGCACCAATGTCGGTTACTCTGTTCACTTTTATACAATTGTCTTAACGTATCATTTCACCTTACATGGTTTAAAAGAGATGAAGGATATTCTTTTGGTCTTGATCGTAATCTAGTTGTTATGTTCCGCGTCTTTTAATGATAAAATAGCTGTTTTGTTTTATCTTTTGATATGAATGATGTCATACTATATTCATCCTACTTTAAACCATGTCTCTTTATCCTTAGATGTCAGCGAATGTGAGCAAATAGACAATACAGTGGCATGCTACATGGACATATGTTAAAGTGATTTTATTATGTAGTTGGCACTACAATACATGCTAATGT
>CM038146.1:399377544-399405044 GCA_021437245.1 Aegilops speltoides | reverse complement strand
CTGTACCATTTTCATGCATGTTAGAACAACTTATCACTACTGTTTAGGACAATTCAACTAAATGGCATTTAAGAAATCACATATGGGTTTGAATTTGAACCTAGTGTTCAAACCAACTCCATTTAACTCTGCTAGTTGCATTAGCTTAAATCCATCATATCACCATGTCACATTCATGCATCATATTGTGCATTGCATTGATTGTGTTCTTCCTTGTTTGCTGTAATTGTCCCCTCTTGATAGGCGTGGTTCGGCGATGTGATCGATGACACCGATGAAGATCTATACTATCTTGAAGTGCCGAACAAGCAAAAACCCTTGTTCATTCGATACAATCCGACTCTCTCGCTCCTGCTCTATTTTCATGAGGGACAACGATACAAGCGTTACTTCTGCGGTAGTTGAACCTTTATCCTCTGCATGACTGTCATTGCCACGATAAATAGATGAAACCCACTAGCATGAGTAGGAGTTGTTTGAGCCCTGATGTGCCTACTCATTCATGCTTGTTTGTCATGCGCTATTGCTTAGAGTTGTGTGGGTCGATTCATGGGGATGAATCGGAGGTGTAAACATCTCCTTTTGGGTGAGCTAAGTGTGTGAACACGATTTGGTAAAGGTAGCGGTGAGAGGCCATGTAGGAGTACATGGTGGGTTGTCTCATTGCATAGTCCTCGGGAACTGAGTTACGTGTTTGTGATCCATGAGCAGTTACTACCACACATTGGGCTCGGCGCTCAAGCCCTCTCATTCTTAATCACCCTTGTTCTCTGTCCGGGGGAGATTATAGACGGCGAACGGGAGGAGCTCGGCCGGTGTTGCGTTTAATGCTGGCCCGGTCATGAATGGACGTGTGTCCAGAGTGGGTTTCTCGGCTTCCACACGGGCGGGTTTCATGGAGGCGTTTGAATGCGGCACGGAGGCGTGTTCAGCCAGGTGTGCCGCGAGTGACGCCCTCGACTCTGACCTAGGACACTGCGCCGTTCTTCCACTGACGTGTGGGCTCTTTGGGTGCATGGCCTACATGTCAGTGACCCAACACAGGCAGCGCATAGCAGAGGAACCTTTGGTGGGCCAGGGCGGTCAGAAGCGGGCATTTCATAAACCGATGATTGTTCATTGAGTGTGATGTCATTTTTTTCATGTAGTTAAGCGTGTGTCTTGCGTCGTGTGCTGTGTGCATGCAGGCGTGCGAGTGTTGCGTGCATGCAAGGGTGCGTTTCAGTGTTGCATGTATGGGTGCGTACGTGCGTGTGTTCGTGAGTGCATGTATGCGTGTCGCCGATGTTGCACGCCAAAGATGCGTATGCGTGTATGCGATGTCGGTGTTGCGCCTACATGCATGCGTGTCTTGCGGGCGTGCATGTGTACGTGCGGGGTGAGGCTAGATGTCAGTCGACTGACTTTTTCATCTCTGGTCATTAGATTTTCCAGCCGTTGGATACGAAATCAAGGGCCTCCAGTTTATCATCAAACTCCACCCCCCCTCTGAGCCGCCAGCCACCATCGGCCGAACCGCCCGCCCCCGCCGCCCGCGGCCAGCCCGCCCTCCCCGAAACCACTCCCCACCACCGCTCCGCCGCCGCACCTTTGAGAGAGTGGGCCAGCATATATGATCTTGAGATTTTACGAAGTCACCATAGGTGCCTCGTAGTCGAGTGGAACATCTCCTCCCACTGAACGTACATCACCGGAAAATACTGAAATTAACACAAGATAAATGCGAGCACAGGGACTTTAACCTTGGTGGGCTCGAGAAACCACTGTCCTCTAACCATCCAACCACATGTTGGTTAGCACGACAAAATGTATGTGGTGACCGTGATGAGCTTATTCTGAAGTCTAGTGACCATATCGTGCTTTCGCTTCAAATACAATGACCGTAAGTGTCGTCAACAAAATATGGAGCACGCATCAAATGCAAAGTCCGTTAGTGTCATCAACAAAATATGGAGACGTATCGTGAGCTAGATACCGTTGTACTATTGTATATGCTTATTTTCTTAGTGGCCGATTGCGTGTGTGGTGTGATGGGCACATCATTTCTAGTTTTGGTGGGTCAACATGAAGACTCATGGGTCGGTTCCATCCTGCGCCACATACAGGTTGGACCGAGACATGTTATACGGAGACCCATGTGGAGGACTCGGCGTACAACACGAAGCTACCAGAGTCACGGAGGACTCTATCCCCACTGGTGATAAGACGACTATATATGATTTGTAACCCTAGGCCCTTAGTATGTTATACAAGCTTGGGGGCTAGTTCGTCGATAGTATACACACACACAATGCCTGGTATTCACGTGTACTTTGTACACACCCCTAACACTAATATATAGTACTAGGAGTAGGCTCTTTCTTCAACTTCAAGGGTCTGATCCGAACTAGGGTAAAACTTTGCCTCGTATTACCATCCAGCGTAACAGCCAGGGAAATCCTACCGAATGATATGATGAAATCATATCTGCCAACTACTATTAGAGAGGTGTGTCGGGGGCAGTGTGCGTAGAGAGGCCTAAAGATAATGTGCGTCTGGGAGACACGTAGGCACATATATGTGCGTATAGAGGGCTAGTAGAGACCGTGCATGTGTATATATGCATGTGAGAGAAATAGTGTTTTCCAACTGAGATTAGTGAAAAGAGTGGTACATAGTAGTGAGAAAGAGAGAGAGATAAACAGAGAGAGCATGTGCTTGAGACACCCCGACACCCTGAGAGAGATTGTGAGCATGTGTGAAAGAGAAATGCCGATGCATATAAAGTGTGTGCACTTATGCGTTAGATAGAGAGATATCTATGTGTAAAAGGTGGTTCTGCGCATTAAATTAAAATATAAATGGCATTATTATTTTTGGATGAGATCATGAATTTTGCAAAATTGCATATGGACGAAAATCGGTCTATCAGACACCCATACTCTATTGAATTCTAGCATGTGCATGTGTTTATTTCATATTATTAATCCATAGAGTGAGAGCGGTTTGAAATACAGGCAATGGATGCTTTTGCAATTCATATATAAACATTAATTAGTGCACTTCATGTTGTTAGTGTGAAGCACTTTATACATTTGTCACTTGCATGGATACATTCCAAATTTCTAGCTACTTAAATAAAATACATGTCAAATTCAACATAAAGGGGTTTGAAGATTGAATTCATAGGAAGTGCATTCATCTATTTGAACCGAGATAATGGCATTTGTAAATCAGATGTAAAGGGGCATCAATCTTTGTTGTGAGTTTGAACATGGTATATATATTCATACGCATATCTAACTCTTTTTTGCAACCAAGGAGATTATACAGAACCATGCATGAACCGAGGTAAGTTGCATATTTTTAATATATACTGTACAATGTATATTAAAATGTACCCCCTCCATTCCAAAATAATCGTAGCTTTAGGATTTTCAAGAGTAAAGATTTGTGAAGTTTGACAAATCCTGAAAGTTCAATTCAAGAGAACCGAAAAAGTTAATGCTTCTGCTCCCAAATATTGAACGAAGCACCAAATAGGCCTCTGGTCACCCGAAACCGCGCGAGACTAATGTTTTGGTGGTAGGAAATTACTATCCTGACTCTGGCCCGTGTAGCCTATCGGCCCGATGTCCAAAGGTCTAAACCGGGGTAGGTTTGTAACTTCACCAAGACACTAGTCTCAACCGCCTCCGAGAAGCATTCATACGCCGTGGGCACCTAAACACCCATGCGCTCGGCCGAAATCTATCCCGCCCACATTTGGGACACCTGACATGACTGTCCTACCCCCAACCCACAATATGTCCGAAATTTTAGATGGGGGCAAAGTTTGTAACTTTCCCCAAATTTCAAACAAGCGCGTCTCAAACCGAAACATTGTTCCCCCTTAGTTCCCCGCCTCCCTCCGTTTCCCCATTCATACTCCATGGGCGCGAAAACGCCCTCTCCACCACCCGCGAAACCCCAACCTCCTCCGTCCTCCACCCCATAGCGGCCAATCCACCGCCGCCCTCCTCATCACGCCGGAGCCGGTACCCCGACGTCGTCGTCCAATGCAACCGCAACCGCAACACCCTCAAGGACTTAGTAGCTGAAGCCGAGGCAGAGCTGCTTCCACGACGCCGACGCCGACGTGCGCCGTACGAGAACCACTCCGACCATGCCGTCCTGCGCCTCACTACTGCAGCTCCACTGTCGCATCCGTCCACTGCACCGGAGCTGTTCCCGCTACGCCGTCGTTCGCCACCTCGGATCTGCTTCCCCGCCGCCGACAGACGGCCACCGCACCACACTCAACAACTTGGCCATGGGTTCGTCCAAGGCTGCACCGTCCTCCACAACTTCTGGTTTCCGGCAAACAACAAGATCGTCGGAAAAACAGAAGGAGGACATAGCACTGCCAGCAGAAAGAGGTACTCCTCTTCCCTTATTCATGCAAATCTTACGTCTCCGCTCACACCGTATTCATCCCACAAAAGAAACTAGTTGAGCGCTTCTTACTGCATCTTCTTCGTGATACTAAATGCACAAGGTTTCCTCCTTTTACTATTTCACCTTTGCTAGAGGTCAAGAGCCGCTGGATTTCAATTCAGGGTCGATCGAAGTGCAATTAAAGAAGCAAGACCCGCTTAGGCGCTGGAGCACCTAGTCCGCTTTGTTCCCGAGGAAGCGCACATCGGTGTCTATCATAGGGGTGTGGGGCGCAGGAGCTGCTTGCGCTCGATCTGGAGGTCGGTGGGGCTTGAATGGATGGCGGGGGTGGTGCCAAGCACGATGGTGCGGTGAGGTCGAGGGGAGGGCGCAGGCAGGGGAGGAATACTAGGCCGATGGTCGCTGGCGTTTCGAGGAAGATCGTCAACACTGACTGGATGGAGGTAGATGAAGGCGATCTCCCCGTTCTTTGTACATCGGACGGTGCAGAAAAAATGGACTGACCTATTTGCTTTCAGTTGACTGTTATTTTTCATAGAATCCTGTAGTAATTGAGTGTGCCATGCACGTTGTAGAGCTATCATATGTCTCCCGTCATTTATTTCTCACCGACCTGCTATCTGCTACCTTTACACTGTACTAATTGTGCACACACTTCACCCATACTCACACTATTGTTTTTTTATGCATGGGTATTTCAAACTCGACGCAGTGTTGATGAATGCGAAAAGAAAAGATGTAAGTCGCTCGGTGTAATTCAAGATAGGCGATAGCGTTTCAACGCCTAATGGGTGCGATGTCGTGATTGGAGACGAGAAAAGTAGCTCTGAGTTGATGATCTCAATTGCCACACACAACCATCCCAGGTGCTTGCTTTAACTTCGCGCTATCAAATGTGGTTGCATGTTGCATATGGTGTCTAGCTTGTATTGCTTCCAATTTGGTTAAATTGCATCTGCTTACTTTACAAATTATACCTTTGATAATGACACGCCTTCCTGTTTTTGATACATACTACATATGTCTATTAACCATGTTCATACATCAAACTAATGCTCTTTTGTATCCCTCGTCAATCACTTATGATGAGAGAGTCACCCGGGTGGGTTACTGTGAGACGCCCTACTCGTTTAAAGAGTGTAGTGTCATCCTCCCCACATGATTCTCAAGAAACAGCAAGGCTAAATGAAGATAGTCAACGTAGCTCTCTAGTTGATCACCGCAATTCCCCCACACCACCATCGTAGGTGCTTGCTCTTGCTTGGCAGTGTGATATGTGGTTGCATGTTGCATATGGTGTCTACCTTGTAATGCTTCTAATTAGGGTAAATTGCATCTGCTTAGTTAACACATTATACATGTGAATATGACATGCCTTCCTGTTTTTGGTACATACTACGTCTTTCTATTAACCATGTTCTTACATCAAACTACTTCTCTTGTGTATCCCTCATCAATGCTCCTAATTTGTTAAATTGCATCTCCTTAGCTTACACATTATACATGTGAATATGACACGCCTTCCTATTTTTGGTACATACTACATCTGCCTATCACACCATGTTCTTACATCAAACTACTGTTCTTGTGTATCCTGCGTCTATCGCTTATGACGAGACAATCACGCACGTGGGTTAATATGAGACGCAATACTCTTATAAAGAATGCAATTTCATCCTCTCCACATGATTCTCAAGAAACAGCAAGCCTAAATGAAGATATTAAACGTTGCTCTGTACCTGAAGACAACACTTCCCCTACACCACCATCACAGGTGCTTGCTCCAACTTCACAGTGTAATATGTGGTTGCATGTTGCATACACTGTCTAGCTTGTAATGCTTCTAATTAGGATAAATTGCATCTGCTTAGTTTACACACTATACCTGTGAATATGACATGCCTTCCTATTTTTCGTACACACTACATCTATGTGTTAACCATGTTCTTACATGAAACTACCTCTCTTCTGTATCCTGCATCAATCACTTATGATGAGTCACCTTTATTCGTTGCATATTGCATATTATTTCTAGCTTGTTCCCATGTATTGCTTCTAATTTGGTCAAATACATTTGTTAGGGCACCCTTTTAATTTGGCAGAGTGATATTGGTTTCATCTTTCATATGGTTTCTAGCTTGCATCGATTCTAACAAGTTCAAGCACCTTGTGCTTAGTTTACACTTTATACATCATACATGTCAATATGTCACGCTGTCCTATTTTTCATACATATTCCATCCTCCTATCATGCGGCTACCTTACATGAAAGTAGTATTCGTCAGTATCATGCATCAATAAGTTCTGAAAAGCAAATTTTATTCCTTTTTCTTGTGGGTTTGACTTGATAAGGCAAAATCAAGAAAGAGGAAGGAAAAGAGTAAGGAAGGCGATGATGGTGGTCCTCTGCAGCAACGTAAACGGAGCATCTGTACCGATTCTCCTTGTATTGATAGTGCATTACATGGTCCAAGTCTCCGCTCCCCTACTCCACCATCCAAGGTGCTTGCTCTAACTTGGCAGTGTGATATCTGGTTGCATGTTGCATATGGTGTCTAGCTCAGTATTGCTCCTAATTAGTGTAAATCGCATCGCTTAGCTTACACATGATACATGTGAATATGACACGCTTTCTGTTTTTGGTACATACTATATCATCTATCACACCATGTTCTTACATGAAACTACTCTTCTTGTGTATCCCGCATTAGTCACGTTATGATGGGACACCTTTAAGTTGGCGATGTGATATTGGTTTGCGTCTTGAATATGATTTCTAGCATGTATTGCTTCTAGTTTGATGAACGCCACCTATGACGAGACAGTTTTAACTTGGCAGAGTGATATTGATTGCACCTTCCATATGGTGTCTTGCAGTGTTTCTAATTTGTTGAAGTGCCTTCTGCTTAGTTACCACATCATAGGTGTGAATATGTCAAGCCGTCCATTTTTTTGTACATATTCCAGCCTTGTATCATGACTTCGCCTTTCATCAGAGTAGTGTTCATCAGTATCATGCATGAATGAGTTCTGAAGAGCGAATGATATTCCTTTTTCTTGTCGATATGACCTCACAATGCAAAATCAATAAAGCTGAAGGAAATTGGCAAGGCATTGGATGATGGTGGTCCTTTCGAGCAACTGAAATGGAGGTTCTCTACAGATTCTACTCCGCCATCCTCCCAACAAGATTCGTAAGACAATGCAAGGCTAGACAGTCAACATAGCTGTCTAGATGATGAGCACATCTCCTCTACTCCACCATCACAGGTGCTTTCTCTAACTTGGCACTATTATATGTGGTTCCATGTTGCGTATGATGTCTAGCTTGTATTGCTTCTAACTTTGTTGAATTGCATCTGCTTACTTTACACATAATGCCTATGAATATGACATGTGTTCCTGTTTCTACATCAGACTACTATTCTTGCATATCCCGCATCAGTCACTTATGATAAGACACCTTTAAGTCGCCACTGTGATATTGGTTGTGTCTTGCATATGATTTCTAGCATATACTGCTTCTAATTTGTTGAAACGCCATATAGTTTGAACTTGGCAGAGTGATATTGGTTGCATCTTTCATATGGTGTCTAGCTTGCAATGCTTCTAATTTGTTGAAATGCCTTCTGCTTAGTTACCACATCATAGGTGTGAATATGTCACACCATCCTGTTTTTTATACATATTCCATCCTCGCATCATGTGTTTGCCTTTCATCCGAGTAGTGTTCACAAGATATCATGCATGAATGAGTTACGAAGAGCGAATTTTATTCCTTTTCTTATCGGTTTGACTTCACAATGCAAAATCATTACAGCTGAAGGAAATTAGTCCCAGAGTGGATGATGGTGGTCCTTGAACAACTCAAGCAGGGGTCTCTCAGATTCTACTTCGCCATCCTCCCAACAAGATTCGCAAGACAACACAAGGCTGGATACCAACGTAGCTGTGTAGATGATGAGCACATCTCCCTACTCCACCATCACAGGTGCTTGCTCTAACTTGACACTATTATATGTGGTTGCATGTTGCGTATGATGTCTAGCTTGTATTGCTTCTAAATTGAATTGCATCTGCTTACTTTACACATAATGCCTGTGAATATGACACGTGTTCCTGTTTCTAGAACATACGTGTACACGATGAGCACATCTCCCCTACTCCACCATCACAGGTGCTTGCTCTTACTTGGAACTGTTATACGTGGTTGCGTTTTCCGTATGATGTCTAGTTTGTATTGCTTCTGATTATGTTGAATTGCATCTGCGTAGCTTACAACTTATACCTGCAACGATCACTTACCCATAAGACACATTTAACTTGGGACTGTGATGTAGGTTGCATCTTGCATTGTCTTCTAGCTTGTACTGCTTCTAATTTCTTGAAATGGCACTTATGACGAGACACTTTTTACCTGATAGAGTGATATTGGTTGCATGTTCATATGGTGACTAGCTTTCATTTCTTCTAATTTTTTTGAAATGCCTTCCGCTTACTGTTTTTTCATACATATTCCATCCTCCTATCGTACGTGTGAATATGAAACGCTGTCTTTTTTTTGTATATATTCCATCCTCCTGCGCTTGCCTTACATCAAAGTAGTGTTAAATGCAGATCATGCATCAACCAGTTATGCAGAGCTAATTTTATTCATCTTCTTGTGGTTTTGACTTCATAAGGCAATATCGTAAAATAGGAAGGAAAAGAGTAAGTTAGGGATGTTGGTGGTACTCTGCACCGACGCAAACAGAGACTCTCTAGATTTGCCACTTTCATCGCTAATGAAGTTAAAGTCCCAAGTCTACATGATGAGTTCATCTCCGTGACTCCACCATCGCAGTGCTTGCTCTAAGTTGACAATGTGATAATTGGTTTCATGTTGCATATGTTGTCTAGCTTTGTATTTCTTCTATTTTGATTAAATTGCACCTCTGAGTTTATACATTATACATGTGCATATGACATGGCTTTACGTGTCTAGAATACATCGCATCTATCTATCATACCATGTTCTTACATCAAAGTATCTTTGTTGTGTATCCCGCATCAAGAACTCATGTTTGGGCGCTTTTAACATGGCGGTTTGATAGTGGTTGCATCTTGCATTGATTTCTCGTTGTCTTCGCTTCTAATTTTTCGAATTTCCACTTATGACAAGACACTTTTAACTTGGCGAGTAATATTGGTTGCATCTTTCATATGGTGTCTAGCTTGCATTACTTCTATTTTCTTGAAAATCATACCTTAGTTTGCACATCGTAGCTGTGAATATGTCATGCCGTCTGTTTTTCTTACATATTCCATCCTCATACGGTTGTCTTACATCAAAGTATTGCTTGTCGTATCATGCATCAATGAGTTACAAGAGTGATTTTATTCTTTTGTGTTGTGGGTACAGCTTGACATGGCAAAGTCAAAAAGAGCAAGGAAAATAATATAGTAGGGAGTCTTGTTACTCGTCGGGTGAAACGGAAAAGGCTGCCGTCGAGATTCTCTTGGTACTTATAGTGCGATAGAAGGTCCAAGTCCACCGCTAAATCTACAAACACAAGATCACTGCTCTACCACCGCGACATCCGCTTCAACTGTACTAGCATCTCAACCAGTTACTCGTTCGTTTGCTCGGGCGGCGGTTCCCAAGCTGCCTTCACACCTAACACTACTTCCGAAGCACTACCGACACAACAGACTTGGCAAGATCAGATGAACCTCATGAGCATCAACACCAAGACGGTACTGACCGAGTCAAGTTGCGCTTGCATGCTCCTTTATATGTACTCTCACGGTTTGATGTACACTAACACTTTCCATATTCGTTGTTGAACTAGCACCACGGCATAAGCGAAATAGACATCGGGGATAATGCTTGACAGATTAACAAAATCTAAAGGAGGAAGAATGTAGATCCATTTTGAGGCAGGTTTAAAAAGGCCACGTGATGCTGCTGAGTCGACCAAGTTAGTATCGAGGCAGCCGTTGCCGTTAGGTGTCATGAGCGTATCCTCCCAACGTGGATCGATGACAGAATGAGAAAGACAATACCCAGTTTAACACCTTCCTTGACCATTTATCCGTAAGTAATGTTATTCATTGCAATTAGTAATATTGTCTTGCTCATCCCATACTTTCTAGCTTCCTCCTAATAAGACTCACATTCTTTTTCAACAAATGAGGTTCAAGTTGGATCCGAAAGATGATGCAACTAAACAAGCATGCACTCATGTTTTTCATGCGCTCTGCGACGATGATCGGTACCACCTTAGAAAATGTCACTTTGAAGGCAAGGCTAACAATGAAATCGCCCAAACATCTCCAGTGGAATATATTACAGATGAAGACTGGACAGCCCTTGTTAAACACTGGTCTGATCCAAAGTATCAGGTAGGCTATATGTATTTGATCAGACCACATATTGAACTTGTATTTATGTATGTGCCTTACAAGTGTATCTTCTTCTAGGATAATTGTTTGAAGAACAAAACCAACCGTTCTAAAGTGAAATTCCAACAGACAACAGGATCTTGTAGCTATATTGCACACTGCGAGGCTCTTGTAAATAGCTGCTACTTCCTTCTTTTTTGTGTGCCATATTATCGTATCTATATTGACTTGTTCCAAATACAACGGAAAGCCCATGCGGACCAAAAAGAACCTGAACCGAATGCAGTGCAAATCTTCAAGGATTGCCACACTAGCAAGATGAAGGGCATGAGCACACCAGTTCAAGCCGATGTTGTAAGTCCTTACTCCTCCTGCCTTGAACTGATTGGTACTATGATGTGTTCATTTAACTACTTGGTTTGCAGCCAATGTCAGTTACTCTGTTCACTTTTATACACAATTGTCTTAACGTATCATTTCACCTTACATGGTTTAAAAGAGATGAAGGATATTCTTTTGGTCTTGATCTGTAATCTAGTTGTTATGTTCACGTGCGCACACAATGATAAAATAGCCTGTTTGTTTTATATGCCCATGATATGAATGATGTCATACTATGTTCATCCTACTTTAAACCATGTCTCTTTATCCTTAGATGTCAACGAATGTGAGCAAATAGACAATACAGTAGGCATGCTACATGGACATATGTTCCGAAAGTGATTTTATTATGTAGTTGGCACTACAATACATGCTAATGTATTACAGTAGTTCACGAAAATAAGTTATGTATAAACGTTTAACCTACTTTGTTTGTTTTTTTCTCATTAGTAACTCACTGGTACACTAATCTACAAGTTCAAACTTTCAAGAAGTTATGGAACAAATGATTGAACAGCCACAACCACCTGAAGGTGACGAGGCTACTACAGGCACAATGTCACCTCTTGCTGCAGTGCGTCAGTATCTCTCCACTAACAGTGCAAAAAGCACCTTCCTGCGTAATTTTGGGTTGGTTGTCAAGGTAACCTCGTCCAAATTGCCTACTGAACAAAATCTTCCTGCTGGACAGAGTGATATATCTGTGCTCCAAACACAAGTCCAATCCCTAATGGACGTTGTTTCGGAAACAAGAATAGTGGTTGAGAAATGCCGTCAAGATATGAATGGTTTTGAAACCAGACTATCAGACATTCGCTCCGTTGTTGAAGAGCAATGGGGAAAAAGGTGGAGATCGTGCTGCTCCATCAGATTCTACAGCCTGAAACATTAGCACTCAGGTCAAATGATCTGTGCTTCTATACATCGATGGTGCTTTTATCCGAAGGATCAGAAACTTTATGCCAACATGCCTTTTGTTGTATGATTGGAATTTATTTTGTTGTGATACAACATTTATGATCTTGCCACAGCTGCGATAATTATGACGCTATTTTTGTATAGTGTAGGTTTATCTTAGTAATGTATTCGGACGAAAGCTTCATAGGGGCCCAACATGCCAACATTCGTCGGGCCCATTCCAATTGGGCTAAAAACGATTATGGGCCGAAATTGGCATGTAGCCCACTAAAAATATCTGGGCTTAAATTAGCATAAGCTTTCAAATTTTTCTGGTAGGCCTGTGCCCACAGTGGGCCTTTAACAGGCCTAAACATAATTTGGGCCCTCAGTAAAAGTAGGCCGTTTACAGGTGTAAATATGTTGAGACCATAAAAAACATGGGCCTTTAATAGACCGAAAGTGAGATTGGGCCCTGATTGTGCCAAATAACCCACTGGACTTAGCAGGCCGAAATGGTGGCCCATTTACGACACAGATATTTGACAGGCCGAAATTCGGACGGGCCGTAAATGCGCTGACCTAATACATGGGCCTTTAACAGGCGGAACTTCGGTCGGGCTAGATTATCGTCATTTTTATATGGGCCGTTAATGGGCCCGATATGACGTTGGGCCACATATGGCCCATGGTTTACGTCCGGCGTTAACGGGCCGAAAATGACAACAGGCCGAAAGTGGGCCAAATCTATAGTGGGCCTCTAACAGGCCGAATGACAGACATGGCCGAATATGACCCAAATCCTTCACGGTCGTTTATGGGCTGAAAGTTTTGATGGCCTGTAAATGGGCCCAAATGAAGCCTGACCTTTAATAGGCCGGAAATACACTGGGCCATAATTCGGCCCAATTACTTAGCGGACTGTTAACGGGCTAGAACTGACCATGGGCCGCATTGATGACAAGTTTAGACCAGGACATTGACGGGCTGATTTGACAGAGAATGTTGGGCCTTTAGCTAGGTCGGCCCATTATGGTGTGCAGAATCTTGTGGGCCTTTAGCTGGGCTGGCCCATTGTGGTCCGCAAAATATTGTGGGCCTTTAGCTGGGCCGGCCCATTATGGTCCGCTAAATTTTGTGGGCCTTTAGCTGGGCCGGCCCATTATGGTCCGCTAAATCTTAGGCCTTCGGTTGGGCCAGCCCATTTAAACTTTGTGGGCCACTTTTGGGCCGATCCACGTGTCAACATATCATAGGCCCATCTCGACCGTTGGATGAGTGACACCTGTGCCAACGCGGAGCTGACACGTGGATCCGTCAGCCAATGAGAATTTTACACGTGGAAAATCGACATTGGTCGTGGCTGTTAACGGGTTATCGGATCCAAAATCCGACCCGATAGCTTAACGGCGTTTCGTTACGGTGGATGCCATATGTCGGTCACCCTTGACGAAAGCACTTCTGAGACGCGCAATTTATCGTCATGGAAGTGGACACTTCGTGATGATAATTTTGGTAATGTCATGGAACACTTCTCGACAAAGACATGTATGACTATCTTGATTCTGTCATAAATTTGTCATGGATGTACATGCATGACAAAAAACGCGACCTACTGCGACAAACACGTATCATCACGGAAGTGTATTTTTTTGTAGTGATCTTATATTATGAGCCGCAAGGAGTTTATTGCATTCTTACAAATTATCAGCTGATTAACTGCTGTTGTATCCATGGGTTAGAGTTAGTTTGAGCTAGTTCGGGCTCAAATAGCCCTAAAGTATATCTAAACATGAGGGCTAGTTTGAGCTTGGTTCATCTATAACCCACCCAAAAAACTATCCAACCCAATAGGTGCTAATTGGAGCTAGTTCTCCTAGTGCATTTATTGTCAATATAACCATGTCATCCGGACAACTCTTTGGATGGAGTTAGTTCAGAGTTAGTCATAAGCTAGAAACTAACTCTAACCTCTAGCTAAGTTGAGTATCCAAACAAGGCTGTGTTGTTGTTGTTGTTGTTGTTGTTGTTGTTGTTGTTGTTGTTGTTGTTGTTGTTGTTGTTGTTGTTGTTGTTGTTGTTGTTGTTGTTGTTGTTGTTGTTGTTGTTGTTGTTGTTCTTTCTTCTTCTTCTTCTTCTTCTTCTTCTTCTTGTTGTTGTTGTTGTTGTTGTTGTTGTTGTTGTTGTTGTTGTTGTTGTTGTTGTTGTTGTTGTTGTTGTTGTTGTTGTTGTTGTTGTTGTTGTTGTTGTTGTTGTTGTTGTTGTTGTTGTTGTTGTTGTTGTTGTTGTTGTTGTTGTTGTTGTTGTTGTTGTTGTTCTTCTTTGTTGTTGTTGTTGTTGTTCTTTGGTGTTGTTGTTCTTCTTTGTTGTTGTTGTTGTTGTTGTTGTTGTTGTTGTTGTTGTTGTTGTTGTTGTTGTTGTTGTTGTTGTTGTTGTTGTTGTTGTTGTTGTTGTTGTTGTTGTTGTTGTTGTTGTTGTTGTTGTTGTTGTTGTTGTTGTTGTTGTTGTTGTTGTTGTTGTTGTTGTTGTTGTTGTTGTTGTTGTTGTTGTTGTTGTTGTTGTTGTTGTTGTTGTTGTTGTTGTTGTTGTTGTTGTTGTTGTTGTTGTTGTTGTTGTTGTTGTTGTTGTTGTTGTTGTTGTTGTTGTTGTTGTTGTTGTTGTTGTTGTTGTTGTTGTTGTTGTTGTTGTTGTTGTTGTTGTTGTTGTTGTTGTTGTTGTTGTTGTTGTTGTTGTTGTTGTTGTTGTTGTTGTTGTTCTTTCTTCTTTCTTCTTCTTCTTCTTTATTCTTCTTTATTGTTGTTCTTTGTTATTCTTTATTGTTGTTATTCTTCTTCTTTGTTCTTTATTCTTCTTGTTATTCTTTATTCTTCTTGTTATTCTTTGTTGTTCTTTATTCTTTGTTATTCTTTGTTATTCTTCTTCTTTATTCTTCTTCTTTGTTATTCTTCTTTGTTATTCTTCTTTGTTATTCTTCTTCTTCTTTGTTGTTGTTGTTGTTGTTGTTGTTGTTGTTGTTGTTGTTGTTGTTGTTGTTGTTGTTGTGTCACGTCCCTAGCCATGCTATGCACTTGGACTATCTTGGTTGCCGCATCATGTTTAAATTTCTCTTAATTTTGAAATGGGGATTGTTTCAAACCCTAGCATCAAAGGAATTCACTAGGTTCAACTAAAATAATTTCAGTGAATCCAAATGGCTTTGAAAAATGTTCATCATTTCTGGAAAATGCTGGAAGCAATAACCAGAGGTGTTGCACATTTTTCCATGACATATTTGGGCTCTGAATTAAATCCTATAATATTTGCATTTGGGCATTTAAATGCTACTAAATATTTTAAATGCTCAAATAATCAGAAACTAAAATGTTTACTGTTGGATATATTCCAAGCAGTAGTCATGGTTAGTTTCATGATTTTTAAATTCACGACATTTTTAATAAAGCCCCGAAGTTATAGAAATAATAGAAAACATGAATTAATAAAAGAAAGGAACTTACAGCAAGGCCCACTGCACGGCATCAGAGCAGCCCACCAGTGGCAAAGCCACCCCAGCCCGCCATCGCAGCCCATTCTGTCGTCTTCCTCCTTTTGCCAGAGGGCGGAGGGCGCGTGCCCGGCAGCGCCACGGCCACCGCCACGCCACCTCCTCGCTTGCCGACGAGGGCACAGGCGCCTCCACGATGCCACGCGCTCCCTCGACCGCTCTCACTCTCTCTCGCGCTCATTCTCACCTCTGCTCCCTCTCTCTCGCCCGGACCAAGCGCGTCCGTTGCCGCCGTCAAAACCACCACGGCCACAGCCACCCCTCGCTTCCTCTCCGCGTCCGAGCTCCGCCACGACCCGTGGAGCTACACACCCGACGACGCGACGCGAGGAGCCACGCAACGCCGTCCCGCCGTCCTCATCGCCGCCTCTGCGGCGATCTCCACCGTCCGATTCGGCGCGTCCAGAGCTTCCCCAACCTCGCCGTCGCCTCCGCTAGCCCCGCCGTGAGCTCTCCTACGTTCCCCCTCTCTCTCTGTGGTTCTTCCCCGTTGTAATCGTGCTAGCCACCGTGCCGAGCGCCGCCGTCCGCCATGGGCGCCGGGCATGGCGTTGCCGTCTTCTTCGCGCTCGACTCCACGAGCCTAGCGAGCTCCTAGCTGCCCCAGACTCCGCTTATCTCCTCGTTTGGCCTCTCCGCACCCGCAGCCCCGCTCCGCTCGGCCGAGCTCGCCGCCGCCACAGCTTCGCTTCCGCGAACCTCGCCCACCCGCACCTCCGTTGGTCTCCCCGGATCGCGCGGCACGGGCTACCTTCGGTGCCCCTGGCGCGTCGATCCGTCGCCTCTGGCGAGGTCCGAGCGAACTCCGCCATGGTTCGAGGTCACCGTCGGCGACGCCCGGCGATCCGTCGGCGTGGCCATCTAGTTAGGCGTTAATCCCCACCACCTAACCCCTAGCTCACTTACGACGGGCCCCACAGCCCTTAATTAACGAGATTAGTTTCGACCAGATTAGATTAACTCCGGTGGGCCCAGGTGTCGGTTTGACCGCCCCGGTCGGCTTTGACTGCCCCCACCGGTCGACCTCTGCTCCTGCCTTGTTACATCGACATGCGGAACCCACGCGTCGTTTGACCGTGGCTGACCGTGTTGACCTGCTGAGGTCAAGATGACGTAATCTTGGCGTCATAAAGCTTTTCGGTGTTTTTGTTAATTCAGAAATTCGAGAAAATATTTAAAACTTGTAAAAATCATAGAAATTCAACCGTAACTCCAAATGAGATAAATTATATATGAAAATGATCAGAAAAATCCAATCTATCCATCTGTACCATTTTCATGCATGTTAGAACAACTTATCACTACTGTTTAGGACAATTCAACTAAATGGCATTTAAGAAATCACATATGGAGTTTGAATTTGAACCTAGTGTTCAAACCAACTCCATTTAACTTGCTGCTAGTTGCATTAGCTTAAATCACATCATATCACCATGTCACATTCATGCATCATATTGTCGCATTGCATTGATTGTGTTCTTCCTTGTTTGCTGTAATTGTCCCTCTTGATAGGCGTGGTTCGTGATGTGATCGATGACACCGATGAAGATCTATACTATCTTGAAGTGCCGAGCAAGCAAAACCCTTGTTCATTCGATACAATCCGACTCTCTCGCTCCTGCTCTATTTTATCGCATGAGGACAACAACGATACAAGCTGTTACTTGCTGCGGTAGTTGAACCCCTTTATCCTCTGCATGACTGTCATTGCCACAGTAAATAGATGAAACCCACTAGCATGAGTAGGAGTTGTTTGAGCCCTGATGTGCCTACTCATTCATGCTTGTTTGTCATGCCTGCTATTGCTTAGAGTTGTGTCAGGTCTGATTCATCGGGGATGAATCGGAGGTGTGTAAACATGTCCTACTGTGGGTGAGCTAAGTGTGTGAACACGATTTGGTAAAGGTAGCGGTGAGAGGCCATGTAGGAGTACATGGTGGGTTGTCTCATTGCAGCCGTCCTCGGGAACTGAGTTACGTGTTTGTGATCCATGAGCAGTTACTACCACACATTGGGCTCAGGCGCCCAAGCCCTCTCGGCTTCTTAATCACCCTTGTTCTCTGTCCGGGAGTTGCAACTAGTTTACGGTGTTTGTAGGTAGTGTTAGTAGTCTACCAAGTGGCACCCGTGCAGGTGGGCTTGGGACAGACTAGGCACTGTGTACGGTGTACCAGCGTAGATCCACCCGTCGAGGTGGGCTTGGGAACCCTGCTCACATCGTTTGGGGCCGTGGCGACACCCGGCGGATCTCCTTGCGGATGGAACCCGAATAGGCGATAAACACGGATGAGAGACTTGAGTGTTTAGGTAGGCGTGGCCGACTCCTCGCCCGACTTCCGCTTGAAGGTTGCGAGGTACATGATGTGTCTGAGGCGATAAGTGGCGAGGCGTGTGTGAAGAAGTACACCCTGCGGGTTATCATTATCTATTGAATAGCGGATTCCTCGGATATGGAAACTTGGACCCTTGCATAGTTCATAGACAAGTGAAAGTGGATACTCTAAAATCGCAAGATAAGCGTGAGTGCTATGGATGGCGTTCTCGTGAGGGAGGCGGAGCGGATCCATAGTGGTGTATTGATATGGTGAATATGTGGACTCGTGTGCGCCACCTCAAAAGAGTTACTTGCGATCGTAGTTCAGGATAGCCACCGAGTCAAAGCTGGCTTGCTGCAGCTTAAACTCCACCACCCCTTTGTTGATAATGATGCATATGTAGTTAGTTACGATGTAAGTCTTCTTTGGGTACATTTGTACTCACGTTTGCCTATTTTATGTTTTTGCGAGAGACTTGGTCTCACTAGTAGTTTCACGTGGACTTCGACGTTTAGCTTGTTACCTCAGCTACGATCTTGTGCCCTCGGCAAGATCTGGTAGATAGTCAGGCTTCTCAGCCTTTTTCATTTGTAGATGTCTGTACTCGGACATGTTAAGCTTCCGCTTGTGCTTTGACTTGTATGCTCTAAATGCTGGGTCGAGAGACCCATGTTTGTAATATCTCGCTCCTCGGAGCCTATTGAATAAAATACTTAAGTCATAGAGTCATGTTGTGATGCCATGTTGTATTTGCACATATCGAGCATATTGTGTGTATGTTATTGAAATGCTTGGTATGTGTGGGATCTGACTATCTAGTTGTTTATCCTTAGTAGCCTCTCTTACCGGGAAATGTCTCCTAGTGTTCCACCGAGCCATGGTAGCTTGCTACCGCTCAGGGCACTTAGGCTGGCTTGCATGTGTCCTTCTTCGTTCTGTGGTTCATCCCTTGAGGAAATGTCACGCGATGAATACTGGAGTTACATTAGCCGCTTCTGCCCGGTTCACGAAGTCTGCTAGCCTAGTGCTACTTGCTGGATTCACTCGTGATGACCGACACGTTCGATCTTTGGGTCATGGATGCTGTCCTGTAAGTTTGTGCAACTTTGGGTTTACGACTAGCCATGTCGGCCGGGCTCCTTATCATATGGATGCTAGCGACACTATCATATCGTGTGCCAAAAGCGCTAAACGGTCCCGGCAAAGGTAAGGCGACACCGTGGGGATACCGTGCGTGAGGCCGCAAAGTGATATGAGGTGTTACATGCTAGATCGATGTGGCATTGAGTCGGGTCTGATAGCTTTGGTATCGAGCTTGGTGATTAGAGGATTACCAAGCCAAACTGGTCGAAGTTGAGTCTAGAAATGCTTTAGTTATATAAGGGAATTGATTGTGGGATGGGAACGTAAGGCTCTTTTTACTCCTTATCCCTTATGCCCTTCTGATCTGAGTCAACCTCTTCTTTTCTGCGGGGATTAAGAACTAGGCCTTCTCATCTATCTATCAGGATGATGTGTTACTAATCCATAGACTTATAGAATTGTTAGTTTCAAATCTCAGCTCGGTTTTACTACTTCCGCATGTTCATAATGTTGATCTCAAACCTTGATATTGTGCTTGAAGTGGCTATGCCACCATTTTTGTAACATGTCTCCAATCTTTTGAGCATTTACAACCGTCATCTTTGTCAAGAGTCATCCTGGTTTCTAAACAATCTGATGCACTTGCAAATCCTTTCCCTCTAGTTTTGGTGTCCCTTTGGGCCAGGTTAATCACACTAAATGCTGAGTTGAGGTATTCTATTGCCTCGACATATATGTTGGAATTATTATTATGACCCTAGGTGTCTTAGGGGATCATCTAGTAGTCTAGCAATGTTTTGTGTTCCCAGTGTGATCATTTTGGCCAACATTCTCAAAAGCATCCCGTGATGCAATTTAGCTAGTAGGAATTCTATTCCTGGGTTTTGAACCCGATATTCACCCTACTTACTTCATGTTGATAGTGTTTGCTCGTTCTTTTAGGATATTAGTAACCTTTGAAATAGTTCTCGAGGTTCGTGGTATATGATTCTTCAAAATACTATGAACCAATTATGGCAGAAATTGTTGGATCAAAGGATCACAAAGGGAGTGCTCTCGATGAGTTCTTCATGCTATATTGTGACTCTGCCAGTCCTACCTCTCTGCATGGGTTATCCGGAAGAAACATGTTGAACTTGGTTCGACATACTAATCTATGCATCTACAACTCAGAAAGTTATATGTTCCCTGAGTTGTCCCTCCTAGTTGTCTTCAGACCCTCGTCTATCAATTGATAGACAGGAGTAGTTGTGCAACCGTGCTCATCGATGCTTATTATTCTTGTGGTCCATCGAGCCATTCTATTCTGGAATGACTAGGAGAAACAAACTCCAGTACCTCATTCATTTCTAGGATTGGGTCAAAGTAGTTGTACCTCGCAGATCAAAATGCCAACCCAGCTTTTGCTCTGTTCTACCTTGGAGTAATACCATCTTTATATCAAGAATGTCATGGGAATTGCACACCATCCTATGAATTCTTGATGTAGTAATACTTCTTGCCATCATTGTTGATTTCTCGGTTCCCGTGTTGTCGCAACCGGAATGCCGATAGATGAACTATGGTGTGCGAAATCTATACTCCTAGCAACCTTGTGCTTGGTAGTTAAAGGACAATAATTTCATTCTTAGCGTGTTGGTTCTTGAATCATCATTCTAAGATATATTGTGCTACCTAGTCCTTATTTCTGGTGCACTCTTCGATCAATGAGTTGGGATTTTGTCAAACCCTTGCTCTGTTGATCATATCGTCTTGCCTGAAAAGCAAGATTGTTCTCGAGCTTAGTAACATATCGGTGGTTCGTGATTTTCCGATTATCCTCTCGGAAGTATTACCAGTTGTCACTGGCGCTATGTTGAGTTAAGTGATCAAGATGGTTTCTTGTAAACCACCCTTCTCCAAGAATCAGTGGGATACCCACAGCTAGTTGATCAAGCTAAACAACAACTTGGAGAGTTGGAAGATAAAAGCTTGTCGACCTAGATCATGTTAAGGGATATCTTTTGTGTGTGTGTGCGTTGAAGAAAGATATATTTTCATCAATTGGTCCTTGCGATCAGTTGTTGGACCTATTATCTTACCCCATTTTTGATTTGAGTATGGGCTATCATCAAATCAATTCGGAATAACGATGTTAAGTAATGTTGTCTTACTCGTGGATTTTCCTCGAGCATACACCATTATATTCTTTGGTCTGACCAATGCCATCACCGTGTTCACTTAACTATGGAATTCCTTTTATATGGAAACCTGGATGAATTGTTGTTGAGCCCATCGACAACATCCTTATCTCCTCCATGATTTTGTTGAACATCCAGCTAGTGTTGGAAACTTTTATAAGCATTATCTTCATGTCCCGTGCATGAAGCATATGCTCGGATGAAAGAAGTGACCTCCTCTAATTCATGTGCATTTGGTGCAAGTTGCCGCCGTGAGTTCGAGAAAGATTGTTTTTGTTCCCCTGGTACCATCCCAAGTCAGTCATGCACGTGCGAAGTATGCTATGGTTTGACAGGCTCGCTACCTCCATTCCACATGTAATCCCTAGCACACCAAGCCATTTGAATGACTTGTTCAAGGAGAAGAAGTTCCTTCTTAAGAGCATGCCTTATGCAAGGACTTCATTATCCTTGATGATGGTTCCCACCGAACTTCGGTAGTGTTTTATTATAAGCCTACTACGTGGTCATGCTTATGCAGGACAGCGTGTTCACGAGTTTTGTAGCAGAACCAGCTCATGTTTTGGAGCTTGCTATCATAGTTCATTTCCCGAGAATCTCGCAACGTCATCTCGTCGACTTGTGTTGCAAACTTTCATTTCTCTTTTTAGATTCGATGAGTCCAGATTATTCTGACACCAACCAGATCTGAATCTCAGGCAGATATGATGGTTGGAACATCTCCCAAGAACTATAATATCGGTCTCGCGATAATCGGTAAAGTGGATATCGTGGCCAACACACCCAACTGGAAGACTTATTGTTGTAGTATCTTGATTGAAGTTGGCCACCTCCCCATAAGGATCCCGTAGAATTTATTCTAGTAGTTGTTCCTTATGGATTCTTGAGCTCCCGAAGTCCGACCTTTTACTTGATGACCTAGTTACCAAACCATTTCAATAAATGGGTTGCGCTAGCACATCAAGGGGAACATTAGAAGCGAAGTGCTAAATGTCTCTCGGTCGATCATCCAGATTTTGTTTCCTTGGCCTCGCTAAGGTGAAATCTTAGAAGGTGTTATCTTCCTTTGCATCCGCATCATCCATCATTATTCATCATGGTAGTATGTTGTGTTGCCAGGATCCTTGACACGGATATTGGTAAAACCTTGATGAATATAGAAATGCTCAAGTTCTTGAGAACACGCTGGCGCTAGGTGTCATCATTGGCACTAATCGGGATTGCTCTCGGTTTCCTCGGATATGCTATAACTTTTCAAACAGTGGACTCACCTCTCTTGTTGAGCTTCTCCCCGTTACTAAAATCATCCCTTGTGTTGTTTTCAACAAGGTAATCCACATCATCCATTTTAATGCTGGTATGCCATTCTCCGAACCCTCCAAATGATCGCCGAGAATTGCCTTAGGCTGGTATGAAGGGTTTCAATGATCATTGAATCAAAGGTAATTCTTTTTGCCGCTTAGGGAATAATTCTCGAGTCACCTTCTCTAAGGTGCCTTTATGGGTCATGGCAATTTTCCTCGCTACCTTGTCACCTCGTCAAATTGTTTTTATTCTCTCTCCTAATGCATGTTTTGCCTCTCGGCTCGAGAGATGTTTCTCGTCTCATTCCGTGAGTTGATCTTGTGAACCTTGTGATGATCCTAAGTTGCTCGAACCTTAAGAAGATCGATTCTTCTAAAATTCTCCCTTTCCTCTCGTTGTCATATTGGATGAAGTTCTCAAAGCTAGATGTCAAGATCAAGATGATGATCGAATCAACGTTCTTCTGAGGTACAAAGCTGGATCATGTAGATCAAGTTAGCTTTGTATCCCTCTCTGTCTCCTTACCTCCGTCTTGAATCTCGGGTGAGATTCTTGTTTAATGGGGAGAGTTATCACGTCCTAGCCTTGCTATGCACTTGGACTATCTTGGTTGCCGCATCATGTTTAAATTTCTCTTAATTTTGAAATGGGGATTGTTTCAAACCCTAGCATCAAAGGAATTCACTAGGTTCAACTAAAATAATTTCATGAATCCAAATGGCTTTCAAAAATGTTCATCATTTCGGAAAATCTTTGGAAGCAATAACGAGAGGTGTTGCACATTTTCCATGACATATTTGGGCTCTGAATTAAATCTTATAGTATTTGCATTTGGGCATTTAAATGCTACTAAATATTTTAAATGCTCAAATAATCATAAACTAAAATGTTTCTTGTTGGATATATTCCAAACAGTAGTCATGGTTAGTTTCATGATTTTGGAAATTCTCGACATTTTTAATAAAGCCACGAAGTTCTGAAATAATAGAAAACATGAATTAATAAAAGAAAGGAACTTACAGCAAGGCCCACTGCACAGCATTTGTAGCAGCCAACCGGGCAAAGCCACCCCAGCCCGCCATCGCAGCCATTCTGTCGTCTTCCTCCTTTTGCCGGGAGGGCCGGCGGCGCGTGCCCGGCAGCGCCCACCACGACGCCACCTCCTGCTTGCCGACGAGGGCCTGGACGCCTCCACGATGCCACGCGCTCCCCTCGACCGCTCTCACTCTCTCTCGCGCTCATTCTCACCTCTGCTCCCTCTCTCTCGCCCGGACCGAACGCGTCCGTTGCCGCCGTCCGAAACCACCACGGCCACAGCCACCCCCTCGCTTCCTCTCCGCGTCCCGAGCTCCGCCACGACCCCGTGGAGCTACACACCCGACGCACGCGACCGCAGGAGCCCTGCAACGTCGTCCCCGCCGTCCTCATCGCCGCCTCTGCCGGCGATCTCCACCGTCCGATTCGGCGCGTCCAGAGCTTCCCCAACCTCGCCGTCGCCTCCGCTAGCCCCGCCGTGAGCTCTCCTACGTTCCCCCTCTCTCTCTGTGGTTCTTCCCGTTGTGTCGTGCTAGCCACCGCAGCCGCCGCCGCCGTCCGCCATGGGCGCGGGCATGGCGTTGCCGTCTTCTTCGCGCTCGAGACCCACGAGCCTAGCGAGCTCCTAGCTGCCCAGGACTCGCTTATCTCCTCGTTTGGCCTCTCCGCACCCGCAGCCCGCTCCGCTCGAAGCCGAGCTCGCCGCCGCCGCGGCTTCGCTTCCGCGAACCTCGCCACCCGCACCTCCGTTGGTCTCCCAGATCGCGACGGGCACGGGCTACCTTCGGTGCCTGGCGCGTCGATCCGTCGCCTCTGGCGAGTCCGAAGCGAACTCCGCCATGGTTCGAGGTCACCGTCGGCGGCGCTCCGGCGATCGCCGGCGTGGCCATCTAGTTAGGCGTTAATCCCCACCACCTAACCCCTAGCTCACTTACAGACGGGCCCCACAGCCCTTAATTAACCAGATTAGTTTCGACCAGATTAGATTAACTCCGGTGGGCCCAGTCGTCGGGTTTGACCGCCCGGTCGGCTTTGACTGGCCCCACCGGGTCGACCTCTGCTCTGCCTTGTTACAGCGACATCACGGAACCCACGCGTCGGGTTTGACCGTGGTGACCGTGTTGACCTGCTGAGGTCAGCATGACGTAGTGCTGACGTCATAAAGCTTTTCTGGTGTTTTTGTTAATTCAGGAAATTCCAGAAAATATTTAAAACTTGTAAAAATCATAGAAATTCAACCGTAACTCCAAATGAGATAAATTATATATGAAAAATGATCAGAAAAATCCAATCTATCCATCTGTACCATTTTCATGCATGTTAGAACAACTTATCACTACTGTTTAGGACAATTCAACTAAATGGCATTTAAGAAATCACATATGGAGTTTGAATTTGAACCTAGTGTTCAAACCAACTCCATTTAACTTGCTGCTAGTTGCATTAGCTTAAATCACATCATATCACCATGTCACATTCATGCATCATATTGTCGCATTGCATTGATTGTGTTCTTCCTTGTTTGCCTGTAATTGTCCCCTCTTGATAGACGTGGTTCCGGCGATGTGATCGATGACACCGATGAAGATCTATACTATCTTCAGAAGTGCCAGGCAAGCAAAAACCCCTTGTTCATTCCGATACAATCCGACTCTCTCGCTCCTGCTCTATTTTACTGCATGAGGACAACAACGATACAACTGTTACTTGCTGCGGTAGTTGAACCCCTTTATCCTCTGCATGACCTGTCATTGCCACAGTAAATAGATGAAACCCACTAGCATGAGTAGGAGTTGTTTGAGCCCTGATGTGCCTACTCATTCATGCTTGTTTGTCATGCCTGCTATTGCTTAGAGTTGTGTCAGGTCTGATTCATCGGGGATGAATCGGAGGTGTGTAAACATGTCCTACTGTGGGTGAGCTAAGTGTGTGAACACGATTTGGTAAAGGTAGCGGTGAGAGGCCATGTAGGAGTACATGGTGGGTTGTCTCATTGCAGCCGTCCTCAGGAACTGAGTTCTGTGTTTGTGATCCATGAACAGTTACTACCACACATTGGGCTCTGGGCGCTCCAAGCCCTCTCGGCTTCTTAATCACCCTTGTTCTCTGTCCAGGAGTTGCAACTAGTTTCTGGTGTTTGTAGGTAGTGTTAGTAGTCTACCAAGTGGCACCCGGTACAGGTGGGCTTGGGACAGACTAGGCACCGTGGCACGGTGTACCAAGCGTAGATCCACCCGTCGAGGTGGGCTTGGGAACCCTGCTCACATCGTTTGGGGCCGTGAGCGACACCCCGGCCGGATCTCCTTGCGGATGGAACCTGAATAGGCGATAAACCTGGATGAGAGACTTGAGTGTTTAGGTAGGCCGTGGTCGACTCCCTCGCCCGGCTTCCGCTTGAAGGTTGCCGAGGTACATGATGTGTACAGGGCGATAAGTGGCGAGAGCGTGTGTGAAGAAGTACATCCCTGCAGGGTTATCATTATCCATTCGAATAGCCGGATTCCTCGGATATGGAAACTTGGACCCCTTGCATAGTTCATAGACAAGTGAAAGTGGATACTCTAAAATACGCAAGATAAGCGTGAGTGCTATGGATGGCGTTCTCGTGAGGGAGGCGGGAGCGGATCCATAGTGGTGTATTGATATGGTGAATATGTGGACTCGTGTGCATCACCTCAAAAGAGTTACTTGCGATCGTAGTTCGGGATAGCCACCGAGTCAAAGCGGCTTGCTGCAGTTAAACTCCACCACCCCTTTGTTGATAATGATGCATATGTAGTTAGTTACGATGTAAGTCTTCTTTGGGTACATTTGTACTCACGTTTGCCTATTTTATGTTTTTGCAGAGAGACTTCAGTCTCACTAGTAGTTTCACGTGGACTTCGACGTTTAGCTTGTTACCTCAGCTACGATCTTGTGCCCTCGGCAAGATCTGGTAGATAGTCAGGCTTCTCAGCCTTTTTCATTTGTAGATGTCTATACTCGGACATGTTAAGCTTCCGCTTGTGCTTTGACTTGTATCCTCTGAATGCTGGGTCGAGAGACCCATGTTTGTAATATCTCGCTCCTCGGAGCCTATTGAATAAAATACTTGAGTCGTAGAGTCATGTTGTGATGCCATGTTGTATTTGCACATATCGAGCATATTGTGTGTATGTTATTGAAATGCTTGGTATGTGTGGGATCGACTATCTAGTTGTTTATCCTTAGTAGCCTCTCTTAAAATGTCTCCTAGTGTTCCACCGACCATGGTAGCTTGCTACGCTCAAAACACTTAGGCTGGCGGCATTTGTCCTTCTTCGTTCTGTATACATCCCTTGAAAATGTCACGCGATGAATATCGGAGTCTGTTAGCCGCTTCTGACCGGTTCACGAGTCCTGCTAGCCTAGTGCTACTGACTGGATTCACTCGTGATGGCCGACACGTTTGATTTTGGGTCATGGATGCTGTCCTGTAAGTTTGTGCAACTTTGGATTCTGACTAGCCATGTCGGCCGGGCTCCTTATCATATGGATGCTAGCGACACTATCATATCGTGTGCCAAAAGGCATAAGCGGTCCGGGCAAAGGTAAGGCGACACCGTGGGGATATCGTGCGTGAGGCCGCAAAGTGATATGAGGTGTTACATGCTAGATCGATGTGGCATTGAGTCGGGGTCCTGACATGTTGTTGTTGTTGTTGTTGTTGTTGTTGTTGTTGTTGTTGTTGTTGTTGTTGTTGTTGTTGTTGTTGTTGTTATTGTTGTTGTTGTTGTTGTTGTTGTTGTTGTTGTTGTTGTTGTTGTTCTTTTGTTATTCTTTCTTCTTTATTCTTCTTTGTTATTCTTTATTCTTCTTTATTCTTCTTTATTATTCTTTATTATTCTTTGTTATTCTTCTTTGTTATTCTTCTTTGTTATTCTTCTTGTTATTCTTCTTCTTGTTATTCTTCTTTATTCTTCTTGTTGTTGTTGTTGTTGTTGT